>JAYEPQ010000012.1:44435635-44900635 GCA_036321105.1 Dracaena cambodiana
ACCAATTTTCGCTCGGTCCGGACTCTACCCCACCATAACGTCGCTATCCGGATTGTGAGTCCGGACATGATTACCTTGTTCGGACTAATAGTCCGTACAGGCTGCCTTTGTCCGGAATGTTAGTCTGGACAAGGTAATTCTGTCCGAAATCAAAGTCCGGACAGCGACGTCCTCCCACGGGTTTTTTCACCAGACAAACGCAAATTCAAAATCCAAATAAAAAATCCTAACATCATTCTATCCAATTTAAATCAAAATCCTAAGTTATATTTGGAATAATTTATACGGGGATAATGGAATCATACGTGAAGAGGATTTTGATTGTCGAATGGAACCAACAACATGTTTGTATTCTCTATTTTTGTTTCCTTCGTCACAGCTCAAAAATTCCTCTTTCGCATGCCTTCTAAAGAAATGATATACGAAAATGAAGTAATGATTCAGGTTTAAAATAACAAATGATTTATTGAAAGAGAATATTTAGTTAAATGGAATAAATTTTAAGTTTAAAAAAATACTCACTTGTCGCGCGGGTGAACAAGAGAGAACATGAGATTGAAGGAGAGGGCAAAAATGTCCCACTTTTTTAGGGTCAACCCCGTTATTGAGAAGAAGGTTTAAAGTGGGCTCACTAGGAAAAAAAGTGTGCCCCTTTAGAAACACCCGAAGTTGTTTTAGGTGAGCTAACTTAGCAAAAGGGTGGGCGCATTTAGAATTTCGCAATACCATCTGACCCTAACTCCAAACGATCTAATCCCTAACTTCTCTTTCCCTCTGTCCCGGATCGCGATCTATCGCGCTCTCTCTCTCTCTCTCTCTCTCTCTGCCGCGGGGGGCGAGCGCTGAGTCCTCTCTCTCTCTCTCTCTCGCTCTCTCTCTCTCTCCCCGGTCTCGCCCCCAATCGTAAAACCCTAGCAATCTGGGAGCGGCCTAAACATATTCGAGCCCCAAGTAATGTTTAATCTCCTGTGAAATTTTTGATTTTTGTGCGCTAATTTTGACTATATTTACTACTTTATTGCTTATATGTTTTCTTGATTTTATTCGTGACCATTTCCACATTGTGTTTTTTTAACCAATTATGGTTGTTTTTTTATGGTCCTTAATTTTCTTTCTCGATAGAAATCGATGCTTCAGGACTAGCTACTAACATTGAGCTATCGGTTTTTGTTTCGGCTTTGCTGTTTTGTAAGATTAAGTTGAAAGAATTTGGAAATTTTATATTTATAATTGTAAAGTGGGAGTTTTTAGATGAGAGCATGCTTGCTAGTTCATAAAACAGGAAAATAATTGGTTTGATGATTAATTTCTGATTTGTATTTGAATATCGCAATGGGGATGAAAGTACTTGACAATTGGTTAAACAAACATACGCCAAATTGGATTTATTTGAATTAAATTTGATATCATAGTACTGTAACAAAGAGAATCCAAATACAAGAGTTTATTTGAATCAAATTTGAATATAAATTTATACACAATTAAATGACCTTACCTGGATTAGTATATCCCATTTATTCACTTTGATTTGATTCCAAAACTACGTGTATGTTTGGATGTTGGGTGAGCTTGTGCGTAAGCTTAATGCATTATTGGTTTGACTTATGTCATGTCATCCTCTAATTACAGCTGGAGGTACCCTTTTAGCATATTTGGGTTTGAGATGATGGATCCTGATGGCAAGAATTTTGGAAGAGGTAAGTGCAAAACCAACTTCATGCAGAATATCTGATTGACAATGTTATATTGATAGGTCATGGCATTGCTCATATATCGATTTATTATTTCTCAACATGGCACTTTAGTGCTATAAACTTTTTGTTTTGTAATTGGAATGAATACATGAAGATTATTCAATAGATAAGGATGAGATGCATTTTGAAGTCAGTTTCTAGTTTGAAAGTCCAAAACTTAGGAACATATTAACAATGATGAAAACAACAACATAAACAACAAAAGCCTTTCCCCAAATATTTGGTGTCTTTTTCTATTCTATCTCCGTTAAATTAGCGGCTAACTTGCCCTTTTTAACCGCTTCATTCCAATTTCATTTAGGCCTAACCCTTGTCCGTGTCCTTTGTACTAACATTCATTCATGGCTCCATACCAGTGTGCTTATTATTCTCCATCTCATATGTCCAAACCATCTCAGCCAATCTTCTATGTTAGCCTTAAATGTAGTTACCTTTAACTTCGTATGGGTGCATATATTTCCTGTTTTATAGCGTGGCGCCAATCTTCTATGCATATATTTCATATTTTTTGACATGTAGTCGAATAATTGCCCAACATTTGGAGTTCTAACTGGTGACAAAATTTCTGCAAAATAAAAAGAGTTGACCCGCGAAAATATCAAAAAGAAACCCTTATAAAACTTAAGAACAGATTTTCTGAAGTCGCGTTTTGCTTCCACAGCAACGAGAAATGAAGAACCTCTCCAAAAACAAAGAAACATGAACCTCAAAAGATTTGAAAATGGATAAGGAATAAAAACGCGGATCTTCATCCAGAAAAATTCGCATTCTAAGTTAAGGCTGACAGAACTTCGTATTGTGAGCTAAAATTGGAGAGCTCCTTAGGGTCGCGTTTTGTATTCAAAACCTAAAAATATAAGGTTTTTCCTTTTTATTTTTGAATGTGAATCCAAACAAGCAAAAATAATTATTAAGAAGTAAAGCGCGGATCTTCGTCCAGAGAGATCCGCGCAAACCTTTAGGGTCGCATTTTAACTCAAACGTAGATCTAACCTATGTTTCAAACACAGGGTTGCGTTGTGACCCTAAAAACTTATAAAAGTAAAACTAATCCCGTTTTATTATAAATACGGATCTGGTTGCACAAGATATGTCGCGGAAAACTCAAATGCAGATCATCAGTTATAGAGAGATTCACGTTCTGAATTATCTTCTAAGCTTATGGTTAGAGTTAAATTTAGCTAAAACACGAACCTCATTAGGCCGCGTTTTCACTTTAAAATCTTGAAGGATAAAAACTATCCTTATTAATACCTAAATGCGAATTCGGGTATGGCACGTGAGTTGCGAAAAGCTAAAACGTGGATCTACAGCTGAGATCCGCATTTCAGTTATAAATCCTGAAGATTTAATACAAATATAATGGATTAAAAGCATGAATTAAATTCTCAATTAAGGAGGTTATTAATTGGACAGTTACATCAATTCCAAAGTCTGCAAACCTCTATAAATAACCACATTCTGGACTGAGAAAGGGGTTGGATTATTGGATTATCTTCACTTTAAGCATTTATGCTAAGAATCAGAGTTCTTCTCGTTCAAGATCTTTGCAAAGGCTGTCAACTGATTAGTTAAACTAAGATCGTCAACGCAGAGCAATATCGTCTTCCAAGGCTACAAGAGAACCTAGCTTTAAATAAAGAGGAAACTAGATTACTTATTTTCTGTAAACAGAAAACCGTTATTATTGTTACTTTCTTTCAAATTTAATAAAATTTCAATTCCATGGCAAACACTAACCATACAACATGGTTGGTAATGTAGCTGTTTGACACACTGTTGAGATTTTCGAATACATAAAATAAACATACAAACTGTTGAAGAGCGTAGATAGCCCAACACTTCAAGTGATTAATTTTGAAACGTAACTAACTAGAAATTAGGTAATATTTCTTTTTTAATGGACAATATGTTAAAGTAGAACATTTTCTTGTTTAATCTAACTATAGACCCTATTTGGGATTTTATGATCCCAATCCATGAGTTATGGAGTAGTCGGGGGACTCAATTACGCAGTTAGTGATTAAGCTACGAGTTTGCTATCACGAGTGACTTGTTCATTAGTCAAAAAGCAGTTTAAAAACTATTGACAAAATTGGAACATAATAATTTACGATTGGCCATTGCAAAGGATTTCTTCTTGTTGTTGTTAGTGTTTGAAAGTGATGTCTTCTTTCTCCTACGTATTGGAAGTCACTCTTAATATTACCATGTTTGTGGTACTCACTTTGATTTGGGGTACAAGTATAGGTATGCACATGCTACTTTGAGCAATGTGCAGTTTCTAGGGGATAGCTTTAATCGGATGGTTATTTGAAATCATAGTACCCTTGAGAGCATTTTAAGTTTATTTCAATTAGCATTTGTGTATTCATATACATGTGGATAAGAAAAGGCTAACTACTAAAGTTATATAGATTAAAAACTCATTGAATCAATTGGCCATGAGTTCTTTTCTCAGTTTTTTCAGGTCCCAATTATGGTAAACGGTGTACGCCCAAAATTTGTAGATTTCATTATATTGTCAATTTGATTTTCAATACAATAATAAAAGAAAAATTACAGAATAAAATCTGAGATTACAAAAATAGGAAAAATTAATTTGATTTTCCTTTTAAATTTCTGTGGGTCTGGCAGTGGTGGAGCCTCGCCGATGCACTCCGTTGATAATCCGAGCGTCGCGTCGGTTGATTTCTCCAGAGAATGAGAGGGAACACCGCTCTTGGAATTGCCCGTCTCCTTGTTTTTCGTTTGGGACTCTCCTTCCTGAAAATTTCTCCGCTCTGGAAACTCTGAAAGAAGATCCACTCTTTGAGAATTCTCTGTTCCTCTGGACTCTCCTCTACCCCAAAAATTCCTTTTTTTCCAAAATTCTGCCCTCTTTTTTATATATCGAGGATAACTGTTTGGATAAGATCTGAGCCAAATATGGTAACAGAAATACTGAGATTGGGGGTATCCGTTCTCTGAAAATCCGGATCAAATCCACGTAACTGAAGCACAAAGGCAGCGCAACCCCGCGGGTGTATCCCGCAGGTGGCGCCCGAGGGTGTGGGACTCGGATGCTCCCGCTGGAAGCTCCCGCGGGAGGCACCCGTAGGAGCAACCCGCGGGTGGCACTCGTTAATTTTTTTATCTACATAACTCCGTCCAAAATTTTCAAAATTTCGTGTTGACTTGTAATGGATTTTGAAACACTTTGGACTCTTTTAATTTTAGCTCTGTAGTCTTCATTGTGAGCGCGATTTCATGGTGTACTGTGAACCATCTTCTGGAAATCGCTATCTCGGATTTTCGTTGTTGGAAGTGTACTTTTGAACTTCCTCGATGTATTAGAAATTGCTTCTAGTGAATTTTCTTGACGCTGGCTATTGTACCTGTGCGGCCCAGTTAGACTTTTGCTTGTAGTTTTGCTTCAGAAAATTTATTGTCTGCATGTAAAAATAATTTTGATGTCTTGTTCAGAGGCTGCGAGCATGACAGATAATCTGTGATGAACTTGATAGACAGAGGTAATTTGTTAACGTGTCTTATGGAAGATGAGCAGAGGTATAATGTTAACGTACTCTATAGATAATAAGCAAAGGTATGATGTTAACTTGCTCTATAGACGACAAGCAGAGGTATAATGTTAACGTTCTCTATAGACGACAAGTGGTGGTATGATGTTAACGTGCTCAATAGACGACAAACAAAGGTATGATGTTAACGTGCTCATTAGACGACAAGCAGAGATATGATATTATCGTGCTTATTAGATGACAAACAGAGATATGATGTTATCGTGCTTATTAGATGACAAACAGAGATATGATTTTAACGTGCTTATTAGATGACAAGCAGAGATATGATTTTAACGTGCTCATTAGATGATAAGCAGAGGTATGATTTTGACGTGCTCATTAGATGACAAGCGGAAATATGGCGTTAACATGCTTTTTAGAGGATAAATAGAGATATGATGCTAACGTGCTTATTAGATGATAAGTAGATGTATGATATTAACGTGCTCATTATATGACAAGTAGATGTATGATGTTAACGTGCTTTTTAGAGAATAAGCAGATGTATGATGTTAACGTACTCATTAGATGACAAGCAGAGGTATGATGTGGGCGTGCTCATAAGAATCCAAACCGTTCAGTGATATCTAGTATGACGGATTAGGAAAAGACAGTTGTCATTAAACATGTCTCAAAACACGATCTATTCAGAGGATCTGGTCATGATAGAAATGAGCCAACTAAACAGAGGTGACGGTTAACATATTTAGTTTTGGAATTTGACTATCAGATATAACTGTCAACTTGATAGGAAGATGATTTTCGTCGGAGGTAATTTTTTAACTTGACGATGTCAAAAACAAGTTTATTAGAGGTTGTAATGTTGGACTTGATGAAGTATGAGTTTTCTTTTTTGTCAGAAGTGAAAACTTAACATGACAGGAGATTTGATCGGATTCGATCTCATAAAGAAAATTGATTTGATTTTGTATTCTGATGTCAGAGGTATGATTTTAACTTGACAAATATTTTTGGAGTGTCACTTGCTCTGCTGAAGAAAAATGACGAGAAAAATCTTACTGTCAGAGGTGAAATCTTAACGTGACAAGAGATTTGATTGGACTTGATCTCATGGAGAAAAATGATTCGATTTTGTACTCTGGTGTTAAAGGTATGATTTTAACGTGACAAATATTTTAGAGTCACTGGCTCTGTTAGAAAAAAATGACGAGAAAAGTTTTGCTGTCAGAGATAAAATCTTAACGTAACAGGAGATTTGATTTCATTAGGGTTTTTAGCAAATCTCCAACTATCAACAGATTTGGTTTGCCTTTACCAATTACCGTTTGAGTTGGGTTAGCTATACTATTCTCTTCAGCATGGTAAGTTGTCGAGGATTTCGTTTGGACTTATATGCCAAACTTTTCCTCTTCCTTTTGCCTTAGCAGCTTAGGGCAATTCATACTTCACCTCTAGCATGATGGGTTGACGAGAAATTTGTTCTCTTTCCGTTACCTTTACGGTATTGGATAGCTCATATTTTTACTCCCAGTATAATAGGGTTAGCGAGAAATTTATTCTCTTTCTGTTACCTTGACGGTGTTGGCCAATTCATACTTTTAGCCCTAGCATGATAGAGTTGACGAGAAATTTATTCACTTTCCATTATCTTGATGGTATTGGGCACTTCATACTTTTATCCTTAGCATAATAGGGTTGGCGAGAAATTTATTCTCTTCCCGTTGTCTTGACAGCGTTAGGCAGTTCATACTTTTACCCCCAGCATGATAGGGTTGGCGAGAAATTTATTCTCTTCGCATTATCTTGATGGCGTTGGGCAGTTCATACTTTTACCCCCAGCATGATAGGGTTGGCGAAAAATTTATTCTCTTCCCGTTATTTTGACGGTGTTGGGAAATTCATGCTTTTACCCTAACATGATGGGTTGGCGAGAAATTGATTCTCTTCCTGTTACCTTTACGGTATTTGGCAGTTCATGCTTTTACCTCCCAGCATGATGGAGTTGGCGAAGACTTCGTTTGGACTTACATGCTAAACGTTTCCTCTATCCATAGTCGTAGAGACGTAGGATCCATTTTCATTTTGTGCCCCAAGTTGGGGTGCGAATCTACACCTCAGCGACGGCCAACATTTCTTTATTTGCTGTATTGAAGAGGAGGTCAGATGACTTTATTCCTTTAAGAATAATATTTCTTCAGGAATTTTTCGTTGATTGGCATATTGATCAACCGTTGTATAAGTTTCTTAACTTCATTTTTAATCAACTCCATTAGCTCTGGACAGAGTTTTCTTTGATGCTGCTTTACTAGTTTTGCATCTGGCTTAATATTTAGCCAGTGCAAAGCAACTTGAGGGTCTTATGGGTTTGGAATTGGTTTCATCACTTATGTTCATCCGAATCACCTTGTCTTCGATAGGCGGTTTGCACTGTTCAAAATATATGCTCTATTGGGCATCGAGACGTTTGACTAATGCTTCATTTTGAGGAAGAGTTAGCTCATCATTTTCGTCTGGAGTCAGGCTGAAAGGCATCATATTCGTGGCCAACCCGTTGGATAGTACCCTCAGACTGATATCTGAGTCTTTATCAGAGTTTTTTGTATTTGGCAGATCCGATCATTTATACCCGGAGTATCATGTGTCGTGACATATCGCAATCCCCTGTTGGTTTTGTGATGGTAATCTGACTCTTTTCTTTCGAACATGAAGGAGCAAAGTATGTTTTGACGCTCTTTGCCGAAATTTAATATTGGCCTTTAGATGAATATATACTCCATTTTCATCATTCAGAATGATTTTAGTCCGTAATGATAGAATTGAAGGGTTCTCTAATTTTCATTTTAAGCATTATTAGACGGAGTCACATATGATCAAACTCTTCCGAAGAGAAATGGGTTGAATCGTCTCTGACTTTGTCTTTCTTGAGCTGTCGAGGCTGAGCTTAGAGTGATTTAAGTCTCAAGCTATTTGACCCTCAATTTGATAAGTTGAAGGCGACATGTGAACATTGTACCACCACTCCCGATAATTGAAACGTCAGCAGTTTCATCGTGAATGTTGCTGCATTACCACAATGGTTTTCAAAAGCATGTGAGCATCATTTTTGTGATGCAGACATGACGGTCATGGGCTTCATATGAAACTTTAGCTTTTCAATAGGTTCAAACTATGACATCGATTTTGCAAGAGTTTCGGAGAGGAAGATTTTTTTCATGTGTCTTATGGATTACACACCTTGAATATAAGGCTTGTACTTTTAGACTGCGTTGCAATATGGATGCAACCCAGAAAATGAGCCCATGTGATGATTTGAACACATGAATATCAACTTGAGTCTCTAATGGAGTAAGACATGCGAGTGTCATGACAAATCTCGAATGTCATCTCAGACATGCGAGTGTCATGACAAGGCTCGCATAGAAGCTGATATATGCGAGTGTCATTTTGAACTCAGTATTGAGGCTGAAAAGCTCTTTTGTGAAACTTGGATTGCTTGAGTTGCACATCATCTTCCGGACGGATGGCAAGATGTATGTCTTGTTCGGTTGAGTAAAAAAATTTTCAACTGTAAAGTCGTAAAGTCTCAACTAGCTTTTAACTTAGTTGAACTTACGAGATATTTCTTGTCATGATTGATGTTTATCTCAGAATAGAGCTCTTTGAGGGAGGAACACAAGCGTAGAGCATGAAGTGAATCCTTGGATAATGAAAAAGGTTTGTCGGGAACTCAATGAGATCATTGAATTGTTGTATCTAGTTTGTCAATTTGCTACCTTCATTGCTAATTACGGGCAATCATAGATCTAATAACTCCACACGCTTGACCAAGTGGTTGTTTTCAAGGATCAAAGGCATATGACACATTTTTGTCTTCTGAAAGCAAAGGAAGGTGGTGGGGGATCTCGAGCGGCCGCCTCTTTCTCCTTCTTCATCTTTTTTTTTTTTAACAATATCCAAGCATCATACGGTCAACGTATTCATCTCAGATTTTTTTTCTTCAAAATATTATCTGAGCATTATACAGTCAACGTATTTATCTCAGTTTTTTTTCTTTTTATTTTTCTTTTTTCTTTTTTTTAACAGACATAATGATGTCACACACACAGTTAGCAAACACCAAGCGAGAAGCAAGATCCATGGATGCACATGATTCCAGATAGAGTGAGTGCATCCTCATTGGCGACTCAGCAGCAACTAAATTCTTGCTAGTGGACCACACACCATCCCTAGATCTACTCAATAGATATTTTTGGCAGAAAAGTTCTTCAGAGTGTTGGTTCCGCAGTAGCTATAAAGATTCTCATTGGGCATACTTCAGATGGACTTTCCCTAATGTGAGCTGGAATTTCTGCAGGTTTTTTGCTCAAAAAGGAATCGTCCTTTATGAAATTGGAAAGCCATTAAAACATCCGCTAATCTTTCGTATTTGCTGCTCCCATGTTAAAACTCAAGTGGTCAACTCAGTCTGCTTCTCAATTTCAGCTATGCAAATGTGAGAGGCAAAGATTATCAAGACTTGCTTGAGAACCTAAGTCATCTTGTCGAAAAGCTCCATTATTATCAATTTCATCCTTGATACCACTAGACGGATCAAAAGGTTCTCCTTCTCCATCTCTAGCATCTGCTCCCTGCTGTAGGTTTGGTCCGATATGCATATGAAATCGTTGACCTCGGGTGCCCATATCTCGTAATTGCAGGCGATATCGTGCTGACCCCGACGAGCTGCAACTCCCTTTTGAGCACTCTCCTTGTCGAGAGGTACCGATCAAGGATGTTGAAGGTGAGGTAGAGCGACTACGGCATGAGCCCAAACTTGGCATGCACCTCGATCAGCCAGTTGGCCAGAATGGCCCGCATCTTCGCATTGATCTCTGGCTGAGCGCCCATGTAGTCGTGAGGCTTGCAGGATTGCTCAGAAATCTTGTAGAATTTGTGGATATCCTCGATGTAGGCCACCACGGCCAGCTGATGCCCAACGTCCTAAGCGTCGATATCAGGAATTGGGGGCTCTTTGGGCCTGTTGGTGATTCCAACAGCGGCCTTGTTGTGAGCGGTGAGTACTAAAGTCATTGCATGGACCTTCTTTCTAGACGATCTCTGCTTCGGCTCTGCCTCATTGGTGTCGGGGCTGCTGATATCAATGTCCACTTTGGGCTTCGGCTCGGCCGAGACCTTTGGCTTGGTTTCTCTGACATGGGCCTTCTTCGCTGCGCTGCTGACCAACGGTTTCATCTAGTAGAGGCAGTTGCTGCTGCCTGCACATGGGCGATGAGCTGAGCACCGAAGCTTCTTGTGATAGGCCGAGAAGTCTGCAGCAGTGGCTTCCTCTCTCCGGCAAGGGCCACCAGAGCACGGGTCATGACGAGATTGCGAATGTCTCCGAGAGCTCAGCAGTTCTTGCCAATGGGGCCAACTCTTGCTGCATTCTTCTGCTTTCCTTTGGGCACAATGCCCCCTTCTGGTCTCTGGTGGTGAGGAGCTGGGGGCTGATGCTTAGTGGCCATAGCAATGGCTGCTGCTTCTTCATCCTCGCTTTGATTATGCCTGAAGATAGTGGAGAACACCAAGGAGAAGAAGGATTGGAGCCGGGCTATTCGTTACTCGCTTTCTTCCTCGATCCCAGCTGTCGTCACCACCGTCAGATTCTTTGAAGAGAGATTGAGAAGAACAAATCTCTCCCTCTCTTTTTTTTATTTTTATTATTATTATTATTTTATTTTTTTCTCTTTTTCCGCACACTGCTACAAGTGCTGCTCTCAGCACGCAGGGGGCCCAGGTGGGCCCCACCCGCGGACATCACCCTTCTTTTTTTTTGTCTTCGCGCACTGCTGCGAGCGCTATTCTCAGTGCGGGGGGCCCAGGTGGGCCCCACCTGCGGGCAGTAGCTTTTTTTTTATGCACACCTGCGGGTGCGCCGTTCCTTCTTTGGAGTGAACGGAGGGGCTATGGGTTCTCTATACGGAGTAGTTCTGAATGCCTCTTTTGTAATGTTGAGACGTGCCTGTTGGGTTTTGTGCCTTCTCGACGATAGGCGATGACGCCGTATCCTTGATTAAAAGCGATAACGCCTTTTTTTTTTATTAACAATGACGTCTTGTTTTTTATTATGGGCGTGACGCCTCATATTTTTAACTGGTGATGATACCTTGTCAATTTTAGTGGGCGATGACGACTCATCTTCTTTCTTTTGACAGACGATGACGTCTTGCCTTTTATTATGGACGATAACGCCTCATATTTTTTTTAACAAGCGATGACGCCTTGTTAATTTTAGTGGGCGATGACGCCTCAAATTTTTATTTTTTGACAGACGATGACGTTTTGTCTTTTATTATGGGTGATTACGCCTCATATTTTTTTTAACAGGTGATGATGCCTTGTTAATTTTAGTAGGCGATAATGCCTCACTTTTTTTTCGGTCGTTACCTGGCGATGACGCCTAGGTTCAAGCCAGAGGAACTTGACGATTGGATCGCACCGCCGAGACTCCCACTGTGGTCGCCAATTCTTCTACGCCCGAAATTTATAGATTTTCTTACATTGCCAATTTGATTTTGAATACAGCAATAAAAGAAAAATTATAGAATAAAATCTGAGATTATAGGAATAGGAAAAATAATTTGATTCCCCTTTTAAATTTCTGTGGGTCTGGCAGCGGTGGAGTCTCGCTGATGCACTCTATTAACGATCCGAATGTCGTGTCAGTTGATTTCTCTGGAGAAGGAGAGGGAACTCCGCTCTTGAGATTTTCCCGTCTTCCTGTTTCTCTTCGTTTGGGACTTTCCTCCCTAAGAATTTTTCTGCTCTGGAAACTCTGAAAGAAGATTCGCCCTCTGGGAATTCTCTATTCCTCTGGACTCTCCCCTGTCCTAAAAATCCCCTTTTTCCAAAATTCTGCCCTCTTTTTTATATATCAAGGGATGACTGCTTGGATAAGATCTGAGCCAAATCCGGCAATAGAAACACCGAAATCGGGGGTATCTGTTCTCCGAAAATCCGGATCAAATCCACGTAAGCAAAACACAAAGGCAACGCAACCCCGCGGGTGCATCCCGCGAGTGGTGCTCGAGGGTGTAGGACCCGGATGCTCCCACGGGTGACACCCGCATGAAGCACCCGTGGGAAGCTCCCACGGGAGGCACCCGCAGGAGCAACCCGCGGGTGGCACCTGTTAATTTTTTTTTTGTTGTATCTACAAACAAGATTATGAATGTACCATAAATATTTGTGTAAGAACTAGATTGTGGTGGGGGGGCGGGGGGGGGGGGGTTGAGGGAATTAGGTAACACTTGTCACTCTCCTAATTTCAAGCCTCGCTTTCCTCAAAATAAACATTTGGAGTGATTAAAAGTGCTTCACTATTACATAATCCAATTTTTTCTAGTCGAACCGATGTTATCCGGTACACGGGTCGTTGCGGCATATGAATGAAAACGAGTACGAAAAATATGAGTAGCTCCAAAAGAGGTACACTTGGGGTAACAGTCTTCGGATTGCTTAGTCATAACGGAATGTATTTCATTGGAACATAGAACAATTTTTTGGGTAGTGTGTGCTTCTAGCATATGCTGATTTTTTACTCACATACATACATGTGTGCATATGTATTTGTGTACATTAGTGATGGGGATAATAAAGGCTTAAATTTAATTAAGGATTCTATGATATTTGATAGGATCTTAACTAAATTTGGGATTTTATGAGATTTGTTTAAATTTAATTATATTTGATAAAGACTCATATTTGATTATGAATTCTATAAGATTTGATTGGATCCGACAAGCATTGATTGGATTCGAATGAGATTTGGTTAGAGTTGATTAGATTTGGGATTTTGTAATATTTGTGTAGATTTGATTATATTTAATTAGAATTTTATTTTTTTTATTAAATTTTGGTTTGTTTATGTATGTGGTGTATGTAATTCCTTTCATGAATAATCATGTATGAATTCTTGAAGAAATTTAATGAGATTTTGAATAAATAAAACCCTTTTGCTTAGCATGGTGAAATACTAATACTCCTGAATCTCTCTTCATGCTTATTCGTTGAGAGTGAGTGAAAGATCACTTAGTGCAAAGCTTAAATTAATCCCTTATTTTCTTCTCCATTTCTATTTTGATTTGTTCTATTTACTCTTGTGCTGTGTGCCAAATTGGTATCAGAGTAACAATGACAAGAACAATAACAAAATTGAAGATTCGAGCCTCTAAGATCCATATGTATTTCCTAAACTTTTAAGCCGAAATTTCAAATTTTAAGTTAATTATTGATGGGGTTCATATTTCATGGGTCAATACATTGATACTAATGCTAGTCTATTACGAGTTACGTGCAACTATTTCATTTTTTATGGTTTTGATGATCGATATGATTATGAATATTTCTCCATTACTTTGATCTTACATTAGGGTAGAAGTGTCTTTATGCTCAACTAAAGTTGGATGGAGAAGATTATTCTTAGGGGAGTATTATAAATTGTTTGGATTTGAGTATCTTGTAACATCTTCATCATCGGCATGATCGACACCTTCCCGATTATTTATCCAAATCTTATCTATCTCCATCATTCGAGCTCAAGATAGAAAAAGAGTGAGTTTGAGCCTAAAACAGAGACTAAGGAAAAGGATCAAGACTTGGAAACAAAGCCCAAATTGAAACATTAGAAGTTCATGATAAGCTATATTGTTTAGATATCTAAAATCTTTTGGCGGAACAATTGTGACGGCATTACCGCCTCCACAAACTATGAGGATTCCATTATCCATAAGATTGCCTAACGTCTATGATTCATTTCAAGTCTTTTTCTCGCAACATGCATATATACGGAGATCATGGTGCAATGTAGTATGAAATCTATTCGACGATACTAGCATCATGATTTGGCATTACATATCACATTTTCAATCACTATAATTGTCGTCTATAGTAAGTTATCGACTCTTTTTGCTGCACATGTCATTCTAGACGTATTGTCAATTATAATAGACCCGATATTGAGGTCAGTTCCACAATCACTACCTTGGTTCAACTTGATGCACAAGCGCTGGTTCCTTGACTGCCACCATAACCCGGCTGAGATGCTTCATGAAAGAATATTGATTAGTTCAATCCAGATATGTTTGACGATTGTTATTATCACATTCATCGAAGATGAATGATTTGAAATCAGGGAGAATTAATGGAAACAATAAAGACCCATATCTGATTAGGGATTCTATGGTATTTGATTAGATCTGACTAGATTTGGAATTTTATGAGATTTGCTTGCATCTGAGTAGATTTGATAAAGGCCTAAATTTGATTAGGAATTTTATGAGATTTAATTGAATCTGATTAAATTTGGCGTCTAATAAGATTTGATTAGAGCTGATTAGATTCGAGATTTGTGAAATTTGTTTAGATCTGATTAGAATTTTTTTTATTATTAGATTTTAGTTTGTTTGCAGGTGTGGTGCACATAGTTCTTTTTATAAATAATTATCTACGAATTCTTGAAGAAATGGAATGAGATTTTAATTAAATAAAACCTTTTTGCTTAGCATGGTGAAATGTTAATACTCATGAATCTATTTTCATGTTGATTCATTGAGAGCAAGGGAAATATTATCACCTTGGTGCAAAATATAAATTAATCCCTTATTTTTTTTTCTTCTACAATTCTATTTGATTTGTTCCATTTGCTTTTGTGTTGCGCCAATTAGTCTATATTTTTATAAAATTTAATCAGGATGCACCTTCCTCCTTGTTAACAAACTCATTGGCTTAACTAGCTTAATCTTTCTAAGAAAATGTACTTTTTAATGTATATGTATATGAAATAGTTTTTGCACCATCCAAATAACTATCTTGCTATTTGCCTTTTTTTTCTTCTTCTCAATCAAATAATTTTATTTTATCATCCATCTCTTTCCACTAGTTTTATTAATTGTTAGGAAATTAAATAATGGGTCTCATTATTAATGTCAAATGATTGTTTCAAGGACAATGAAAATGTTTATGATGTTTCTAAATGTTGATATCATCATTCCAAATCACTAGTGTTTCCTGTTATGGATACAGTACGCCAGGGCATTTACAATTTTCTTTTAACACTGTTGAACATCTCCTTAGCTAAATGAAATTTGGTATTGTACATTAAATTTAAAGGAGAGAAGACATTTCATCACGAGTCAAATCCCCTCTGAATTGAACATACCATCATCCTAGCAAAGAATGCAGGTAACTCTAATGGATTGACTCGAAGCAGATACTTAAACAAACTACTATATCAGAAAGAAATCTGTTTCTAACTTTAGTATGAGCCAAGAGTTGGCATGATAGATCTAAGCAGGAGCATGTCGTAGTCCTACCATGTGTAAGAAAGACATTGTTATGAAGAATTGGCTCTATTTGAGTATGACACTAAACTGCATGGATGTAAGCAGCAAATTATATGTGGTACAATGCAGATACACAGATGTGTCTAATTGGACAATTTGTTGGTATGGATAAGCTGTTGATAAAGTGATGAATAGATTTACTAAAAAAATATAATATAAAATTCTGAAGAAAACATTAAAAAGAGATGACGGGCTAAGATATTATACTTTTTACTAATAGATATCAATGCTTCTGCTTATTAGTATGGATAACATTGCCCAGTCTTTTAACATTTTCAATCTCATCAAAGCGCTGAGAGAAGTCAAACGAAAAAGGTATTAAACTATTAATTTTAACCGTTGCATAAAAGACATTTAACGCAAACATGAGTAATGCAAACTGAGTTATATGCAACTAAAATTGAGAAAGTATCTTAGTTAATATTAGCAATATAAGCACTAAATCTAAAGTCCTAAATCATTGAAAACTAAACTTACTAATTAGTAATTTGGTAACCTTAATGGACATTTCATTCTTATAAACTTAAACCTTAAATCAAGCAAAAATTTATCAAAAGCAGTTGATCATCATAAAGTTTGAAAGCTACCTCTGCAAGAAGAAATCTCTTGTTGGTGGCTTTTGTGGAACAACCGAATAAGTCCAAAGGGGATTCGCTATTTGATGGCTTGGGGTCTTCATCGGCATTTCGTATTAGTATCCTTGGTTGATTTATTTGGTTGATCACTTCGTAATCATCTTTAAAAGGAGATGTTTGTCCTTAATATCAGTGGATGAGTAATGAGGAGAGGTAAGATGAGTAGTCAGGAGATGAGAATGATCATGAGGATCTTGGTTGAAAGTTAAGGTTTTATGGTTTTGATGAATTGTAGGCTAAAGTATAATGATGAAAGCTTAAAATAGCTAACTTATAAATAATAACTCATATCCTTAGGAAACCCATCTAGAAATATGTTTTATTCTAATCAAGAATAGCGAAGGTATCAACTAGAATTACTAACATTTCCCATAATATTTTTTAGACTTAATAGGCAAGAGATTCACACTGTACCTATCCGATCCCATCCAATTCATATTCAACTGGGTATGTGATGCTATATTTGAGCTTTCCTAAAGTAACTAGGCTTCGTAGATGCACATTTTTAATTTATATTAAAACATCATTGAACTAAAATGCTTGAATTGAGCATGTTTTGTTTAATGTGAGACAAGCTTTAACTCCCTGCAATAAAATCTCATTTTTCTAGGAGAATATGACAAGGTAATGAAACCTAATCCTTTATACGTATTTCTACCCAATCAGATGAGAAGTATTCCAACAAGCCTACGGAAAATTAGCAGTGCCAATTCTAACAAGTTAGAACTTGAATCGTATCCTCTCTGTCCATGGATTCAAGTTCTAACTTGTTAGAATTAGCAGTGCCAATTCTAACAAGTTAGAACTTGAATCCATGGACAGAGAGGATACTACCTGAGATAGGTTTAGGTTCTTTGCGAAGGATTTGGAGTCAAATTCCTTCAATTGGATTTCAATGATGAAAATATCATGTTCCCCTCTGTTACAGTTTTAAAACCAAAAATCCATTCTTTTAAACATTTGAGTCTATGACCATGCATAAAATATACCGTCAATGGACGGTTGGAAATAGTATTTTTCTAAGATTTATCTTTTAGGACATATGAATTCTTTGTAGTTTTTTGTCGAACCATCACCATGTATTTGGAAATACTTCGGAGGTTAAGATTCGGATTTAGAATCTATTCTGATAGGTTATATAATTTAGATGCCATATTTACTATTTAGGATAGGATTCATTTCATGGGGATCCGAGTAAGTTTTACATTGTCTGTTCTTACTTAACAAAAGTCTCCTCCTTTTTCTTGGCTTTGGATAGGCAATGAAAAGGTAAGTCAATAATGAAGCATCGGTGGAGTTGTTGATTATTGTATATACTAGTTTAGGTTAGGAAGCTCCCTTTCTTGAGTTTTTTGTCATATACTCTTCTTTGGTTATTCGTGGCTCGTGCGAATGGGGCTCTAATCCAAGAGAGGATTGTATATTTTATGTTATAGTAATTTGGTTGGTTGCTACTCAATGCAGTACTGTGTCCTGCTGGTCTTGTGACCCTTTTGCTTGGCTAGTTAAAGGTTTGGCATGTGAAATTGGTGTTGATCCTGTAGGATTCCATTTTTTTTTTTAATGTAGAATACTAGAATGCGGTATCAGTTGATTCCAGTCTTACTGATGATTTATCTTGCTTGACTGCACACTAAGTTTTCCAAATTTTGAGGTTTGGTCTTTTGATGATATCTGTCAACTATGTTCAAGGTGCCTGATTGTCGATGTTGTCTCAGATGGATCTAGCAATGAGATTCCCTTGCTAACAAAAGTTCTATTATTTAAACTTCCAGGACCGAGGGAGCTTACAGGTGCTGTTGATCTTATGAGTCATTACAAGTTGTTGCCTCACCATGAGTTTTTCTGTAAAAGACCATTACCCTTGGCAATTTCGGATACCCACTATCTTCACAATGTTGTGGGAGACACAGAAATAAGGAAGGGAGAAGGAATGGAGCTCGATCAACTATTTCAGACTGCTCCATATTTGAGGGAGACAACTGCTCATATCCAGCCTTTTGACTTGGACGCACTCGGGCAAGCTTTTCAACTGCGCGAAACAGCTCCTGTTGATTTGCCCTCTGTATAAGATCTGGCATCACTAGCTTTCTATAATTTTCTGCTACTGGATTTAGCAAGACTAAGCCTGACTCTGTATCTGCAGGCTGAAAAAGGCATGCCTACTATTAGTGGAAAATCTAAAAATGAATCTAAAGACAAGGAGAGAAAACATAAGAAGCACAAGGATAGAGACAAGGAAAAGGACAAGGAGCATAAGAAGCACAAACATCGTCACAAAGATCGGAATAAAGATAAAGACAAAGATAAAGAGAAGAAGAAGGATGGTGATCACTCAAAGAAGCATCATGATAAGGTTGTTGCAGGCCCATTTTCCTTCTGAATTTTACGTATAATTTTCGGAACTATCGAGTTCTTCCTTAACTTTGATTTCCTACCTCGAAATGTCACTTCTGTTTTAGAAGAGGAAGCATGATGGCGGTGAAGATCTCATGGATGTTCACAAGCACAAGAAGAGTAAGGTAGCAGACTGCCCTTTAGTCGAGTAGTTTTGTCACTGATGAATTGCTCAAGGCTTTTTCAGCATTTAGTTGTATTTGGTTCTTTCCAACTCCTAGAAAACACCATTTATTTTTCCCTGTTTCTGAAACATCAAAACTTCCTTTTTATATTATTTCAGCATAAGAGTTTGAAGGTTGGAGAGGTTGGAGGATAAAGGTCGTAGACTGTTCTTGTTATGGCCTTTCATCATCTTATCTTCAAAAATGGTGCTATTGAAATTTCACATGAAGGTTTTTCTTGTCTTGGAAGCAAAATTCTTGAGGTATACACTCTTTTATTGTGACCTTACATAAAGATCATGTTTAGAGATATGTATTTCTGTAATCCTCTGATGTTGCATATGGTAGAGTAAGGTTCAATTCTTTGAATGATTAATCTGCGATACGTTCCCATTAAACTTTGTAGAAGCGATCTTGTAGGGCTGCAATGTTGAGCACTTCTCATTGTGCAAATGATATTAAATAACCCAAGCATATCATAAAGAACGTATCATTTATAAGGGTACAGTATATTGGCTGGGAAATTGACTGGGTATATATACCTAGGAGAGACCTTCTCCTTCCTGATTGTTCCTAGGGGTTGGGTAATGAGTAGCCTGGATTAGCTTTACGCTGAGTTGTTAAAACACAGCCTTGTGCCCATCTAGGTGGAGGTTACACCAAGGTCTTTGTGCCTGTGTCTCAGACTTCATTAGGTGCTGCCTAACAAAAGATAAAGAAAAAGAGGCTGGAAAATGCATATGTTGTCGCCACCGCTCAATGCTGTTGTTGCCGCCATCTGAGGGGCCTTCTGCTGTTGCCCTGACAACCCTTACACTGGTTTGCCGCTATTGAGACATAAAAAGTAGGGATAAACAGATTTAAAGGGAAGCTAGTCATAGTCTGACGTGCTTGTAGTCATAGGCTAAGGGCATAGCTTTCTAACTGTTTCTCCAGTCTTTCTCATTGCAACAATGGTGAACAAGTGCAAGGGTTGGGAGCATGAAGACTGTTTGGTCCTCGTATGACGAGGCATGCAAAACATGTATTGTTCCTCCTGCCCACCCACCATACTACCCTCTCCTCTCTCTCTCTCTCTCTCTCTCTCTCTCTCTCTCTCTCTATCTATCTAAATCATCTTTTTCTTAAAAAAATTCTTCTTTGCTATGCCCTAGGTCAGGCAACCAACGTCCTTTAAATCATAAAGAACAGTTTAGTATTCATGTGTGAGTTAATGTTCTTTATTTTAATGCAGATTTTCAAGGCTGTAATGTCTTTTTTTTTAAAAAAAAAACTTCAAATATTTCCGAGTAATAAAAATCATGCGGACTCCATAACGTAAAACATTAAAAAAATGTAATAACTCACATAACAAATATTTCTAAGTCATATAAAACAATAGCAACAAGATTAATTCCATAATTCTCAGTAAGAATGAATCATATAGACGAACAGAAAAAAGCTTCTCGCAAGATTCTTCTAGAGAACCTTTTTCTCTTTTACGAATTGTACTCAATTGTATGAGACAAGGCTTCATATATCAGCCAATACAGATATTTATTGCAAATAATGATAGAGGTAAGATTGAATTTAGTTGGATTTGATTAGGTTAGAGATTTAGTTAGCTTTTAAAAGATTTATTATTATCTTGTTACATTAGAATGTTCTATATATTGAATGTAAAACTAAAATTTTATTTATAGAGAGATGATGAATGAAAATTGAAAGCATGTAATTTGCCTCTTTCTAAATCTTTTCCATGAGTGATTCGTGAGAGAGTGGGCGTATGATTCGCTTGAATATGAGATCTAAACTCCTCAATTTATCTCAAAACCCTAATTTCTTCTCCAATTATGCACCACAAACCGTAAATCTCCTTATGTCTTGCGTCAAATTGGTATCAGAGCCCAATTTCTCAATCTTCTCCTTTCATCTTCACCACTCTCTTTTTCCATCTTCCTTTATTATTATTTTAGATTTGAAGGGGGAAACAGAGAAAAGAGAAGAAAAGCAGCAAATAAAAAAAGAAAAAAGAAATAAAAAATGGAAAAATCAAAAAGAAAAAAATCAGAAAAAAGAAGAAGAAACAGAGAAGAAGAGAGAAAAAAAAGATAAAAAAGGCCAAAATTTCCTCTCTTCTTTCTCCATCGCAAAGGCCCAACTCCATTTGCTTCTTCCTCCCTTGATCTCTGCTTCTCCAACTCATGTTCGAACACAACCTGATCCCCCCTTTTTCTCCCCACAACAGCAACACCCAAATCCTCCACTGTTCGAGCTTGACCTTTCTTTGACAACCTTCCCGTCCAACTGCACCTCCGACCACAACATCAATGCCTTGAAATCCTCCTAGCTTTCTTCTCCAATCAGTAGGTTACAATTGGATCACTTCATCCTCTTCGCCACCAACACCTTCGTCCTTCCTGTCCATTGCTTCCGCATTGCCAAGAGTATCGCCGCAAAACTCGCAATCCCCCACTTTCTCGCAAGTGTCCTGTGATCATCAAGGATTTTGCACCCGTCATTGTTTAGATCCAATTATTTTGGATCCAATTCAACACAGATTCGATCCGCAGTTGACTGGACCCGAACTCAATTTTGAGTTGATCAATACAGAACCCCACCTGCAAGGAGCTTTCCAGACCCGTTAAGGATTCTTTGATGATTTGGAGCTTGTTTGAAGCCCAGTTCACATTGGATTCGAGCTTTCTTCGAAACATTGCAATTATTTGGTATTTTCTCAACTAATATTTTGAAAATTTTGGAGTTAATTATTATTTCTGTGGTAAATATATCAAAACTGATGCTGATTTCAAGCAAGTGGAGTGTGATATATATGACATAGTCCCATATTTTTATACTTATAATGACCCTAATGCTTATGAAAATTGGAAAAACCATCTAGAGCAGTTTTTCCGTTACTTTCCTTTGACTTCAGAGAAGGAATCCTACAATTATGCTAAATTGAATTTGGCTGGAGAGGTTTTTGATTGGTACCTCAACAACTATAAATCTCGTCCAACTTGGAATCGGTTGCGGTTTCTTCTCAGTGCATATTATGCTCCGCATTTTGTTTTCAAATAATGCTCTAAGTGTGAAGGATATGAATATTCTGCTCACCAGTGTCCTTCCATCAAGTATTCAACATGTGGAGAATTCTTGTACTATGACTACCTGTGTCCTTTGAAGACTCCAGATACCGACATGCCCGATTCTGAAAATTTAGATGATATTATATTTGAGACCGAATCTGTACTACCACAATTTCAAAATTTGATGATCCGATTTTTTTACCAGAACCAACTACAGAAGTATTCAATAGCCATATTCATGAGAAGAACCTCAGGCTTAGCACACCTGCAGAGGTACATGGCCAAGTGCAGAAATTCTTATGTTTAGATCATGTTTTCTCTGTCTCTCCAGCTCCCATTTTAAATTCTTCATTTTCTGCAGAAGTGACAAATTTTAACTTATATTCAGACTTTTCATAACTATTATTGTCACCACTATTGGAATGTAACGCAATATACATTTGACTACCGATTTGTTCGATTTTCTTATATTTAGTTTGGTGGAAAGTTTTACCAGATATTGGGAAGCTTGCTCGTATTCCTCCGACGTGCTTAACTTTCTTCTTGCCCCCAAGCGGGGGAGAATTGATAGAGATAAATTGGATTTAGTTGGATTTGATTAGGTTAAGAGATTTAGTTAGATTTTAGAAGATTTATTATTATCTTATTGTATTAGAATTTTCTATATATTGATTGTAAAACTCTAATTTTATTTATAGAGAGATGATGAATGAAAATTGAGAACATGTGATTTGCTTCTTTCCAAATTTTCCCATGAGTGATTCATGAGAGAGTGAGATTCGCTTGGATGTGAAATCTAAATCCTCAATTTATCTCAAAACCCTAATTTCCTCCCCAATTCCTCACCACAAACCATAAATCCCCTTCCATCTTGCGTCAAATAACATATCCAATTTTGTGGTACATGATACAATATAGACCCATAAAATTGGTTAAGATATTTTTAGTAATTAGGATATTGTTGATAATAAGTTTGATTGTTCCAATTCTGCTGGCATAAACCATTGACCGATGCCAATAGTGATATCAAGATTTTAGACCCTGACGTGATGTCTTCCCATGAAACTTGCTCAGTCTATATTTGGTTCGTTTCTGTTTTCTTTTTCTTCTTTTCATTTCTCTCATTTCTTTCCGTTCACTTTTTTTGTCATTTATTCTTTTTCCAATTATATTTTCTCTTCTATCTGGAACTTTTCGAAGGATTTAAAAACCTGCAGTTATATATTATGCTAATGCACACATTTGGAACTGGTAGTTCATATGAAGAGAAGATAGCAACCTTTGGTTTGGGAACCTTTTTGGTGGATACATACTTCTCGTATTTTGTCATGAGACACCATTTATGTTGACTGTTAGTTATTTACTATTATTAGTGCACTAATGACAAATTGACTCAAATGATTTTGAACTCTTTTTTATTCTGAACCTTGACTTTTTCATGTCTGGTATTAGAACCTTTTTGGTGGATACATACTTCTCGTATTCTGACACGGGTCACTATTTGTGTTGACTGTTAGTTATTTACCATTAGTGCTGCACTAATGACAAATTGACTCATGATTTTCAACTCTTTGTAATTCTGAACCTTGACTCTTTCATGTCTGTGGTTATTAATACTCCGTATAAGGCAGCTATATATTTTCATGATTCTTCATAAGACATAGGGAACATGGATATATGTCACGTAGTTTACCTTGACTTTGACCACCGACCATGCTCAATTTTGATGCTATAAGGATGTTGCCAAGAATGAAGTTTTGTTCATTGAATTTTTAAGTTCTACTCGGGTCATGATCACTGAAAGTTTCATTAGAGACGGCTAGTGTATAATAGAATAGGTACACCATCACTTTGCTAGTGTGCCATTTCTATTTGTGGACTCCGTAACCCATCTCTCTCTGAATTTCTTTTTAGGCTAGACGATAAACCAGGTTGTCCTCAGGTACAGTGACTTTGGCAAATAGCGCTGTATATAATCTGATCAGATTGGACGATGCACATTTCTTAAGCTAATTCCCTATTTGCTTTTCTTTTGCACGTATAACTGTATTAGCTGTTGTTAAGTGGCTTGTATTTGGTTGTTCTACATCTCTTTTAGATTCCTGAATTCTATGTCCTCCATAATTAGAATATTTAGACTCTTGGATCTCTTTTGGCAATGGAATAAGAGAGTTTATTCCATCCTTAACCCGCCAAATATGAAGAACTGGCTCATAGGTAGGGAGATTAATACATCTTCCAACCTGCCAAATATAAAGAGGATACAAGGATTTAGTTAGGGTTAAGAGGTGCTAACCCCCCAGAATGAAAGTACATAAATCTGCCTCTCTAGACTGGTTAATAGACAACCATTTACATAATTTGTAACTTGTAATCAACCCTTACCAATTCATACTATATGTTACATGATTTTGTCATCTAACAAATTAATTGATGAACCTTTCAAAGTTTCGTCCTATGCCCTACTTTTGAGATGGATTGTTATCTGTTTTAATTCTTCATTTTCATGTCTTTTTCATAACGGTTGGCAAGCAAGGCCTTAGCATAGATCTTGTCTGTTCTTGAAAATTGTGGCATGTCTTAAAATCGTTTTCTTGCTTGTTGTTTACCTGGAAGCTTCTTGGTAATTGTTGGTCTTTCTTCATTGTTGTAGGTCTCTGTGTTAAGTCAGTCCTGATTCCTGGTTGTTTTTTTGAAGTTTGACATATCATAGAATATTTTTGAGAAAGCTTTGGCATGCATTCTAGTAGAAGGGGAAAAATAAGGCATGAGTTCGAGCACTATGAACCTTAGCTGATTGCTGGTTTTTCTTGTGTTGATATAATGCAGGCTTCTCAAGGCAGGGGAGCACATGCCTAACGCATATTATGAGCAGATCCTTCCCTGTTAACTACGTTGAAACTCACAGCTTCGGTTAGAGACTAACCTATAATTCTCTCATCTGATTTTTTTTATATTGTAACTGTAGAAATTTAATTGGCAATACTCTCAGCTCTTTCCTTTCTCCCCATAAATAGGAATGTTTAGACATTCAAATTATTCATCAAAAGACATTGTGAAATCTTGAGCTGCCCTTTTTCCACCTGTCTATTCTATTATTTGTTTGCACCCATTGAGGAAATAACCGTTTATTAGGATGAACTACTGCCTGGATTGTGGCATCCAGCTCTAGAAGCACTCCTGCATTTTTTTTTTCCTGCGATTTTTGTCGAGTAGATGGCTACTGCAATATCATGTCTAATAAAATTTATAGAGATTGTGATGTTAATTATTGGTTGTGAAGAAAACAAATGGTAAAAGTACCTTTACTGATGTTTGGCAAATTGGAAGTGGCTAGTTATGAAAACGCTACGTCAAATTTGCTTGAGCCTGCCATGTGTGTTTTCGGAAACGATTACTAGTATTTTCTTGAGTTCTACAAGAGCCAACTTTGAGCTTTTTGAGCTATTCCAGAGCTTTAATCAATACTGCTGCTAATAAAAAAGTTTTCACTACTTATTATTTAACTATTAAGAGTCTAGGTAGCTTGCACTATTGATCGGACAAAGTCTGATTTGCTGTCCTCTTATTCTGCAGTGAGCCATCAGTCTTAGTTTCTAATAATTTGAGGTGAGTACACACTTGAATCGAATCTAAATACGTCTTAAGCGAGTCTAGTTGAGCCTAAACGAGCTGAGCTTGAACAAAACCGAGTTTAAAGGGGTTGTGTTCATTTGTTCTATCAAACATAGATGGTTCATTTTATTGTCAAACAAAACACATGCAATTTTATTGAGCTGAACCCAGCCCGAGTTGTGATCTTCTTACATCCCTAATTGTTATTATAATGATTGGTATTCACAGTAATATTGCATTAAACTCATTCGTAAATGAAAATATTATGGAAGATGTTCACAGTTAGTTAGGATTTCGTTGGTCATAGGTTAGGAGTGCAAATTAATATGGTTGGGTTATGTTGAGCATCAATCCTAATACAAACCAAGCTATAAAAATTTTCATTACTTATCTAGTGGTGTAGGATGGAAGATAAATTAGGATTTTGTGATAAATAATTAGGAATTTGGAATGAATTAGAGTTGATACAGAGGGATCTTGGCTTCAAACCCAAGCGAATTAACATCCACTCTCACGCCAATCACCAGAGAACAAATTTAGGAGAAACAAATCACATGCTCTAATAAATTTGAAAACAATTCTGATTAAAATGAAGTCTTATAAGCAATATATAAAGACTCCCTAAATGCAAAGAAAATCAAATCAAATAACATTAAAATCCTAATCAAATCTATTCAAATCCTAATAAATTTCTAATCAAATCTACATCATTCAATATCTTCATTAGTTCTCTTCGGTTTGGAAATATTCATCAATGGAGAGCTTACAATTAGTGAAGATGGTAATATCAGCATAGGTTTTTTCCGTTGAAAAATCTCTAGAAGTGTCAATAAGCTACAAGGAAGCTTTTTCTAGTACTGTCAGCCACTCAACAAGAACTTCTACCAATAATGATTTAGACAAGAAAATGCAATCATCAAGCTCGACATGGGATCTGGGCTCTGAATCTATTGCAAACTCTTCACTGGATCTTGTCGCATCCATAATACCACTTGTATTTTCAGAAGTAACATCGATATCCACAATTTTCGATTCGTTAACACTATCAACAGGCACCATATGGACACGTTGGCTGTTAATCATAGTGTCAAAATTCTCTGCAATTAGAACATATATTATCTAAAAGTGCTCCAATTCTCTGATGGAATGTTCTCGCATTCTTGAAACTTCGGGGAGTCTTTTAAGACCTTGTTAAGTTTAACCAAGACATTATTGAGTTGTGAGTTGTGCATGACTCAAAAAGTAGAGAAGTTGGGTTAAACATAATATGAGAACCTGCTCGTGTGCAATGCAGAAGTATAGAAATTTTTTGAAGATGTCAAATAAGCACAAGCTTGTGTTGATGTGTGTGAAAAAATAGTGTTATGATCAATTCAATATTAACAACTTCTACAAATATATAACAAAAAAGCACTTTCCAAATATATCCAATGAACAGCTATAATACGAATTTTGTTGAGGATTTTGACAAATGAATTCGATATGGAGTTTGAAGTAGTCTTGATCCAAAGTCCAAGTGCACAAGTAACCTGTAAGTGTACGCAGACATTGATTGAAGTGAGTTAGCATTCGGTGTAGGTTGGGTTTGATCCGGCCCGGGCTCAGATTTGGGTACTGTTGGTTATTTGTTGACCAACCTAACCTAACAATATCTAAGGGTTGGTTTCGCTTTCTTTAACTCTAACCCAAATTCTGAAGTCCCCAACTGGCCCTTGCCTGTTAAGGGCCTGTTTGTTTGCTCAACCCAAATTCTTAAGTCGACATGCCATGAAGTGGTGTAGGAGTCAACTTCCACTGCTTCATATATTTGTATAGTCAAGAAGTAAATTGGAAGTTGTTTCCACTAGAATGATGAGGATCTTATGTGATATTTTTACTTCAAATTTTTTCTTCATCTCATTTTATAATGGAAGCGTTCCTAGAGCTTTGCGAACAAAACAAAATGATAATATTTTATTTAAATCTTGTGATTAGCGTCCACATTTAGTATAAGAAAATTCTCTCTCAAATGATATTATTATTATTATTATTATACTTAACAATAATAAAATAAAATATTATTATTATATATTTAACAATAAAATAATGCTTCTTGTACTTCCTAGTGCAAATCCTTCTTCCAAAAGTCGAAACACACACACTAGAATTCAAATGAAGAAGCCTTTTTTATAAACTTTCATTTTGGAAGCTATTTCTTATTTTCTTTCCTAATTTCACAACTTTTGAATACCAAACATGGCCTAACTAGGTTGGGTTTGTCAGGTTCGGGTTGAGTCCAACCATAGTTGCAACTCCATCATAGATCAACCTACTTGTTTCGTAAGGGTGTACCAATGTTCGTCTCCTTGCAGGTTGAATCTGGTACATGTACGATCATCTTGACCCAAACCATCACCTCTCTCACTATTTATTTACCCTGTCATGTTTCTTCCATGCTTCTGCCTTCTGATGCTCTGGAAGAGAATTCCTTGTCATTTGTAGACAAGCTTGTCCCTTCCCAAGTTGACATTGAAGCCACATGACCATTGTTTTTCATACGTGCCAATTGAGGCAGTGACAAAGAAGCTAGCTTCTTAGGAAACAACTTATTTGATTTGTTTGTATGATTTGGTAGGGTCTTCTGCCTTCCAATTATCCAGTTGTAATATTGCTCTGTTAAGCTCCTTTTTTCCTTTTACAGCAGTTATGTTTGGTTGGTCTTAGTAACATTTGAGATTTTCATTTGCAAATAAAAAAAAGATGAAAACTTTAATTTGATGTAAACTGTTAATTTCCCCTATAAAATTTCAAAATTCTTTTAATTACAACCACTAATTTGCATGTGAATTAAGATTTTTTACCAAAATTTGTTAATTTCCCCTTTTTTTTTTGTTGACAAGTAAAAATCCCAAACGCAATCACCACAGCCTAATACAGTCCTAAATCGATAATATCTATCCTTCGAGAGTTTTAAACAATCAACACTTATATCTCTTAGTCACGTTTTAGAGTCCAAGTGGATAAGCCCACTGTCATCAAAAGCCCTTCTGGGTCCGCTAACTCCGACAATTTCTTGGGCTACAAGAAGGGCCCACTTGTTCAATCTCACTCCAACCTGCCTAGCCATGCAATTAAGTTTTTTTTTTTTTTTTTTTTTTTTGCATGGTCCATAGAATCCATGCTTGTAGGGAGAAAATTTGAGAAAGCAATCGATTGATTGATACGTGGAAACTGATGGTTTCTCTGTTCAAACTTTGAACAAGTTCCTCAAAGAAAACCAGTGGCAATGAAGTGTAGCACAAGGCAATGTTTAGTCATTTTCAACTTAAATGGAATTGAATGGAGTACAAAAGGAAGACAAAGGAAAGAGAACCATAATAGTTTCTCTGTGCTACATTGCTCCATTGATGTACGAAGGGGAATAAAATTTATTGGTTTGTTTAATCTTAGGTGGAATAATTTTTTTTTCTTGCTTGCTTATATATAAATGAACACTAAGGATAGTTTTATGATAATTTTATCATCAACAAATAGCTTCATTGTGCTAAACAGCAAATGCCCTAAAGTAGCAGATAATCTTCAACCCACACAGTTACAAGCAATACTTCTGTGAGAGAAAAATACAACAACATCATCAACAACTAATCCTTTTATCTCAAGTATTTGGGGTAGGTTATATGAGCCAAAAGAGAGTCATGCCATATCGATCACATTAATAATCCTTTTCCATTCATTCCTATCGAGTACTATGTCCTAATTTTTAACCTCTAGCATTCATATCTTTTCTTATCACCTTCATCCATATTTTTTTCAATTTTCTCTTTGCTCTTTTAATTTGTTATATGTTGATAAGCTTTCTTGTTGAACTGGTGCATTCATCTCACCTCTAAGGAAGAAAAATAATAATAATAAAGATAAAAGAAGCAAAAAAAGCAAAAGGGGAAAGCAAATTTGGACTCTCTTCAGCCTTCGAAGCAGAAACCCTAAAGACAGCCTCTTTTTGCATTGAAGGTTGTCTCTTTCTCCCCAGGCTAGCTTCTTTAATCACCTGGCCATGATACAGTGAGTGAGTGAGGGAGAAGAAAGGAATTTGACTGTTGTAAGCCAATCCAGTATAGACCTCCTTAGATAGGGTGCTGGGGGGAAATTTCCTATTTTTGTGATACAAGTTTTAATGCAGATCTTTACTCCCATTTTTTATTTTTATTTTTCTGTTGTCATCCCCACCACTTGCATGTTTGAAAGATCTAGTGTGTTCTCTTCCTTAGATCCTCATCCTTCACTGTGAAGAAAAATCCAAATAAGGGAGAGATAGTCCCTAGATTCTGAAGTGACCAGAGGATCTTGGATTTGTTAAGGCAACAAAGGGTTGTGCAAGGAGAGTGCATCTATTGTGATCAGGACATATGACACATTGCCCTCCCTCATATAGATGTTGACCTCTCATCCAATTAGGGATGAGAATAGGTGGTCGATGGTAAATTTTTGATCTATCTTATTTAAAAATTTAAATTAGAAATGTAAAAATTTTATTCTTAATTCAAAATTTTGAATTGGACAGACTAAAAGTCGGTCATTAGTTCTTGTCCCTACATCTAATTAGTTTGTTTTTTCTTTTAGTTGGATTTGAATTTAAGTCTTAATTTTCTTGCGTACATGTATTGCGTGATTCAAGTGAAAATTTTGTAGCCACAGGCATCTAAATCTTCAAAAACATTATAGACTTATGGCTGTTTCATTAATTAGTTGTAAAAGAGGCGTTTTATATTCTATTTCGATCGGTTCGTATTTCAAGGAGTTGATCTATGAACAAGAACATGTATTGTGTGATTCAAATGAAAATTATGTAGCATTAGGAATCTAAATCTTCTCAAGCGTCTAGATTTCTGGCTATTTCATTAATTAGTTCTTAAACAGACGTTTTATATTCTATTTTGATCTATTCATATTTTAAGGAGTTGATCTCTGAACAAGGAAGTCCTTAAAACGCATAAATTATCGGTTTTAAGCTATTTTGATATCATATATCGCATCCAAGTTGGTGAATTTTACAATTTTACCGCTTCAACATATGACTTTACCTGAAGGATTTGAGTTTTCAAATCTTACTGATTGGGTCCTAGTCAAGCCCAGAGTGCTGCATGAGCTTTTGATGATACGCCAGCTTTATTTTATTTGTTTTGTACATCTTTTAATTAGGCAAAGACGCGTGTGTGTGTGTGTGTGAGAGAGAGAGAGAGAGAGAGAGAGAGGAGGGGAGATGTCGGCAGAAGGGATGCAGCAAGAGAGTAGGCTTTAAATGGGAGCTTTAATGGAGGGGAAATGGGGCCCTGGCTTTGTGTTATTGACCTGTGAGAGGGATGAGCTGAGCTTTGCTTTGCTTTGTTTTTATGCATGCATACGGATGTTTGCCACTCCTGTTGGGTTGCTATCCATCCCTGTCTCCTGTTCCTGCAATTTCCATTTTTTTCTGAGTTTTTTTGCTGCTGCAGCTGCTTAAATTCTGATCAGCACTTGGTTGGGATCTTGGTTGGATTTTGGTTGGGGTTTGTGTTTTTGTTTTGCAGTGCGCTGGGGGCTCAGGCGCTCATCAGAAGCTTTAGCTTGCATGAATTTGGCTTTTTATTAGTGAGAGTTTGAAATGTTTCATTAGTATTTTGAAATTTTGAATTAACTGACAACCACTTGCAAGTTACAAACAAAAGAACTACAGGAAAGTCCCATTTTTGTACAAATAAATTTGTATAGGTGTTTATACAGGGTGATTGATAGGCAGCTGTATTTTAAAATGGGTTAATTAGCTATTCCTTAAACTTAAATTTAAAACTTTCTGTTTAGTTTTTGGACTCCAAATTCCGTTAGTCCAGTTTGCTATTATCACTCCTGTTTAATTTAAACTGCATATTTTTTTTATGAAATTTCTAAATTGCCATTGTCTTTCTCACTAAAAACTTACTCACTGAAAACATGCTTAGATGAGGGTTCTTTGGGGATTTCTTAAAACAAATCTAGTTTAAGTTAAATAAGAGTGATAGTAGCAGACTGACTCCGTTTGGATTCAGAAACTGAACTCTAATAAGTTACACTATTTTATAAAAGGAGTTTCACTGCATTTCTTTTAAAATTTATGAAAGATTCTGTATCAATGTAAAATTTTCTTTAGAATAAAGGGGTAAGCATACTTTCTCCGCAGTTTTATTGCCTTTATGATCAGGGATGAGATGTCAATGAAAATAATAAATATATTATGAAAGTAATGTCGCTAAACAACAGGAAAAGATATGGATTTTAGAGCTTTAAACGAGGAGATATTACTTAATACAAATGAATGGAAAAGGATTATTAACATGATCGATCCAATGTGATTTTTTTTTTGGTTTATTTGGAATAAAAGGTTTAGTTGTTGTTGTTGTATTGTCACTAAGCTGATATTGTTCATGCCTAGGCATAAGCAATGCACAATGTCATGCCATGGCCTGGTTCAAACACTTGTATGGTTCTAGATTTGATTTCCAGCAATTTGTTCGAAGAAATTAATAAGAGTAATTAATGAAGTTGTGATCTTATTATCCAAAAAAAAAATCGTAATATTGTGAAATCAATAGTTGTTAAGTGAAATTCATAATAGTAATAAATAAGGATAAAACATGTATAAAATCAGAAAAAGAATTATAAAGTAAAATTGAAAATTAAAGGTACAATCGGCATATTTTTAGAGGCATTATAAAACAAAATTTTCTTCATTCTTAATTGCAAGTTTCTTCTTTCTTTCTTTTTTATTTTTTTATCCAACCGAAGAAAAGTATTTCAAAGTCCAGTAATTTCTCGATGCTTGAACTTTTATCTTGGTTGGTTAAAGAAGAGGAGGAAGAAAAGTTTTCCATTTGAAACCTCTCGTTTCCAATGCTTAAACTTTAGGTTTGTCAGTGATTTGTCTCTTTTTAAGAGCCACAAAAAGGAACATGCAATTAAATTTGATATTTGGCTCAACAAAATCTCGAGGAATCAGAAAATAAGTTGAGCTTATTCCTGTAAATATATTTGCTTTTGTTTTTGGTGCTCATGAAATAACAACTAACAGAAGGTTTACCTTCTAACTCGATAGTTAGGGAGAGAAGTATCATAAACCTTTTCTTTAACCACTTAGGCATAAGGTTCAGAATAGATGGATTAAAGGATCAGCTCTTGTCTTTTCGTTTTAGAGTTTTAAATTTTAAAAAAAAAAAATTATCTTTAATTTGAAATCTTAAATAGGGTAGACAGAAAATTGATCATTGGACCTACCATTCTCATTCCTACTTAGACAGTTTGCAATGGGTAATGATCTCATGTTTTAGACACTCAAGAAAACACGTACGTTTTTGGTTTTGTCATGATACTCTAGGGATGTCAATGGAGACGTTCGCGTGTGAATTTTTAGTCTTATATAAAATTTTAAATTAAAAATAAAAAATTTATATTTTTTAATTCCAAATTTTGTACGGATAAAACCAAAATTTAGTATGTGGATACGTTTATTGTCATCCATAAATTTTGCAAAGCACCAATTAATTAATAGAAAAAAAAATACATTATATAACAAGTATTGTTTCTCAAGAGCCAACATATGGGAGTACCCATAATTTGGCACTACTCTGATGAGAACCTGAGACCTATTGATCATCTATTGCTAATACAAACGCTCGGAGGCCTGATCATGTTAAATAGATAGATAGATAGATAGATAGGCCATGCATGCAGGTGCTGCAGCTGCAGCCTCAGCCTCAGCTCTGAGGACGGCCAACCCCAGCAGCAGCAGTAGAAGGTGCCTGTTTGAGTTGTCAAGTCACACATCTAGGCCTTTCTTTATTATTATTATTATTATTATATCTCCATCTCCTCTTAGATTTCTCAAATTTGTGTTTATTTATTTATTATTATTTTTTCTAAACACAAACGAAATCATATTGTCTTGAGTACGAGAGTACGTACACAAATATCAGGCATTGCTGCTGCCCAAACTTGTCTTTTTGTTCGCCTCTTTTCCCTCCTTTTTTTTTTTTTTTTTTTTCCGTCTACCGTTTTTTACTGCTACTGTTGGACCGGCGGTCAAAAGGCTTGTTCACACATCAACTGGATATTGTTATGTAAATAACTAGAGAGAGGGTAGAGTACCAGAGGCTCTATTACTATTACTATTTAGATGTGGCTTCTTCAGGTATGAACCACACTGGTGACAAATAGGGTGAGCAAAGTAAAATCAAAATAACTGGCCGAAACCAATCAGTATGGATCAAATAGAACCGAACTGAGATAATTTAGTCCGTTTTTGATTTCGAGTTTGAAAATCAGAAACTAAACCAAACCAAATTATATATATATATATATATATATATATATATATATATATATATATATGAGAAAACGGGAAATACACCGGCGGTGAAGGAAGTTTTCTTCACCGCCGCTTAGGTGGCCCAATAAAATTATTACACGTGGTGTCATTTAAGAAAATTCATTTATTTGTTATCTTAAATGACGCCCCGTGTTATAATTTTATTAGGTCACCTAAGCAGCGGTGAAGAAACTCCCTTCACAGCCGGTGTATTTCCCGTTTCCTCTCTCTCTATATATATATATATATATATATATAGAGAGAGAGAGAGAGGAAACGGAAAATACACCGGCGGTAAAGTGAGTTCCTTCACCGCCGCTTAGGTGGCCCAATAAAATTATTACACGTGGCGTCATTTAAAGTAACAAATAAATGAATTTTCTTAACCGTCTTTTGAGTGGTGCCATATATAATAATTTTATTGGCCATCTAAGTGGCGGTAAATGAACTCCCTTCACTGTCGGTGAATTTCCTGTTTACTTATATATATATATATATATATATATATATATATATATATATATATATATATAAGAAAAATAAAAACGAACTGACAGCTCACGCAATTTACCTGAGCTGCAATTCATTTCCACTATCTCCAATAATTTTTTTTTAAAAAAAAATTCTTTTGGATTATGATATCGACCCCCTAGGGTCACTCATAATCAATTTCTTGGGTTTTAGTTTTGCTTTGGTTCTCAATCAAGTTAATACAAAATTAGCAGTTTTCAATAAATAAAACATTTTGTATGTACTTGATGAAAAGGGTAAATGAACTCTAAAATTTATGAAATTTAATTCGTAAGAAGTTAAGTAGGTAAAAATAGTAATTGTTAAAAAAATTTGAAGAAAATTCATTGGATGTTATAGTTTTGCCGCTAGCTCACGTAACTTTTCCTGAGCTGGCGGCTTATCTACAATAATCTCATATATATATATATATATATATATATATATATATATATAGAGAGAGAGAGAGAGAGAGAGAGAGAGAGAGAGAGAGAAATGGAAATGAGCTGACAGCTCACGCGAGTTACCTGAGCTGCAGTTCATTTCCAATATCTCCAATAATCTTTTTTAAAAATTTTCTTTTGGATTATGATTTCGACCCCTTAGGGTTCACTCATACCCAATTTCTTGGATTTTAGTTTTGATTTGGTCCTCCATCAAGTTAAAACAAAATTAACGGTTTTCACTGAATAAAACATTTTGTATGCACTTGATGAAAGGGTAAAAGAACTCCAAAATTTTTGAAATTTAATCCTAAAAAAGTTAAGAAGGTAGAGATAGTAATTATTAAAAAAATTGAAGAAAAATCATTGGATGATTATAGTTTTACCGCTAGCTCACGTAACTTTTCCTGAGCTGGCGGCTCATCTACAGTAATCCCATATATATATATATATATATATATATATATATATATATATATATATATATATATATATATATATATATATATATATATTAAGAAAATAGTAAATTCACCGACGGTGAATGGAGTTCTTTCACCGCTGCTTAGGTGACTCAATGCAATTATTACACATGGTGTTATTTAATGTAACAAATAAAAAAAAAACTCTCTTAACCGCCTTTTGAATGACACCACATGTAATAATTGTATTTGGTCACTTAAGTGGCGGTGAAGGAACTCCCTTTACTGCCAGTGAATTTCCCATTTACTCCATATGAGCAAACAGAAAATTCACCGGCGGTGAAGAGAGTTCCTTCACCACCGCTTAGGTAGCCTAATAAAATTATTATATGTGGTGTCACTCAAAGAGTAGTTAAGTGAGTTCTTTTATTTGTTATATTGAGTTGTACTATATATAATAATTTTATAGGGCCACCTAAGCTGCGGTGAAGGAAATCTCTTCACCGCCGGTGAATTTTTCATTTTCATATATATATATATATATATATATATATATATATATATATATATATATATATATATATATATATATATATAATGCTAATGACCTATACAAAAGTGATTTAAGATATCACGAGTATAATATACCTATTCTGTCTATGTACTGTATTTTGTATTTACAAGCAAATAAAGCTGACGGCTTGTGATTTTATACTCTCGGACAAGGAGCGTGTGTACCTCTCAGACGATATCACAGACGAGGACGCCTATTCTCCGTAGACAGGATGCATAGGCGTATACTTTCGACTGCAAGGAGTGATGTACTCTTTGCATCCCTTTGGTGTTATGCTCACTCGGGCACTGTTCTTGTACAATAATTTGTATTTTACTTTGTAGATCCTACTTTTGTAAGGCTTGGTCCATTTATTTGTGAACATTATGCATGTATGCCGTCTGCCTCACGGTTATTGTTTTATTATTTATCGTTAATGGAATGCAGAGGGCTTTAATCCGGTGTTTCAATCTAAACTTTCTTTTGGCATTGGAAACTACACTTGCTAATAAGGAAAGTGATGATTGATCAAAAATAGAAAATCAAGAGATATGATGAGTGCATTGCTCCAAGCTGATGAAACAATGATTCCAAGCAAGCAAAAGTGAGGTGGTGGGATGTAGCTGTGCATGCAATAGTGTCTGGTCATCATAATTTGTCATAATCAGAAAGATGTGGTGTATTTGCTGATGTAGTATCAATCTTCATCTAAACTCCCAGCTACTTTTTCTGGCAACAAATCATTCTACAAGACTATCTGTCCACCTAAGACCACACATATTGCATGCACAACACAAAATGCCTTAAAACCTCCATTTTATTTATTTATTTATCATTTTTTGACAAAATATTAGAACTTTTCATTATCCTTCCACCAGTTACCAGCCGGATGGCTAGGCCACTCATATTATATGGAGGCATTTGACTTAAAAAAAATCCCAATTTTTAAAATTTTTCTTTTAATGATTATTACTTTGGTAAAATGGTTGTCATCTTGAATATGCCATTCATTCATTCAACTTCACGATCATCTTTATAAATGAGTTACCATAAAAATAAAAAGTTAGCAATGGTCCAAACTCAATTCAAATTGGTCTTAACCCAACCAACTGATGTGCGTTTTCGAAACTAAATGACCCATAAGAGCCGGTACGTGATACAAAACTGGTCCAGTTAAAGTTCCGAGTGAAATCTTTTATGCATGATCTACTTAGACCGTACTTACCATTCAAGCATATGGATCCCAACATAAATAACCAAACTATCCCGCTATCATCCGATAAATAGATTTAGGTATGATCATTTTGGACTAATCTGACTCTCTCTTACTTCGGGCTATTGCATTTATTATCTCTTTCATGGTTTATCCACCTTGGTTATGGTCCTTAGTTTCTTTGCAATCACATTGGTGTCATTTATAGGAATAATAATGGTAGCCTCCTAAGGTGACTAATACTGTAGTACGTACAATCAAAAAGACTCGCCACTTTTCCTATGGAAGGAGAGGGATTTGGACAACCCACTAGGCCAACGGATCCTATACTGGCCCATCAATCACCATTCGGGAGATTTGGGAGTTTCCAAAGGAGCGCACCATATTTCCCAGTGAACCCACTTAACAACTTCCAGTCCGGACAAAAAATATACTAGTAAGTGGGGTTCACTAGGAAAAATGGTGTGCTCCTTTGGAAACTCCCGGAGATTTGAACTCTTGAGCAATTCTAACCGTTTACTCAACATTTCATAGCTCAAGTTGTACCAACCCAATGGTTGCTCTAACTCATGACTAACCGTACGAAAGGAGGCAACTTGCATGCGCATAAATACCTTCAAGATCACGAAGGAGGTTGGCAATGTGAATTTACTATTGCAAACATACAGTATTAGTTATATCGCTTTACAGGTCGTCCCACGTAGATCTAAAGTGTTTTGTGAGCTTATTAATTTTTTAGTTCTAGCAAGTTAACCATGAAAATTAAAATTAAAGAGAGGTTTATTTTTTATTTATTTTATTAATTAAAGATAGCTTAAGATGTTCAAATCTATTAAATTAATAATCTAACAATGAAATTCTTTCTTCTTCTTATCTTTTTAAAATGCACGATCAAGTAATATATTAAAAAGATGTTTTTAAATCCGGCTTTAATCTAGTGTCCCTAATCATAATCTATCAAGTGACATGCATGTATAAACCATCATAGGTAACATCTTTATTAATTTGAATTACATCAAATTGATAATTATATAGATAAAAATAATGTGAACAAATTCCATATATAATATGAGCATGGATTATCAAAATCAGTTTAAGCATAACATACCGAAGATAATGATTTGCAAATTTATATTTTTATATTATCTATAAAAAAAATCATAGCATCAATTCTTTTAGAAAGAAGAGAAGAAATCATGCTAAAATTATTAATCTAACTTCATCTACATCTTAAAACTAATACAAATTAGTTATGCTTGATTTCAATTAAAAAGTTAATATTTTTATTCATGAAAGTAAAAGAAAAAACTAATTATCCTAAGAAAGCGATAAAACTCTAATCTAAGAAGGCAGATAAATTTAAACTATGAAAGCAAATGTAATCTACGAAAGCAATAAAAAGATTATTTACAAAGAAATTAATTAATAATGAAAAAATTAAGCTCTGTCGAGTTCAAATATGGCAGTGTCTCTCTCTAGATCTTAAACTCTATTCTAAATAAATAAAAAGTATAAAAAGATATATGAATTTATAAAAATTTATGGAGTATTTATTACCCGAATACAATCCTACTTCAACTTGAACTCTGCTACAAAATATATAATCTTTATCCAATACAAATTAATCTCAAAATAAATAATCTTAATCCAATCCATAATTATTAGAAACTAATGGTTGAGATTATATGGCTTAAAAACATAATTATTAGAAACTAATGGTTGAGATTAGGTGATTTAAAATACTATTTTTCAGGTTCAAAATCCGAAATTGATTTTAGCACACCCGTAATCCGCTATATTAGATCTTTCATTCTGCAATACTTCAATAAAACGATCATATATTTTGCATATGAACTCCAATTAAGTTGCTCTTGCTGTTGTTTCAAAGATAATTTATAACTCTACAAATTTCTCCTACATAACTTTTTCAAGTTCAGGCTTTATCTTTGTCAAAATGCTCTTAAAACTGATATTGCTGCACATGTATATTTGTCCTCATTGTAGTCGACTTTCTTGGCTCGATGTTTAACAAATTTGCTCATTTTTATTCTCTTCCTTGCAAATCCTTTCTTACCTATAAAAAAAAAATATACTAAACATATTCGAGTAGCAATTATTTATATAAAAATATAGATAAAATGCAGGAAGAAATATATAAAATATGACATTCACCAGTTGGTCATCAGTGATCTTCCAACTAGAAAAAACAAGGAGGCCTAATTTGGTCCAAGCCTAATCCAAAATGTGTCCAACCAGCTAATATGCATTATGAAAAATAAAGAGCTATCAGAATAGTCCAATAAGAAACCCTGGTCCAAGTGAGATCTTCCATGCATGTATCATCCAGTTAGACCCTACTCAAGGACGTAGGTTCCACCACATACGATCAAACTATCATTTTATCATCCTATAAGTAGACCCTATTAATTTGACTCTTGCAATTGGCCATTGTAGATAATATCCTTGACTAACTCTATCTCTTACCATCAATAATTTGAGCCCGAGCCCCTCATAATATTTTTTCGTTTCTGAGTGCAAGTGACGCTTGGGGTATGCACGCTTAGGGACTGGTCATAGGAATTGCCTCAATCCACCTCTTTAGCATCTATCTGACCCACTTCGGTTTCCCTTTCTCCATGCAGAAACAATATAACTAGTGATCTTTAGATGCTTGCTTTAATAGGGCCCATGAAATTGCTTTCTTCCCAAATGCACATTAAACAAAAGCAAAAAGAATGAAGTTTAAAGTTGATCAAGTACAAATTAAACCTAGTTAGACATGAGTTAGGTAATTTAGAAAGCAGTGTGCTACTACGTTTACATGCCATGCAACGTATGATTAGTGTAGTAGGTACTAGAGAAATTCAACAAATTTAGAATAATCTCTAATATAGGGAAAGTCAACAAATTTAGAAAACTAATATCCTATAAATTAGAAATTATACAAGATTTAAATTATAACAAAATAAGATTTTAGATTTACAATTGGTTACGTATCTTTATTACTGTTAATCTTTTCGTGTCCTCAAATAAAGGCAACTTTATTTAATGTTTTGGGAGCCCTTTATCATCATCATTCATGGAATATAACAGGCTCAATCTAGAGACCCACATATCACCATTTTGTCTGGAGATTGTAACTACATCCAAAACTCATGAATGCATGTATATTTTTAGCCAAACCATCTCTTCTGTTTCTCCATTGAATATTATAGTTAAGGTGGAATAAAGTTGGATTTTTAATTTTCCTTTTCAAAGATTAGTAAAGTTCTCGTAGCAAACCCTTATGTTCTATTATACTCATCAGATAATACGATCTTCTTCTATAAAGTTTTTTATTATACTCATCTAATACGATCTTCTTCTATAAAGTTTTAACAGTAATTTCGTTACTATCCCTTCAAAAAAACGCAACGTACTAGCATTAATTCAGCAATTAATTTTGGCCACCTATTAATCTCAATAGTATCAGCAAAATCCAAAAATGCTTCTAGAATGCACCGGTCACCGGATAGGTGATGTGGTGCAACGGATGAGGAAAATATATGTAGGTAATCTAGATTACTATTGTATATATTGTCACCACCTGTTACACCACATCACCTATTCGGTGGCCGGTGCATCCCAGTGACATTTTAAATTATCTCTACATATATCGCCTCTGTCCGTTACACAACATCACCTATTCGGTAACCGGTAGATACTTGTGGTAGGTAACTGGTGGATACTAGAGGCATTATTAGGAGATTGATGGATGTATATACTATAGGCATAGGCAAAAAATTTATTTTTTGAATAATACAAGGCGATTTAATCTTTTTTTTATCTTCATCTCTTAGTTTCTTTGAGATCACAATTTATTTGCCATTTTCATCTAGTGGATTGAAACTAAACGATTTTATATAAATAGAACATTTTATATTCGACTTAATAAAACAAAAGTGAATAATAAATCTGTTGCTAAATACTTGATAATATATGCTACTTGCTTTGTTGTTAATTTTTAAAATTATGGGTGGCAGCAGGGCTTTGGATACAGCTCTGTCCTATTGTGAAGTGACTGGGTAGACATTAGTCCCCTTGTCAATCTCTCTCATTATCTGCTAGCTAACTGATGAGACTGCAAAAAAGCAACCCAATTCTAGTCAGCTGACTACATACGAAACAACCCCATCTCTTCATTCGATAATATCAAGCATTTAGTAGTAATCAAAAGCAATAATCTCTCCATTAAATGCCTTCAAAGTTCCCTTCTTGGTAATGAAAATGAACAGGCCAAGAGCTTAATTTGTTAGCAGCAGAGGTTTTAGTAGGGGTTAAGGTTTCATAAACCCCCCCCAAATATATATATATATAAAACGACAAATACACCGGCGGTGAAGGAAGTTTCCTTCATAGCCGCTTAGGTGGCTCAATAAAATTATTACACGTGGTGTCATTTAAGAGAATTCATTTATTTGTTATCTTGAATGACGCCCTGTGTTATAATTTTATTGGGCCATCTAAGCGGCGGTGATATATATATATATATATATATATATATATATATATATATGAGGAAACGGGAAATACACCGACGGTGAAGGGAGTTCTTTCACCGCCGCTTAGTTGGCCCAATAAAATTATTACACGTGACGCCACTTAAAGTAACAAATAAAAGAACTCTCTTAAATATCTCTTGAGTGGCGCCACGTGTAATAATTTTATTGGACCATCTAAGCGACAGTGAAGGAACTACCGTCACCTTCAGTGTATTTTCAGTTTACTATATATATATATATATATATATATATATATATGTATATATATATATATATATATATATATATAACAAGAGAACGAGGAAAAAAGAAGAAGATAAAGTCCCATAAAGTCATGCTCTCTTTCTCAACACACAGATCCCCAAGAGAATGCAAGATGTTATGTTTGTAATAATAAGAGAATTTCTCCTCAATTTTTTGCTTATATTAGTACCTCTTGCTTGCTTTCTTGTGCTTATCCCATTCTCAAGTCTCAAAACCCTCTTGCATGCAAAATGCTAGCTTGAGAAAAATTATGATTAGTGCTTGTACTCCTCAATGATTGTGTTGTCTCACATTGAACAAAGAAACCCATGAGGAACAACAATACCAACAACACAAGCTTGGTAGCATTCTCTCTCTCCCCTCACATGAACATGGAGCAAGCTCAAACCCAACCCCAACCCCAACCCTCATCTCAACAGACCAGCTTCTTTCTCTCTCCTCACTTTTACGGAGAAGTTGAAGGCCACAGTGAAGCCAGTTTCTACTCCAACCAGCTCTCCTGCATGCCTCTCAAATCTGATGGCTCTCTCTGCATAATACAACAAGGTAAAATTTTCAAACTTCTATTAGCTTGAAAACATGATGTTGATGATTCTGTTTCCAAAATTTTGAAGGGTTGGTGGCATCGGAGCCCCCAAAGCTGGAGGATTTCTTAGGCTGTTGTGGTCCAAACGCAGAGGCTGAGGCAATGGGTTACTACAGCCAAGAGCCAGAGAGTGAGGAGAGCAACAGGGACCAGCCCATGCATCAAGTTTCAATGTTTGAGCCACTGCATGAGATGTACCAGTCAAGCTTGAAGAGCTGGACTCATGGGCTTGGTGGGTTTTGGGACCTGAACACTTTGAGCTTGTCCATGAGCCCAGGGACTCAGTCCAGTTGTGTCACTGCTCAGCAGCAGATCAACAGCTCCTCCTCCATTGACAATGGTGAGTGTTTGCCTCTGGAGAGTGAATCGAAGAAGAGAGCAGCAGCTGGGAGAGGAGGGCAGAAGCAGCCTGTCCATAGGAAGTCCATCGATTCTTTTGGGCAGAGGACTTCTCAATATAGAGGTGTTACAAGGTTAGTTAGTTCTTATTTTTCTTCTTCTTATTTTTTTTTTTTGTAATTTATAAACATTTTGATTGGAAATTTGATCATTGGTTTTGAAATTTACAGGCATAGGTGGACTGGGAGATATGAGGCTCATCTCTGGGATAATAGCTGCAAGAAGGAAGGCCAAACAAGAAAAGGGAGGCAAGGTTGTAAATTTTAGAACATCAAACATTGTTCAGAGTTTGTAAAGTTTTTAATGTCTAATGTGTTTTGTTCCTGCTTTTGTTGCATGTCAATGATACTGCATTTTTCTGCAGTTTATCTGGGTAGGCTTCTAACCCCTGTTCTTGGGTTATTATTATTATTTTTTTCCTGATTTTTTTGGAGAGATGTAAGTTCTAAAATAATTTGGGTTGATTGCAGGGGGTTATGACTTGGAGGAGAAAGCAGCAAGAGCTTATGATTTGGCTGCACTCAAGTACTGGGGAACTGCAACTCATATCAACTTCCCTGTAAGAAAAGAAAAAAAAAAAAAACAGATTTGATGCAATTTTAATTCATTTACAATGTATATAGTTTCTAATGAAAATGAGTATATGATGCAGTTGGAGAATTATTGCAACGAGCTCGAAGAAATGAAGAACATGAGCAGGCAAGAGTTTGTAGCCCACTTGAGAAGGTAAAGTTCATTTCTTTTCAGTTGCTAGCTGCTCTTGATATCTTTCGTGTCTCTTGTTTATCGATCTGTTCTTGTAGGAAAAGCAGCGGGTTTTCGCGAGGGGCTTCTATTTATCGCGGCGTTACAAGGTTAATTATATGCAGCTATTTGCCTCGGGGCATCTATGTTCACCGACCACCTGATCGATGTGTTTCTTCTTGATCTTGTTATTTTGCAGGCATCACCAACACGGGCGATGGCAAGCTCGAATCGGGAGGGTTTCAGGAAACAAGGATCTTTACCTGGGAACCTTCAGTAAGTTCCTGAAAATTATTATTAATATCTGAAAAATTTTCACATTATATGATTCTTGAAACTAGTTAGGCAGTTCAATGTTCATAAAGTTAGTTCCCCTTGATGCCTTTGAATTCAAATAATGTCAGGACTTAATGGTTCCTCTGTTTGGTGCTGCAAAGCTCAGTTTTTGACCGATAGATTGCTCTCATTCATTCAATGCCGACTCTGAAACTGCATTTGAATTTGCTCTCTTTATCATAATGTGATTGTTTTTAACGCGTTCAGGCACTCAAGAAGAAGCAGCAGAGGCTTATGATATCGCAGCAATCAAGTTCCGTGGCCTGAACGCCGTTACCAACTTCGACATAACAAGGTACGACGTGGACAAGATTCTCAGCAGCGACACTCTCCTTCGCAGCGAAGTGGCTAGGCGAACAAAAATCAGCGAAGGTGGCAACAGCGTCACGATAGCCCAAAGCAGCTGCACGGAGCCGCAGGCGACATCTCAACAGATTGAGCAGCAGCCGCTCGCGACCAATCTGCTATGTTTTGATGATTCAGGCAGACTGGGGAGCAATCATGCGTCGGGCTCGTCGTCTCTGGTGATGAGCCTGAGCAGCTCAGCCGAGGCGAGCCCAGACCGGGGCAGGTTGCCGGTGGTCTTCGGCAAGCCTGTGCAGGATTTGATCAGTCCTGTTCAGGTGAGCTCATGGATTCCAATGGCTCAAGTGCCAGTGTTTGCAGCCTGGGGAGATATTGCTTAGTAGTAACAACGAGAAAGATTAGCAAATTAAGTTGTAGCTTTTAGTTTGTTTTGTGTTAGTAGAACTATGGAGGAATGCTGCAGGTCTCTTGTTTTTCCTTTGGCAGTGGTTTTGGAATTTGGGAGCTTTGCTTCCTTTTCTCTGAGCCAGTGGACAAAGGGTTTTTGCAAAGTGAGAGGCCTGAGGGTTTTAGACACTGTGATGTTGGTAATATGCAAGACATTCTCTTGTTCAGACTAAGTCTTTTGTACTGAAAAAAAAAAGCTCTCTTTTGACTACAACTTTTTCTTTTTTTAATTAAATGGTGGGTAATCCCCCATATTCCATTAATTAATCATATATTAACAAAACATACTATATATATTACATCCCTCATCCATGAGTATACATTACAATACTTTTAACTACAATGTAGCAAGTAATAGTACAAGTTCAGTAATCTCTTTGTTTCTTGATTAAGTTTATGTTTAGGTTGGATGAATGAATTCATAAGAAACATGTTTATGTTTGGATTATCTCATTTTTTTTTTTCCTAATCTCCTTTTTTATGCAAGTGGGATTCTAACATATGGCCTCTTCTATACTTCTTTTTTTTTTTTTTTAAAGAATAAATGGTGAATGATCCCGCGTTCTCTTAATTAGATCTTAATGAAACTGGATAGAGCATGTATGATTAAATAGTACCGTTTCATTAAAAAAGACCCCTTCCATACTTGCAAAAAGACCTTATCATTAAGCTATTTGTTATTGTCTAGTGTTATACTTCTTGATTCGATAAATAGAGTCTTTGTTTCTAAATCTTGCTACACTGGCATGTTTGTTAATCCTTTGATTCATTAGTCTTAACTTATAAAGTAATCAGGAATCGTAATTGGTGATATTTTGTATGTAGTACACACTAACATAGGCCTATGGAGATCAGTTCAGTCCAAAAGTTTAAATGAGCAGGTATCGACACCAACATTCCGTATAAGCCCATGACCCTTGTTCTCTTGGGCTATTGAGTATGTATCTTGGACACAACCCATCTTCTTTAGACATCTTGGTCCAAACCAACAACCATGGATTGCGTTACAACTACCATCATCCATGCATTTTCATCATTTAGTTGATATTCATGGTTGATCTCTACTTTCTACGGAAACCAAATCTAAAGTCATTCCTTATATGTTAGGCTTAGCACAAACTTTCCTTGGCCTGCAACCTTGGTACGTTATCACCGTTGCATAGTACTTGGCCTCTCCTACAATGACAATGGTCGGGAATCAACCACGATAAGATGTTGGTGTGTTCTGCTAGTCATGGCGTTCTACAAGGATGAACAAGTAGCCATGGTTGGTGGTGCTCGCACTAATCACGGATAGAATTTTAATTTAGATAAATAGTTATTTCTGTCAATATAAACTTTTCTTAAAATATGTGATTGGTTTACAAAGAAAACTATTGGATCTTGGAATCTGATCAGTTAAAGCATATATCTAAAAGAAATATAATTGTAGTTTGAGACTTTTACCATAGCTGCGATTCCTTAAAAAAAATGATCAAACAAAGAGGAAGCAAATCTTGTTGTTGGTGTGCACGCAGCAACATAAAATTACAGTTTCTAGCCAAAATAAAATAAAATAAAATAAAATAAAAACAGTTTCAAGTGCATGGGGAAATTTTAAATGAGCACACCAGTCGACATTGTGAGCACCACATCCTAAAGTAAAGGAGACGAGCACCACGTGGGAAAGTGTGCTCACTAAGTCAACTGGTGTGCTCATTTAGAAATTCCCTGTTCATGCAATGCAAATATCTAGGCATGCAACTTCAGAGTAGCATTTGGCGAGATGCCATTTGAAACGTAACGAGGACAAGGCCAGGGTACAAAATCATTCATTGGAGGTGGGGCCCAGTGTCGTGTGTGAATATGGGTGCAGAACAGAAAAAAAAAAAAAAAAAATCTGGCAACGTCAATCTTTTGAGGCGATGTTCTGTTGCCACGTCAGCAGAAGCCGCCGCGTGCTCTTGCAGCGTTGACCGAAGGTGGGAGAAAAAAAACAGCTGGTGGGCCTCGGCCTGGTGGAGAATCTAATCCATCCCCACCGGATCCTGTCGTCCCTTAATCAACTCTTGAAACGCCATCGATCTTTGGAATATTTACATTTGCACCCCTACACGGTGCTTATAGAGAGTACTTTCTAGGCTAATGCAGGACAAACCCATAAAGTATCGCATATTTTTCTAAAAATTCCAATATTTTTTTTAATATTATATAAATTTTCACGAGTTTTCAAATTTAATAAAAATCCTCTATGAATCAAATTAAAAATATAATAGATATCCACTGACCCTTCTGAATATTCACGAGTAAGTATATTTTATTTAAAAAATATATATTTGAAAATATTGAGAATAAGTATTTGATGCATATTAATTTGATTCATTAATCTTTTAATTAATGTCATTCGGGGAGATTTCAAGAAATTTGAAGCTATGTGGCATTTACATAACATAAAAAATTTCACAAGGGTTTCTACAAAAAATATGATAGTTGATCGGTGATAAAACTATAAATTGAGAAAGTGAAAAATATGTTTATATTTTGAGATATTAATAACATGTACAATAGTCATCTTTTTATGGTGAAAGAGACAAATATAAAAGGAAAAAGCAAGATAATATATAATTTGATACTAATTATATAAAATCCTCAATCACCATAATCAGCCTAATTAGATAGATTTGTCAAATATACTAATTTAGGAGGATATCTTGAGATATGCTAATAAATTAAATGATTTATCAAATATTCTAATTTAGAAAGATATCCTAAATTAGTGAGATCTGATAATATTTCCCTCAAACTCAAGATGGTTTTGAAAGACACAAACTTGAGTTTTGGAAACAAGATCATGATGACGACCAGATGAATGAGTCATGGTAAAAAGAGAAAGCCAGTAGGCAATCAAGGGGATCAGATGTAATGAATGACAGGGAGAGGATCTAAAGATGTTAAGGATTGAGCAACAATTCTGCGATGGCCGCAAATAGCGAGAGAATAGGGAAAGCCGCGATGTCAGCAGCGTAGCTGACATTCCATGGTACCGTCAAATGACGCAGTCGGCCCTGCCGAGGGTAGCAACAAAAGACGGAGGCGGTAGAGTCGACGGCGATACATTAGATTTTTATGAGAGAGCGGTAGATGGAATCTCTGGCACAAGAGGCGGTGTGGAGCAACAAACAGAGTTATCGGATGAGACAGAGATGGCAATGGCGGAGAATGACGACGACGGAGCAATAGTTGGGAGCTCTAGCACAGGCGATGATGACAAAGTCACCAGGATATGACGACATGTAGAAAATGTCACATTAAATATCGGTGATGGAGCAGCATGTAGAATCACTAGGATATGACGACAAATGTAGCGCCTTTGAAGATGGCGGTGATGATGAAGTAAGAGCCAAAAATGATACATTAGATTTTAGCAATGGAACAGCAGATAGAGTCACTTAGACACGAGATGGAGACGGCAAAAGCAACATCTTTGAAGATGGCGACGATGATGGAGCAAGAGCCGAAAACAATACATTAAATTTCGACAATGGAGCAGCAGATGGAGTCACTAGGATACGAGATGGAGATGTCAAAGGCAGCACATTTAAAGATGGCAGCAATAACGGAGCATGAGCCTAAAACGACACATTATATTTTGGTAACGGAGCAGCATGTAGAGTCACCTGGGCACGAGATGGAGACGGCAATGACGATACATTTGAAGATGGCGGCAACAGCGGTGTAGAAGCCACCACAGGCTTAGGAGTTGTAGCCGACGACTATGAGGCAGTGGATGGCTCGCGGGGCTGAGCAAGGGTTGTGCCCATGGCGGAAGCAACACCGGTACCAGCGAGTAATATAAGCACTATCACAACTGTAAAAATAAAGGACGTCATTACTTGATTCTTGAAAGAATTGAGAAAACTTTGATGGAGGAGTTGAGAGAGTTGCAGTAGCCATGATGAAATCAGTATAATGAACACGATGAGTCTTCTATGTGGGTCGACTAATCAAGGTGCGGGTTACAGACTAGATCGATACGTGGGTTAGATATCGGGTTGAGGCGTGGGACAGAGACCTCAGAACAAAAAGATGTTATACCTCAGAGAAGCTCTGATATCAGTTATTGGGGAGAAACGTTAGGCCCACCCGGGAGCATAATGGGCTTAAACACATATGAGAACCAATTTGACTAAAAAACTCAAGCTAATAGGTAAATATTCCAACTTTGTATTTATAATCATAAACTTTTCTTGTTCTATCCAATATAGGAGTATATTCACATATAAACTCAACTTCTAATAATCTTTCTCTTCATTATGAGTATACTGCAATCATCTATACGAACCACCATCAGTTGGATCACAACTTTGGTCTAAACTGTCCATGTGATGTATCGTGAGAAACTAAACCCAAAGTTACTTGCTTCACCTGACCACTTCGGGCTTCATACCGGTTTCATTCTCTCCGAGATCACAACCTAAACTCTTGACCCGATCACAACTTGGTCCAATCACAACTTGGACTCTGATACCATTATTGAAATATGAATTGAGAGAGTGGAAAATAACTTTGTATTCTGAGGTATTAATAACCTGAACAATGACCATCATTTTATGGTGAAGGAGACAAATATAAAAATCAGAAGCGAGATAATATATAATTTTATGCTACTTACATAAAATCCTCAATCACCATAATCAACCTAATTAGTAAGATTTATCAAATATATTAATTTAGAAAGATATCTTGAAATCGGCAGCTTTTAGCACCGGACCCTTCCATATTAGGAAGATTTATTCGACCCTTCTCCGGATCCCGCACATAGCCGGAGTTTTGTAGCACCGGGCTGTCCTTGTTTTTTTTTTTTTAGGAAGATCGCTCGAAATATAGCAAGAAGTTAGAAAATTTGTAAAATATTCTAATTTAGAAAGATATTTTAAATTAGTGAGGTATACTAGTAACAGGGATTTCTTGTATTTTAGCCTACTTTTATTAGGGGTGAGCATAAAAATGCAAAACGATGGAACTGAGCAGCGGACCCAAACGGTAGGATCAATTAGGTTTTTCTCAAAATTGCGGTTTGATTTCAATTTCGGGGTTAGCAAATCCGAACCGATTGAATTTATATTAAGTGAACCGGAGTACTTACAACTCCGAGGTAATTATCTATCAAAGGGCCAAGATTTTTGCTTACTTAGGTTAAAATTTTGAGTTAGAAAAATAAAAATAGCCCTTGAAGGTAATCTCAATCCAAGTTAATGCTAACTATCCATTAATATTGGTTCCTATCAAACGCCCTTACTTAATCCTCCTAAATTTCCCGTGATATGTGGAAGCATGCTGCTCCGCTGATCTCGTCCCTGCACGGGGCAATGGGAGATAGCGAAGAAAGGGCGATTCTTGATGGAACTGAATCTCATCTGTCTATTTTCTCTCGAACTTAGGAATTATATTTAATTTTGTGCAGAGGAATGCATTTATTGTTTAGGGACAATGTGGGCCAAGAGGTAACTTTGATAAAAGATAACCAATACTTCTAGGCGATAGCATGTGCACCAATGTTGAAAATAATGCGTTATGAAACCTAACGTAACCCTAGCGCTACGTAACAACTGAAAATAACTCAGTACACTGTAACAATATATTTTTTGTGTTATTTCATGTTATATTATATAACGTTACATTAAATTACATTATTTACAATTATTTTTTTAGTAATTTATATATTGTTGTTGATTATTATTTTAATTATTAGCCAATTTCTATAATTTTCTTACTTGATTAGTTGTTTCCTTATTTGATTATTTGTGGAATTATAAACTTACTAATTTGCGATTATTTCCGTATTCGCTTAATGTAATTGCTCTTCGTTGCTGAAATATCTTTTTCACTCTATTGAATTTTTAACTGAATTGAAATCACAAATATAAATAAGATAAATTGAGCATTACAAAATATAAATTATAACAACGATAATAACTTAAATTGAAATAAAAAATTGGAATCTTATTTGTTGTTTAGATAATGACTAAAATTACAGTTGCAGATTTAATATAATTTATGAAGTAAATGTGAAAATTATTGTAAAACATAATATAAATCTAGAATAGATTATGTATTACAAAATAATTTTATATTATTTTTAGAAATTTAAATTTATTTTCCAATTTATAAATATTATTATATTCAGTTTTATATTTATTTTTATGAAATAAATAGGAAATTGCATAACCTATATTATGCATTACGCTATATGCGACATAACCTAACAGAGGCAAAACGTTATGTTACCGTTATTGCTATTTTAAAAATTGATGTGCACAACTTAGATATTGTTTTCCTTCGCAAGGCTTATAATTTAGCTGTGGATAATCAGTCTGTAGGATATACTTTTAATCTTCTTCAAGATGGTAGCAAAGGGTTGACTACATGCATTGCAATGGGGAGCAATTTGTTTTAGGCTCAATTTATGATGATTGAGATGGTTGATTATGCTTAACTAGAATCTCTTAGTGTTTCATATGTACAAGTTGGGGATATGATATATACATCTCTACTCATAATAATCCATGTATTGTATTGATTTCAACGTATATAACCGTCTAAAAGAGGTTTGTACATCTGTGTATTTGGTCATTTCTTCCTTGTTACATTTAAGGTGTTGTTTGTGTGCTGCTTAAATTATGTGCAACTTTCTGTCTAGTAAATCTTTGATGTAATATAAGAGACACTGTTTACTTATTATTCTTCACAGAAACACCTAGAATAGTAATATATATGCATGCCATTTCACCAAATGCATTAGTTTTCCTTTTTCCATTGGATGAGTTCAGCTTCGGAGCAGGAATAAAATTGAGAATTCTTGGCGAAATAATTGATCAAGTTCTTACAGCGAGTACTTCATGAAGTGGTACCAGATTTTCCTAGTCAAGGCATATTCGAGCAGACGGGGGCCATACTTTAAAACTTTGAATGTTGTGTTATGTGGACGCAGAGGTGCACAACTATTTATTTTGTATGTGTATATATATGCTAATATCTCTTCATTCAAAAATTCACTGCAACAACACTTTTGACGTGCAGCTCCGTAAAATTGATTAAAAAGTCATTTAAATATGGATTTTAACTGGAGATAATTTATGAAGTGTTGATATAGTTGGAAGATAATATGTGTTAATGAGTTGTTGTGAGTGTCCACTAAGTATATATCAGTGTCGGAAGCCTTGTGAAAAGCTTGGTTGTCAAATGCTTGATGACTGATTTGTATGCTTTCTAGTCATGGAATTTAAGCTCTTGCATCAAATTAGGTGCTCTCTAAGTTCTAACAGACCAGAAAAGAGGTCTAGATGATGAGCTAAGGTTATATGTTTTCCGAAAGCATGCTAATATCTATGCCAAAAATATGTTGTTATGATATTGATCAGGCAACTTGGTTTTCAATTTACTCCCTCTCTAATGAATTGTAATGTATATAATTGTCCATAACATCCAAATAAGAATCCACAACATAACATCTTAAACGTAAAAAATGTGTGCTGTAGAATAATGCTTTATCATCATCAGCATAAACATTGCTTGATGCAATGTGATAGAAACTAGTATTATGTTGGCAGATCGGATTGATGACAACCCATTCTCAAAGTTCTCAGTTAATTAAGTGTGCTATTTTTTAGTTGTTAATTGAGAAATTTTGGAGTATGTAACTTCTTTTATTATTATTTTACAATTCACTTTTTTTTAATAGTAGATTTTCCACATTATGGTTGTGCTTCTGGATTTTGTCTGGAGGATACTTTGTGCTTCTTCTTTTGGGTCCGAGCGTAGGGTTGACTTGGGATGATGTAGTTTTATACTTTTATTATGTAGAAAGGAATGACTGGAGTAATATGTCAATATACTACAATATACAATACGTAACTTGTACAATATGATATGCAAGAAAATCAGTATGTGTTACATTATGATATGATACAGACAAGGATTTGTGTCATTGCTTTGATTTTGTTAAAATACAATAAGATTAGTCGAATTGCGGCAACAAAAGAGAGAACTTAACTTGGAAAAATATGTGATTGGATTCGATATAAAGTATGGAATCCAACTACGAGTGATTTACAGAGAAAGAATCCTGCAGAAGATTATGATCAGATAGACATTTTCAAAGTGTTTTGAAGTTGAAGGGGAACATGTGGGCCTACTGAAAATAATGACAAGAAGTGGTAGTAAAAATTTCGATCAATTCTTTGTTTATTTGGAATAAATTGTATCTAATAAGTTCTCTTAATAATTATAATTAGGACTTCCTAACTTGATGCAATTTCAAACAAGAGAGGAAGCATAGAAAAGGTCAAGAAGGAGATAGTCGAAAAGAAGAAGTTCATGGAGTGAAGGAGATGATGAGGAAAATATTTTAGAATGTGATACACCATGTGATATGTGATATGATGTATAGGGATAACAATAAACTTTAAATATCTTTATTTGACAAGTTTATGTTTTTATTTTATTTTATTAAAGACGGTGGGCTAATGCCTTCCGTGTTTCATTAACTCAGCTTAATAGAACATATACATATTGCATAGTAGAAAGCGTAAAAAAAAGAAACAAAATATAAGGCACGAGAGCCACACTACATATTCTAATATAAATCTATTACATAGCATTTGTAAGCAGCACAATTAACACAATCAACAAATGAGGAGACCAATTTTCGTTGTTCTGGCCGATCACTCCTGGGCATCCACCTCAGGCACATGTTAGCCATCATTTGCAAGTGATAGATCATCGTCTACATTTTCTTCCTATGAAAAATCGTTTGGCCTTTCTTCTCCAAGCACTGATATCAGAATACAAGTTTATTTTGTTTAGTAAATATCTCCCCTCCTTTAGTTTATACCCATTTTATTTCGTTACTTGATAATATTCCTTTTATTTGAACTAATCATCTTGGCTGTCATTTTTTTAAAACAGACAAGCTAAGCCATCTAACAGCGCTTATTGTTAAATCCAATTTTATTTATTTTCCTGCAGAAAACGGCTTGGCTGTTGATTTTTATAGTTTGGTGCCCTCTCCTTCTATTTGATATCCTTTTTTTTTCATCTATTATTCATCTGGGGCATCATTTTCTTCAGGAAAAATCAAACCATCTGATTACATTTTCTGATAAACCTATTTATATTTGTATTCCTACGTGCATAAAACATCTGAGGTGTTGAATTTTTTTGTTAAAGAAGAATAAAATTGTCAAATTTCCCATGATAAGTTTTAATATAACTGAATTATATTAATAATTTGTTTTTAAACGCTTTTACTCTTCTTAATTGAGTTTATGTTCTTGTGAAAAATGTAATGTTTCCAAATTAGGCTCATTTTTAGGAGGAACTCTAATTGAACTTTGCGATGGAGTTTTCACATGGAAGGAATTCTATATAGTAATAATTTTATATACTAATAACACGTGCACCTTAATAGCATATTACCCAAGTGAACTAGCATCTATCTATTCTGCAGGCATCTTTGAGAAATGACGAGGGCATGCCATTATCATTAGGTCTATAAGTTTGAAAAATGTCGAATAATTTTCTATGAACGCTTTGGCAGGTGGAGGCATTGAAATTTTGATTACATTAGAAAATAGAAACCACCTATTGGGATTGGTTAAAGCAAGTAGAAGATTGAAAATATTTTCTAAGAACACACTCCAAAAGTGTAGGCCTTAAAATCTTGAAGATAGTTGAAACAAGGGTTAATTGTGGCAAAACCCTCCGTGCTATAGGGGTGGTATAATTTATTATCATTTTAATTCAAGTTCACAGTTTGTTATTCTTACCCATATTTAAATTGAAGTACACTTTCTTTATGAAAATCCCAAAGTAGGGGAGTTTCCAAATGGGCACACCATTTTTCCTAAAGAGCCCAGTTTTCCTTGTGAGCTCATCCTCACTTTTGAAAAAAAAAGGCTTTTCCTAATGGGCACATAAAAAATGACCAAATTACCCTTCATTCTGTCTCCCATTCTCTCCTCCCACTTCCCCTAAAACCCAACTCCCCAACTCTTCCTACCTAAGTTTATTTCTTTTCCTCTTTAAGGCCGGCCATTGCAGACCTTCCCCCTAACACAGCGCTCTCTGTCGGTGCCGCTCGAGATCCACTCCAATCACCCGCCGTCACTACTGCTGCAGATTGAAGGAGAGAGAGGAGCTGATGTTGAAGGAGAGGGTATAATGGTTCAAAATTTTTAGGGACAAGTTTATTAAAAAGGGAAGTTTTAAAGTAGGCTCCCTAGGAAAAATGGTGTGCGCCTTTAGAAACTCCCCAAAGTACAACCTTCTCCTTCACTTAGAGTGATAGTTTTAAGTGAGGAAGAAGAGAGTATTTGGGGTTTTTCATAAAAAAAAATGTGCACTTTAATTTAAACAGGAATAGAAATAACAAAATGTTTACTAACACAGTTAGATATACAGGAACTAAACTGAGAGTTTTTAAGTTAAGGGGTAATAAATTATACTATTCCTATAGTACAGGAGCTTCTGTAATTAACCCTTGAAACAATGTCTTGGGATGCATGCATTGGTTGAAGCAAGTAGAAGATTGATGGTAGCTGACCAAAATACTTAACCAGCTGCATTGACTTCTTTCTGTGTCGAGCTCAGGTTTTACTTCTGTGTAGATATGCTTGTGATAGCAAATCTGGGGATAGCTTCCCAGTCTAATCTAATATGTTTGAAATGAATCCAGTGTCTTTCCAATCTACGCGCTTGAAGCTCTTTGTTGCTCATGGATGTACTCCGACTTCAATGAATATTACTGGCACGTCATTGTATGTTTAGTCTTTTAGATAGATGAGCACAATCGAAGGACCTGCTTCTATAAAAACTTGCAGTAACAGGGTGATAAATATGAATTGATAATATGTAGGATTTTTCTGTTGCAGGTTTTGCGATTTTGAGAAGTCTTAAGCGGAATTTGTCTCAGTTAGATGTATTTGTTTTATGTGATGTTAGAGTTAATCCAAGCCAAAAATGGATTAGGTGGGAGAAATTAAGAGCATAATTAGGTGAGTATGATTAGGTGAAGTATGATTAGGTGACATAATTAAATGGTTGGTGAAATAGTAAAACATATGAAAAATATTGCCAACTAAAATTGAAAAATAATTATGTTTTCACACTATAATTTAAGTCTATAAATATGTGCTCTCAATTGATTTCATTCATCAAAAAATCCAAATTTATTTAAGAAAGAGAAGAGTGAATAGAAAATAGAGAAAGGAAGAGAAGAAAGAAGTTTGGTGTGCTCTGTAGGATACTCTCTTCAGGTGGTATCCATCATGATGTTAGTCTTGTACTTCTACTACATACTACATTTCTCTAATAAGCTTGGAGGTTTTTTTCGTGTTGGAAATAATATTGTATCACTCTTTATTTTTTGTATATTCTCGAGTTCTCTAGACAAAACTCGGAAGGTTGTACTATTTATCTGGAATAGTGGAATTCGCTCTTTGATTGTCCCGTGATTTTTTCTGTAAAAGTTTTCCACGTAAATATGATGTGTTATCTGTGCCTTATTGATTTACTTATAGTTAACTTGTTATTTACATACAACTTGGAATATTATTATTTTTCACAACAATGATACTAGAGCTAAGGTTATAGCTACTGTATGTAAACAATGGAGAGCATAACAAGCAGCATGATTACTCTTAATGAATCTAACTAGAAGATCTGGAAGCCAATGATGGAAAATCTTTTACATTGTAAAGATCTTCATGCACATTTAGAAGGTGATATATCTAAACCGAAAGACATGAGTGATGATGATTGAAAAATGCTTAATAGAAAAGCTATTGGTTTCATTCGACAATGGTTGGATGATACCGTATTTCATCATGTCTCCTTTGAAAGTACATCATACTCTCTTTGGAAGAAACTAGAGAGTCTGAATGAGAGATAAACAGTAGGTAATAAAGTTTTCTTGATTAGAAAGTTAATTAGCTCAAAATATAAAGATAGTTCTTCTATTATTGAATATTTGAATAAAATTCAAAGTATTAATAATCAGCTTTCCCCTATGATAATGGTACTTGACGATGAGTTGCATGCTTTAATGTTACTCAGTTAACTACTAGAGAGTTGGGAGATATTGGTGGTGTCTCTAAGTAACTCTGCACCAGAAGACTTAGTTTTTATGAGTTTGGTTACAAGCAGTTTGCTTAATAAAAAACTCAGACGAAAAAACTTGGGCACATCACTGTCTGAAGCACTTATTATAGAGAATTGATGAAGATCAACTTCAAAAGATAGAAGTAACTACTTTAGATTCAGAAGTAAATCCAGATCGAAAAAGGATATTACTTGCTATTTTTGTCACAAGAAAGGACATATGAAAAATAACTGCAAAATTCAAGAAAGAGATGAAAAAATAAAGCGTGAAGGAAAATCTGAAATCCATAAAATACTACAGCTACAAGTAAAGGTGATTTAGTTGTATCTTAAAATAATGATTTATATTTTTGTATTACATGTCAAGATGCAAATTGGGTAATCAATATGGAAGTCTCGTATTATGCTACTCCATATAGAGATTTCTTTATAACTTATCAAAGTGGAGATTTTAGCATTGTAAGGATGGCAATAAAGACTCTTCTTAGATTAAATCATGGGTAATATATATCTTGAGACCAGTCTCGGTTGTAAATTGGTGCTAAAAAATATAAGGTACGTTCCAGATTTTCATTTGAATCTAATATCTGCAGGAAAGTTAGATGAAGATGGTTTAGCAGTACCTTTTTGTTGGGTATTGGAAGCTTACAAAAGGTTCTGTTGTCGTGGCAAGAGGAAACAAATGCTGCACTTTTTATACGATGCAAGTAAAATTGTGCAAATATGAGGTAAACACAATAGAGTAAGATTCTTCTCTAGAGTTGTAGCATAAGAGGTTTGGCCACATGAGTGAGAAGGGAATGCAAATTTTTGCTAAAGAAAAATACTTGCCGAATATGAAAGATACACATCTTGATACTTGTGTGCATTGCTTAGCTGGTAAATAATATTGAGTTTCATTTGTTAAGAGTTGATCAAATAGAAAGTCTCACGTATTAGATTTGATATATTTAGATGTTTGTGATACTATGAAAGTTAAAACTTTTGTAGTGTTCTTTATTTTATAACTTTCATAGATGATTATTCTAGAAAAGTTTAGGTTTATGCTTTTAAAAACCAAATATCAAGTTGCAGATGTCTTTAGAGAATTACATGTTAAAATGGAGAGAGAAATAGAGAGGTCCCTTAAATGTATCCAATCAGACAATGGTAGGGAGTATATCGGGCCATTCGACGAATATTACAAGTGCAAGAAAATTCAACATGAGATGATCATTCTGAAGACTCTCGAATAAAATGGCGTGGCAGAAAGAATGAATTGCACTATCGTTAAACAAATTAGGTGGATGTTATAATATTCCAAACTGCCCAAATCCTTTTAGGGGAGACATTAAGAATTGCGATAGACCTAATCAATTTATCACGTTTAGCTTCTTTAAATGGTGATGTACCAAAAAATGTATGGAAAGGAAAGAAAGTCTCCTACTAACATTGAGAGTATTCAGGTGCCGTGCATTCGTTCATATTCCTAAAGATGAAAGATCAAAACTTGATGGCAAGTCAAAATAATGTATTTTTCTTAGCTATTTAGAGGAAAAGTTTGGCTACAAGTTATGCGATCTAGAAAACAAAAAGATAATAAGAAGTAGAGATGTAATTTTTCTTGAAGATCAGACCATCAAAGATTTCAAGAAAAAAGAAACAATGCAATCTTCTATAAGCAAAGTTGTAGATCTGGATCCAGTTTCTTCTCCAGTCACAAATGATGAAGGAGAAGAAGTACGAAAATATCAAACAGATGTTGATACTCATATTCAAGAAGAAGAAGGAGAGCAATACACTACAACACAACTGTCAATAACAACTCAGTTAAGGCGGTCTGTCAGAGACCGTTATCTTTGTAGCAGGTACTCAGTTAATGAGTATGTCTTCGTTACTGATGCAGTTGAATCAGAAAGTTACCAAGAAATACAAGAAGGTACTTAGAAAACTGAGTGGTTAAAAATTATGAAAGATAAAATGGATTTTTTGCACAATAACCATACCTATGATTTGGTAAAATTACCAAATGGAAGGAAGACATTGAAGAACAAGTGGGTGTTTAAGATAAAGACCGAAGAGAAGAACTCACAACCAAGATACAAAGTAAGGAGTTGATTTTGAAGAAATTTTCTCTCCGGTGGTAAAAATGTCATCAATTCGTCTCGTCCTTGAAATGGCTGCAAATATAGACTTTGAGATCGAACAAATGGATGTGAAGACAGGTTTTCTTCATGGTAATCTAGAGAAAGAGATCTATATGAAGCAGTATGAAGGTTTCAAAATCAAAGGCAAAATAAGATATGGTCTGCAAGTTGAGAAAGAGCTTGTATGAATTAAAACAAGCACCTCGACAGTGGTACAAGAAATTTGATTTTTTTTATGGTAAATTATGACTATAAGAGAACAGTTTCATATCACTGTGTTTACATCAAAAGGTATGATAGTGATTTCATTATACTATTACTCTTTGTTGATGATATATTGATTGTATGTTAAAACATGTCCAAAATTGATAAGTTTAAGAAGGATTTAAGCAAATTATTTGCCATGAAGGACCTGGGAGCAACACAACAAATTTTGGAATATATATATATATATATCTCGTAACATGAATGCCAAAAAGGTTATGGTTGTCACAGGAAACCCACATCAATAAAATACTAAAAATATTTAACATGGACAAAGTAAAACCAATTGGTACTCCATTTGTAGGACACTTCAAACTAAGCTCCGAGCAATGTTCCAAAAGTGAGAAGAAATGAGAATAATTCCATATATTTTAGCAGTCGGTAGTCTAATTTATACAATGGTATGTACTAGATCAGATATAGCACATGCAATTAGTATTGTTAGTAGGTTTCTTGCAAATCTTGATAAAGACTATTGGACTGTAGTTAAGTGGATATTAAGATACCTAAGAGGAACTTCTAAAATAAAAATTTGCTTTACAGGAGGTAAATCGGTACTAACAGGCTACACTAATGCATGTAAATAGACAAAATAATAATATTAAAAAATATAAATAATAATAATAAAAAGGGTGCACCCGCGGGTGTCATCCACGGGAACACCCCATGAGTTACACCTGCGGGAGCATCCCGTGAGTGCCACCTGCAGGAGCTTCCCGTGAGTTACACCCGCGGGTTGCTCCCATGGGTGCCACCTGCGGGAACTTCCCACGGGAGCATCTCGCGTGTCCCACCCGAGGGTTTCACCTGCGGGCGCCACCCGTTGGATGCACCCGTGGAATTGCACCGTCTTGGTATTTCGGTTACGTAGATTTGATATGGATTTTCGGAGAACCAAAACCCCCAATCTCGGTATTTCTATTACTGGATTTGGCCTACATCTTATCCGAACAGTTACTTCTCCAGATATAAAAGAAGCGGAGTCCAGAGGAAGGGGATTGATTCCGGAGAGAAGAGTCCAGAGGAATAGAGAATTCCTAGAGAGATCATCTTCTTTGAGAGTTTCCAGAAGAGGTGTTTTCTAGAGAGCGACCGTTTTCTTCCAAATTCAGATTGGATCGTCAACGGAGTGCAGAAGTAAGGCTCCACCGCTACAAGATTCCATCCAAAATTAAAAGGGAATAAATTAGTTTTCTCTATTCTTGTAATCTCAGATTTTATTCTTTAATTTTTCTTTTATTGCTGTATTCAAAATCAAATTGCCAATATAAGGAAATTTACAAATTTCGGGCGTACAATCAAATTGACTCAAGAAAGTTTACATCTAGTTATTTGATTAATTTTGCAGGGGGGCTGTATCTTGGCAATCTAAGTTGTAAAAATGTGTTGTCAACTACAGAGGCTGAGTATATTGCTATTACAGAAATTTGCAAAGAGATGCTATAGATGAAATATTTTTTGCAAGAACTATGTATAAAATAGAGTACCTACATAGTCTATTGTGACAGTCAAAGTGCCATTCATTTCAGCAAAAATCCAAGTTTTCATTCTAAATCTAAGCATATTGATGTGGGTATCACTGGATTAGAAATATATTTGATGAAAAATTATTGCAGTTTGAGAAAATTCACACCAAAAAAAATAGAGCAGATATGATGATAAAAATGTTACATAGAGAGAAGCATGACTTCTATCGGAAGATTTGCCAGTATGGACTCTAAGTAGAGTTTTAGTTTATCTCCTTTTGGGTTGGGGGGAAAAATTGTTAGAGTTAATCCAATCTAAAAATGAATTAGGTGGGAGAAATTAAGAGTATAATTAGGTGAGTATGATTAGGTGAAGTATGATTATGTGACATAGTTAAATGGTTGGTAAAATAGTAAAACATATGAAAATTGTTGTCCACCAAAGTTGAAAAATAGTCATATTTTAACACTATAATTTAAGTCTGTAAATAGGGTCTCTCAAATGATTTCATCCATTAAAAAAAATCCAAATCCATTCAATAAGGAGTGAAGAGAAAATAGAATAAGAAAGAGAGGAGAGATGAAGTTTGGTGTGTTATGTGGAATACTCTTTTCAGTTGGTATCCATCACAATGTTAGTCTGGTGCTATTTCTTTTTTGTTGGAGGTAACATTGTATCACTTTTATATTCTGTACATTCCTGAGCTCTCTAACCAAGACTCGGAAGGTTATACTATTTATCTGGAATAGTAGAATAATTCGCTCTTTGATTGTCTCGTGGTTTTTCCTGTAAGGATTTTTTCACGTAAATATTATGTATTATCTGTAACTTGTTGATTTACTTACACTTAACTTGTTGTTTATATACAAGTTGAGATATTATTTTTCTCAACTTGTGACTCCTATATATTGGTGGTAAGCTTTGCGAGAAATAGATTTTAAGACTGTAGGTTGGTTGTAAACTTAAGTTTCCTGGTTTCGTCGGAACATTCATATTAGATGTTTAGAGATTTATCCGTTGATACTTTAGACTAGACTAAGAATTCCCTTGGTCTTGTACCTGAAGAAAATTTTTTACAAAATAGAGGCAATGTACATTAACACAAATTTTTTTTGAATATATAGAGGGTAGGGTTTCAAGTTTTTTTTTAATATATAGAGGATAGGGTTTCTTGTCTGTGGCTCTACCTGCTAAAATGAAGAATCATACAATAAGCGGTGTAGAAACTTGATATTGTGTTAGTTACTTGCCTATTATACTCGAGGAAATTCTTTATGATGGATGAACAACAGATTGTTTATTGTAGAAAACCGATTGATTATAATTCGTTAGGTAGGGAAATGACTGCTAAATTACTATTGTCCATGAAACTAGCAATTAATGTATGATGATAAATCGATTTCATTTTGGAACATTGATACTGGCTATTTAGTTTGGTGCAACTTTATTCGTTTCTATGTTTGTTGCATAAGATGCATCTCAGTTGCTCAAGATTTCTGAGATTCTATGACTTCAAAATATAATAAAAATGGCAACCATTTCCGATCTTATTCCATTAACTTCACCTCTCCTTTTTCGGCCATTGCAACACTTTCATATTCGATGTTTATATTGAACTCTGTTATCAACCCTCTACTTTTTTTTTTTTTTTTTACAGATACAATAACAAACTATCAGCTCACTCTTTGGTCTCTCCAGATCTCTGCTCTACATTTTAAAGATGCAACACTTGAATGCAATCTCAAATAAAGAATTCTTCTTGAGAAAAATGAAAAGGCTAAGATTTTTTTTTTTTTGATGAGGCTGATGTTTTCTCTCTCATAACCTGCTAACGTTGCTGCTGCTGCTGCTGCTGCTGCTTGTGAGCGTGTCTGAGAGATTCCTTTTGTGATTAACTTCCATCATTGCCGGTGTGGACTGCATCTCTCCCCACTGGGGGGAGGAGTGTGTCTCTGTACTGCTTGCCGTGCTCATGATTGCACACGAGATTTTCAGTTATGCTGTAAAGGCGGCTGCTGATACGTACCTGCAGGCTTAGTATAGGCTGGTGGTCGGGATTGATGTTGTACTGGTTCATCAGCCTAAGATGATATGATCACGAATCGGGTATCACCAACGACTCATTTGAAACATGTTTACTGTTTGAAGAGAGGAAAACTTAGACCAAATCTGGCCCAGCCTGGAGCCAGTGTGAATTCAAAAGAAGAGAAGTTCCAAAGGGGTACAAACCAACCCTCAGCGTTTGAAACCTTACAGTAAGTTTCTGTGAAGCTTGGCGGATGCTGATTAGAGAACTGTAGAACACCTAAACCGGGTGGGAGTTTGACTTTAATCAAGATAAAATTTGATAAATTGTTCTTTAATTGTGATAATTACTAATATGTTCTAAAGAAACTTTCTTATTAAATGAGAGAAAATACTTGCAAGCTATGGATATAACTGTAATAATGTAAAGATAGGATTAAGAGTAATAGTTACATCCTAGAATTTGAGAAAGCCCCAAAAATTTATATCTTGACTCTGATGAGTTTCAAGATTGTTATTAGATAGTAGCGATCCTCTTAAGATACAACTTTAGCAACAATTTTTCCAATAAAATGAAAGAGGAATAAACATTTAGGCGATGAATGGAGATATGGGTTGAAACTCTAACTCTGGATGAAAATTGGCTACGATCCGATTAATTGGATGGGGATCTAACTTCTGTTAGCAAATTAGAAAAAAAGCTACATTTTTTAGTATCGACTCTTGATACTTAAAGATGATTAGACAAAGATTACATTTTAAGAGTGGAAGCAACCTACTGTGAAAACTATTGCATTGAGACTTAACATATGTTCACGAGTATGCTGCCGAATAACTCGATCATCCAGTGTTTTGGATGGCGGAGCGTTACACCTACTTTCTTAGTGAAATAGTGATTACTTTGAAAAAGTAAGAGCAAAACCCTGTAGCTGATCCTTCATAATCAATTAGATTTACTCTGTAATGGATTGAATGGTATATAAGCCAGCTCTAATAAGATTGCCTTTGGATCCTATAAATCAAAACCAAATCAAATTTGATCCCCCATAACTTTGAAGATGAAGCAATCATTGCTAAAACTAACACCAATCCTCACACCAATTATTAATTCTCAAGACAATCTCTAAAGATTTGAACACAAATCGAGGCCACCTAACTTAAAACCCACGAATCAAGCCAACAAACAACAAACTTTTGTTCTAAATAATGAAACTGTGGACTTTCTTTTGACTACTAGCTCCAAAAACAACTGTGTTGCAATTGCAATGTTGCGAACTGTACAAGACAACAACAACATGTTAGTAGTAAAAAAGAAGGATGATAAGATTCCAAGTGTTTTTTTTTTTTTTTTTTTTTTTTGGTTTGATTTTTCGGAATTTTGCAGAGAAACTTTGAGCTCTGTTGATTGGCTGGGAGAGAGAAAATGTGAGCTCAGAAACAGTTGGCAACCTGTCAGTGAAAAAAAAAAAAAAAGGAAGAGTGACACTCGAACAAGCTTGGGGTTGAAGAGAAGCACCTCATCCTCCTGCTACATAAAATGACAGCAAATAAAATATTTGAAAGATTCTGCTTTCACTTTTTTTAAGCAGAGGATCTGGTCTATTAGATTGGGAATTTCTAAACAAGCACACCACTGATCTTAGTGACCACACTTTTTCTTTCCAAGTAGGGATTAGTTCCGAAAGGTTTTCAAACTGTTTGGAGTTCAATGCTTTGTCATCTATCCACACCATCAATTTATGGAGTTGTAGCGGTAACATGCCAAGCTTTTGGTTTGCATTTATTCCCATCGGTCAGGATGAGCATGTTGGACAAGGGCTTGCTTCAAGCTATGTTTTTTTTCCTTCCCTACGGTTTTAACAGTGTTCGGAGATTAATCCCCATCTAGGCATGAAATGAAAGAGATCACTACAACTAGGCACGAAATGATTACATTAGTGCAGATATCACTACACTAGCTCTGCTTCCACTGAGGAGCAGTTGGCAGTGGCTGTGGACTGAGTCAACTCTCTTTGACAGGTAAATTATTTCATTCATTCATGTATAAATGTTTGTATGCTTTTTGGCCAAATTTACTAAAAAATTACCAGAATTGGGTGGTTTTGAGTGTTTCTTCAGATACCCATTTCAGAAAATATTGCAAGAGTTTGTTGAAAAGCTTCAAAATTTTGTTTTGGTGGTCCAGTGAAAAATTCTGCTTCAAGTGTTCTACTCTGGTCATCATTCAAGTTTTTGAGTTTGTTGTTTGCTTTGGTTCATGAGAGTTCAAGCAAGTAGTTTTAGTCCACTGAAAAAGGAACCAGCTTTCTCTTTGTTAGTCGCTGTCTTAGCTGTTTACTGCTAGGATTCTCTATTCCCTCTGCTGAAAGCTTAGCTTTCTTGTTAGTGGAATAATATTAATACTTGATTTAATCTCATGGTGTTTTAAAGTAAAGGCCAGCTGGTGAATGGTAAGATAAAATGCCTGGACCTTGGCCTCATCTCTTCATTCTGCAGTTGCTGTGTTGGATTATGCTGTCGAGATTCACTTTTTGCTTTCGACCTCTCTCTCTCGCTGCCATGGTCATTTGTTCCTTGTTCAGTCCCACAAGAAGTTAACCCGTCAAAGCCCCCTCGCTCCTTTAGCTAAAGAGATCATCTTGGCATTTGTGTTTCACTATTTAGCTTCCTTTTAATCATTAAGATTTCTCGTTTCGTCGATGGAGGCTCCGTGTTCTTCAGGAAATGTTGCTGACCAGTCATCGGTTACTGATTGGCCTCAGATGATGGAGAGACTTCCGAGTCTCTCGGAGATCATGAGCTCCTTTGGCTTACCGGGGAGTACCCAGATGGCGAGCGTTATCTGTCCTCAAGAACTCAGTTCAAACGTTGAGAATGGCGCCGAGAGGAATCTCAGGGGGAAGAAGAGGAAGAAGGTGCCTGAATGTGGTGCTCTACGATCCCATCCTCCTTTAGTTAGGAATCAAGTAAGGGCTTGGTGTGTCACTGGCTCGCTAGCTTGCATCTAATTCCTAATCCTCAACAATTTTGTGGATCGTCGTGCAGAATGCTGAAGCAGAGCAGCAGAAAAATGTAGCAACTGAGACTGCAAAGAGCCCGACGGAGCACAAGAATGGAGTTGGGCAGATGAAAGAAGATTACGTTCATGTCCGGGCCAAGCGAGGGCAGGCCACCAACAGTCACAGCCTCGCAGAGAGAGTAAGCTAACATTGTACTTATCGTGCTCCCTTCACTTGTAGACTTGATTTCGATCCTTTTACAGGTGAGAAGAGAAAAGATAAGCGAGAGAATGAGGCTTCTCCAAGACCTTGTTCCAGGATGTAATAAGGTACTAATTCGATCTCCGATCTCTTTTCAATGGATATATTCTTCTTCAAGTTCTGCAGTTAACATGAAATTTTTTTCTACTCTCATAGATTAATGGAAAGGCACTGATGCTTGATGAGATCATAAACTATGTGCAGTCACTCCAAAGACAAGTAGAGGTGTGTTTTGAAATCTCAGTAGAAATTCAAAGAGAATTTAAAGAAACTAATTTTTGATTCTGCAGTTTCTATCAATGAAGCTTGCGGCTGTGAATCCTGAGCTCAACTTGGATATCGAGCAGATATTTACGAAAGAAGTAGGATCAATGCATCTTTGTTTAGATTGATTGTTCCTTTCTTTTTTATAACTTTTATTTACTTGATCTCATCTCCTACTTAGAATCTCCATTTAAGATTTGGGGCAGGGAGTTCTCCAGTCCTTGGCTACTGCTCCCATCCTCGTCATATTTCATCAATGCCTCAGGTAACTGAATCATTTTCTGTTTTTTTAGCAATGCCAGTTATTTGCTCCGACTTATCTTTATTGATTCTACTTGTCGTCGTGATGCAGATGTCGAGTCCATGGAACGATGAATTTATGAATGCTATGCGGATGGGTCTCATTCCGAACCTTGCTCATGATGCAGTGGAGCTGAATGGTAATCGAAAATCTCCATGGATTGACTCTGAAACATAACGTAATATTGAGTGCTACGTTTGCTTCGTAGGTTCTATGAAGGTGGAGTTGTGATTACTCCTTGTGCTTCCTCTCAATTTGCAAGATTTTATTAAGAAAAACCAAAAAAAAAAAAAAAAAAAAAAAAAATGGTGTTGTATAGTTTATAGGTCTAACCATTGGTCTTCAAATTTTTAGAAGGAATGGCATGATTGTTCTAAGTTATTTTTTTGTGTGTTTTTGAGAGGAAACAGGGAACCAGTAAGTTATTTATTCCCTTGGGTTTTTTTGTAATATTAGCAGAAGATCAAGTCGTGATGGTGTAATTTTCATTACTATTGTCTGTTTCATTTGCCACTCGATCTCATATAACTCAGCTGAAAATAAACATGAAATATGTAAATTTTAATCTAGCCCACTGCAACTAGCATTTAAAAATTTTAATCTTGATTATTACTGTGGTAAAATTTTGGGAAAATAGAATGGTTCAAACTAATGTTGAGTAATAGGAAGAAAAAAAAAGAGCTCTTTGTGCAAATATTGAGTGAGATCCTCCGGAATCACTTGGACTATGAACTTGAAAAAGATTTGATGTTATCTTATCTATTCATTAGGGTTTTGTTGATATCTTTGTACTGCAAAAAAAAAGAAGTTATGTTGAGCAACAAGAGAGAATGTTATTATCTTTTTATTTTATTTTATTTGATAATATAGTCGAACGAGAATGTTGAGAGGGATGGTAAACAGATAATATATACGGAGATCAGGGAAGTATATCCCTAAAAAGTTAGAGATATTTAATTTCCATAAAGAAAACAAAGGCGTAGAGTTTCTACAGGGGATGGTCGGGTTCAATAGTGGTAGCAAATGGGCCAGACTGTCCATTGCTAGCTCTTGAGCCGTGCCTGAGCCTATGGAGACCCATTGCTAGCTCTCGAGCCGTGCCCGAGCCTATGGAGACCCGAGCGGGCACGATTTTCCCTTCTTTCATATAATATATAATGCATTGGGGTTATTGGGGGATTTTTTTGCAATTTCTTTTGCAAGAAGCCCCCAACGGCTATAAAACTAGCTATTGGGGGTTTTTTGCAAAAAAATTGCAAATATAAACCGTTGGGGAGATAGGGGCTTATAATTTTTTTGCAAAAAACTTCTCCTCCCTCCTATAAATACCTCTTATTCATCCAAATTTATTTTTTTTTTCCACAACACTTAAACTCTCTTCAACCTTTATCTCTCTCTAATCTTTCCAAATATAAAATTCATACATAAAACCCCATCAAGGTTCAAGATCAAACATCAAGGTCTGCTCTCTCGAGTAATATCTCGTTTCGGCTTCAACTTTTTTCTAAGAACAAGCGCATTTCGGCTTCAAGCTCTGTCCTAACAAGCAAAATTTTCAACTCTCAAACTCTCTCTACAGCTTACGGTATCGAGCTATTTATTTTTTAAAGTAATTTTATTCAATTTTTTATGGTTTTTGACTATGGATCAATACTCATTCGGTGCTTCTTCTTCTCAAGCCGTGGATAGTTTTTGTCTTTATTTATCAAATGAAAAATATTGTTTTGTATGTGAACAATTAGAAAACACTCCACAAGTTCTATTTGCATCACAATCACATGAACACATAGAGTCTTCTAATTTGTCACAAAAATAGCCCACTCAATTAATAATTTTTGAACTAACCATCTCCTCTAGGACTTCAAAATTCGATATATGGAATCACTGTGAAAAATTTATAGAAGACGGTTAGGAAACATAAATGCAAATATTGCCAAAGACTTTACTCCTTTCATAAATGAGGTAGAACGAGTCATCTTAAAAGACATTTAGAAAAAACACACCTACCAAATGAGCCTCTAACAATCACAATTAAACATACATTGACGAACTTTAGGAACCTTTAAATATAATCTTACAACTGGTAGAGAACAATTAACAACCTATATAATACACCTCAAACAACCATTTTTCATGGCGGAATACCCTAAATTTGAAAATTTTATAATAACAGTACATAACCCCGAATTTAAAAAAGTACTAAGATAAACTTATAAATCGAACATTGTAAAAATATATAATGATATAAGACAAACTTTAATTTCAATTTTAACTTCATTAATTTATAGTGTTGTAATAACCTCTGATTGTTGGGAGACATTAAATGGTAGTTATTTTTGTATGTAACAACTCACTTTATAGATCAAGATTGGATAATTTAAAAAAGAACAATAGAGTTTATAATATTTAAATTCTCACAATGTACATAATCTTTCACAATTTTTACTAAATGTTTTTGCGGCATTGGAAATAGAATGAAATTTTTATTTCTATTTCTTTCAATAATGTTTCCGAAAATACGACCATAACATAAATTTTAAAAAAATATTAACTAAACTGATTTTAAAAGTTAAATTATTTCACATTCGATATCTTTGCTACATAATAAATTTGTGTGTTCAAAATGAATTAATAATAGTAAATAATTAAATAACTAATGTCAATTATAGTCAACCCTAAATATGCCAACTTTTAACTTTTTTTAATGAACTTCACTACTATTTAGATAGAGCTTTATCCAGGTGGTCGTTATTAAGCTTTTGATATTTTAGCATGATAGAAATCAGAGGAGAAAATATATCCTGTGCTTTCAATATGGCTTGTGATATACTAACCCCTTCGGTGTTCACAGTAATATCGGAGTCTTCTTTTAGTGTAGATGAGAGAGTACTAACGGAATGGAGGAGCTCAATAACAGGAAATATATTGGAGATGTGTATTTGTTTAAAGGACTAGCTGGACGCAAAACAAAAAAAAAAAATCAAAAAATTGCAAATAATTTGGAGCAAGAGAACTCACCCAAAGAAAATTGAAAATCGAAGGCTTCTACACTATTAGTCCTATTTTTTTCCACTTTACAATCGTAATTTCTTTAATTTTGAATTCTATAATTATATTTTTTCCATTTAATTTTTAATAACTCATAATTCTCTTTGAAGTAATACTAAGAACAAATTGAGCGTGATAAGCAGGATCATCTCCACTCTTTTAGGGGTTTGTATAATTTCCAAAGAAATTTATAGAGTTAATTTGTTAATGTAATGAGATTCTATACAATAAAATTCTATTTTCATAATATTTTTAATTGTTAAAACTTATCATTTGGTTAATTCTTTTTTTCTTTAAATTGTAATACTTACAACTTAAAATAATAAACTAATTAATTAAGAAACAAAATTAAAAAGCCCGTGTGGGCACGAGCACGTACGGGCTGTGCCCGTGTGGCCGTGCCGTGCCATGATGTGCCGTGCCCGAGCCGTGCATCATGGCACGGCACGTCCACCGTTGTGGATGGCCGTGCCTTGGCCGGGCCGTGCCCACGCCTAAGATTGAGTCAATATAACCTCCATGATGCAGGGAAGACCACAATATTAAGATTGGAACTTCCCTGCACAATGAATCAATTTATATCTACTTTATTCCTCCTCCTGCTGCTGCATATATTTAGTGTTAGTACCGTTTTAATATTATTCAGTTGGTATCATTCCAATATCAATAATACGATACATCATCACTAGCATTTCAGTGTCATTTAATATCCATTTTATTGATCAATGGTTATCATTCTATATCATGTCAATATTAAAATTTAAGTCTAAATTATATTCAATTAATATCTCCTTAATATATTTCACTATATTTATAGATATCTTGTATTAACTATATTGAACATTATTAACAACAAGCGCCCAGTTAAATACAAGGAGATGGGAGGTTTTTCATGTAACATGTTTCTTAATTAAATGATTAGCATTCTTACTGTTCACTTTTTCTTAGACATCAATAGACGAATTGATATATAATCTTGTTATCTCTTGAGCGCAAGTATAACAACATTCTATTTTTACATTATCACTGCAATAAACTAACTTTACATTATTATATCTATGCAATACATCCTTCCATTCATTTACTAAGTTGTCATTTCTTATCTCTCTTCAGCATGTTAACTCTAAAGTTTAAGTCCTTTAGGTTAAGCATGGTATATTTGGCAAAATGATAAGTTACACAAGATTCATACTTACATTTAAACATTGTTGTTATAACGTAGAAAAGCACAACTAATTGCAATTGCGGACAGGGAGCCCAATCAAGATAAAAGAAAGAAGCCCATGGGCCTGTTCATCCCTTCAGGGGGCTTTTACACAGCAAGGGCATCTAAAAAAAGTATTAATATAATTGTTTCATCTGACAAGTATACATGTCCAAATTCTAAAATAGAGTTTATTAAACTAACAGTTGAGGACCAAGACTACTTAGTAGAGTTAGCAGAAGAAGATCAGTATACTGTAAGCAGAGCATGACACATGCACACATACATATAAAATATGCGTGTGTGTATGTGTGTGTACATACGTATATACATATATATATATACACACATATATATAGACACACACCACTCATTCATAGATGCAACTTACGTATACCAAATCTTACCATATTTTACTTTTTTCTAGCTCTTCCTTAGTCTAAGAGATATCTAGAAACTACTACTTAGTTTTCTCACAACCATTATTAATTCATAATGAAGTTTTACTTCATTCATCATATGTTATTGTTTTCTTTTCGAATTTGCAATATGCGCATTTTTTTTGTTGAAAATTTACTTAGAATTTGATAAATTTCATTTTTTTTTTTTGTATGGACCAATTTGTTATTTCTTAAAATGCTTTTTACTTGTTACATCAAGTATTAGGAGAATCAAGAACCTTGGATAACTACGTCTGTTATATCCTACTTCGCGATGTCCACACGTTAAGAAGTTATTTTGCGAATCTTTCTGTCCAACCTATCTAGAGAGAGGAAAACACGTGTTCTAATCATGTAGCAAGTGAAAAAACAAGGATGCGAACGAGAATAGTGTGAAAATGTGGCTTTTCTCATGGCTATTGGAGTTGCTAAAAGATCTTTCCGGTTTTTATGCATGAAAGAGTACCAATCATTGAGGACTATATAGGAGCATCTACCACTCTATTGGCATTAGGCAACCAACAAATGTGGTGGCTCCCTAACTTTACTATTATGGTCCACCATAAGAGGAGGGTCATAGTCCCAACTTGTTGTATGTTGTAGTGATAAAGCCACATTTGGCTTATTCATGTAGCCCTAACCTCTCTTCTAGTCATGAAAAGGGCTAGTATGAGCAAGATGCAAAGTAAAGGCTTTTATTAAAACTCTTTCGTCCCCACCGGCCGCTCTAGTAGTTAGAGAAATGCTATATAGATGCTTGCCATCTTTGATTCAAATATCGGGCAGGTTTACCTAGGGCTAGAGATAAGCTAAGGGAGCACTCCAACCTCCAAAGCTTCTTCGAAACCGATTTTTATATTATGAAGAAAAATGCAAAGAATTGCCGGAGAGAAGCTACTTTGGTGATGGATAAAGGTCATTCACAGACTAGACGTGGACCATCATGAAGGACTTTCGATATCCCCTGTGATAAGATACAAGATGCACATATGAAACAATTAGAAAACAATAACTAATGATTTATAACAATAACTAATGATTTTCAAAAGAAAAGTTTCAGATTCGATTCCCTCAAACTCCAAAAAAATCTTTCTTTTATCATTTGTCTTTATTAATATTCAAAGAGCGGCTGAAGAATGAAATATTGCCACCCTATTGCGATATATTAGTCAAAAACATGTTAGTTTACATGTAAGATACATACTTATGTGGACAAAAAAAGATACATCTCTCATATTACTTGCATAAATTATCTCCCTTTTTCAATTTTGGTATACTAACATAAGCACCATATTTGAGAAGCAGCCTAAATGTTGTGAATTGTTACATGTTATTTCCATAACGGTATGGCAATATGAAGTGTTAGTACAATATAGTTCCCTTCCAAAGTCAAAGATATTTGAGATGCTAAAACAACACAATGTACCAAAAGACATATATTTTAGGGTTAATTACAGTTAGATTCCCTGTAGTATTGGGGGTGTGTAACTTAACACGCTGAAATTTGAAACTCTCAAAAAACCTCCTGGACTTAATTATTTTCACTCTCTTTTTTACTAAACTGTACTTTTGTTTCTCAAATTCCTATCCTAACCTCATCTCTCCTTTTAACCAGCACACCCACTCTCTCTCTCTCCTCTCTCTCTCTCTCTCTCCCTTTCTATCCCTCTCTCTCAGTCACTCTCTCTCTATCCCTCTCTCTCAGTCACTCACGCTTAGACTGAGAGAGGGATAGAGAGGGAGAGAGAGAGAGAGGAAGTGTGCTTGTTAAAGTGAGGGATGAGGGTAGATTAGGAATTTGAGAGATAAGAGTACACTTTAATAATAAAAAAAAGGAAAGTGAAAATAACTAAGTTCAGGGGGCTTTTTGAGAGTTTCAAATTTCAGGGTGCTAAGTTACACACCGCAATACTACAGCGAGTCTGACTGTAATTAACCCTATATTTTAACTGATATATATGTTTTAAAGTTGGAGATTGAACATATTTTTCCTTACAATATCAGTATTACTCAATCAATATCTAACCCCGGATCCGATCATAGTCTAAGTTCCAGCAAATTTGTATCCATATTTCATTAAGTTTTAGGACGAGTCATAGTTTTTAACATGCGGAGAAAGTTACCGTCCCGATCATCATATGTGTGTTGATAAGAGTACCTTGTGTCGAATGCATGCAGCTGCAGCAGGTATTTATACAAGCTGGAACTTATTGTTTTCTGCTTACCGTCACCAGTGCAGGGCCTTAATTACAAGTCCAGTATGGATATAAATTAGTTTTTGCAACTGCAAGCAGCTGCAGGCTGAATTATTACTAGCAAGTTGCATGTCTGATGCGTATATGGTCTCAACGAGTTTGCTCCCCAGTTGACTACAGATTCTATGTTACGAGGTATGTCACCGTATTGCATTATTCTCTCAGATTCCTTAATTAAAACCATCATGCAGATAAGATAAGATCGACAGAGAGAACAGTAGTGAACCGAGAGGCAATGCAAAGCAAACATCGACTCAAACTCATCCATTTCTCGTGTTTAGAGATGAGAGAGGAGAGCCTACAGGGCGATATGGGTGCCGAAAGAGACACATAATAAATTTCATAAGGTATAGGGGCTGTCTGTCTACATTGTGAAATGTCTGATAAAGGGCCAGCATGATTTTAATTTATGATCTGTATATGTTGGAGAAAGTGTTTCTAATCTGCACATCTTTCGAAAATCCTCTTTTTCTTCATTTTTTTTTATTTTTGAGAATATTTATCTTCCGACGGTTCTGCTATGACGTACCACCAAAATATAAGAAATTCTAAATGGGCACCATATTTTACTGGTGAGCACCATTTTCCCGTGTTGTAAATCTCTTCACAAATTGCAATAGGGTTTTTACATATCTGTCTCCTACATTTTTAAAAATTAGAATTTAGTTTTTCAAATCTTTATATTTATAATTTAGTTTTCCAAATTTTTTAAATACCTCACTTTAGTCACCAGCCATATTTTTAGTCCGAATTTCCCGTTATACCCTTGAGTTATTTTACTTTAGTCTTCCCTTTCCTCTTCCTCATCTCTTCCTCTTTTTATTGGGTTCCCCTCTCCATTCCTTTCTTCTTTCTCTTCACTCCCATTTAATTTCTAAAGTGAAGTAACTTAGAGAACCTAATAAGAAGAGGGAAGAGAGAGAAAAAGGAAAAGAATAGAGAGAGGAACCCAATAAGAAAAGGAAGAAAGAAGGAAATGGAAGGGAGAACTAAAGTGAAATAACTCGGGTATAACGGAAACTTCGGACCAAAAATATGGCTAAGGGAATAAAGTGAGGTAAGTTAAAGGATTTGGGGAAATAAATTATAAATATGAAGATTTGGGGAACTAAATTCTAATTTTTAAAAATGTAAGGGACAGATATGTAAAAATCCCATTACAATACAGTATGTGGTGCTCACGGTGCGCAATTAGAATTTCCCCCAAAATATGCTACAGAGGCAAGTCTATCCAAAGGCAAAGGACGCTCTTGTGTTACTGTAAAAATAAGTTTTTTTTTTTTTGGTTAAGCGAATCGAGTCTTATAGTAGTATGTTTGGATTGGAAGTTGAAGGTGGTAACTAGAATTGCAAAATTTTTTAAATTTTTATTTTTATTTTCATCATATGTTAGAAGTACCGTATTTATCAACAACACAATTACTACTTATAAAAATATCCGTAAGTCGTCATACAAACTTTGTTTCGTAACTATAATTGTTATAAGTGCGTAAGTAATTGCAATTACAATTGCAAAAATTTTCAATTACAACCGCAACTAAACAACATAAAATCTCCAATTGCAGCCCACTTTACGAGTTGCAACCCTTAACCAAACAACCCCTATGTTACATTTTATCCAAACTAACTACATAATAGATCAATCTTCAAACTCTCATCCCAATCCAAACTGTTCCCGCTAACGGAATATAATAAACACTTCCATCAGATTAGAAAGAAAAGAAAATTGCATTGCATGTTTCATATTGTGTGTGCGCATGTTTCATATTGTGTGTGCGTGCCTGTGTGCGTGTTTTTTGTGTGCATCCTGTTCTCTGACCTAGAGAACTAAACAAACAAGATAAGCTCGACAAGTCCACATTCTGCTTCAAGCAGAACCCACAGTCGAGGGCTCAGTAGTTCTACAACTCGCAAAGGGATGATGAGATGTTGACACTCTTCCCTCAAGGTTACATAGTTTCAGGAAATAACCTGAAGAAGCATGAGGTGTGTAAAAAGAAACCTATACTTATTCCTTTGCATTTGTCAAGCAGCAAGACAAGGATGGCCTGGGATTGTAACTCCACACCTTGTCATGTTCTAGATAAACAAAACAACCATGCAAGGTGACAAAAGCACCAGGCCTTGCATAGCTGTCACCAAACATAATCCCACTATACTAGTAGTAGGAAAATTATCAATCTTGTATCCAAAATCACATCATCAACATTCAACATAGTTTGATCAAAGATAGAGAAAGACTAGAGAAAAAGCAAATGCATAAGTCATCAAGTTATCATCCAAGTTAAGAAGCAATGCTCAAATCTACATGAAACTTGACTTGAGATAAGAAGAAGAATATATACTTTTGAATTCACAAAGCTAAACAATAAGGTACGGACTACAAGAATCAAGCTTTGTTTTTTTAACTTTTCAGGTGAATTCCCATCTGAACATCAAAATTTTCTACAAAAGAATCGAAGACCTGAATAAGAATAGCTCTCTATTTTATCAAGGATAAGAGGAGGGGCTTGTCCCCCCCAAGAAGGAAATATCAGAGGAGGGGGGCATCAAGATGTGCATTCCCTCCCACACTTCTTTGTGTGCCAGTTTCCTTCCTCCATTTGCGCGATAAATATCCCAATATTTTCTTTTTACTCAACCTGCTCACCGATCAGGTCAAGACCCACCAACAAGAACGACACCCCTTGAAATAGCAAGAAATAAAAGTGGATACCCTGAGCGGAGAGCAAGCTCCTCGCAGATGCAGTTAAGAGAAGGAAGGCAAGTGCCAGCTCCTTCCGGTAGATCCTGTTGTGCTTCTTCTTCATATTCGTCTTTGGCACCTCTTTCTGCTTCTGGGATTCTTCCTTCGAGATGGCATCAAGGTTGGGCAAGGAGTTTTCACGGTGATGCTTGAGAGGCACCGGTTCTTTCTCGATCAGCGAGAGGAGATCTCCCTCAGAAGAACGTCCAGATTTCTTGGTGACCACCCACTCATAGGCACTGCCGAGCTGGAATAGACCAGAGATCATTGCATTGAACTTGGTGACCGACATTGTGTTCTCAAAGAGGAGGTAGGGGACGATGAATGGAAAGGATCTAGGGGCAGGTAGGATGTTGAGGAAGGACATGGTGGCTGGGATGTAGCAGACCACCCATGCAGGGAGCTCGGCTTCTGGTACAAACATCGTCATGGGGAGAATGATGCAGAAGAGAGTGAATGAATAGAATGGCAAAATGAGTTTCCGAAGGAGGAAGAATAGGAATATCAAGTTCGCCTTCTTCCAAAATGCAATCTGCAGTAGAGGCAAATCGGCTTTTGGTTAACAAATATGAGAATATTTTCACAAACAAGACGCATGCAATTCTCAAAGTTTCAGATTGCTTGGCAAAAAAAAAAAAAAAAACAAAAAAAGGGTACATCCCTTTCTCAATTTCGAGTTAGTCTTAACATCACTGAGGTTTTATTCTATTAGACATCCAAATATTCCAAGTTAAATTACCGTATTTTTTCAAAACACACGAGTCTCAGCAGGGAATCAAATAAGGAATAGTAAATGGTGTTATAAATTGGAAATCGATTAAAATTCAACATGATATAAGCTAAGAAGGCATAAAAACACATGCACCAACAAAAAACCACAATAGTTTTGCTTAAATATTAGTATTTGCTAAGCACTAAAACTTTCGGAAATATCTATCAAAAGAACTGTATCACAAAAGACATTTAATCTCCTTTCATCATCCCTTACTTTTGATTTGCTTGTATTTCTTCATCTTTCAAATTTACATACACAGAATTTCCAAAATTAGACAACCAAGCCCAAAAGCACCAAACTAAGCGAATCAGCCAACTCTTGACGCATTAAAAGAAAATCAGTTACTTACAATACTAGAAACCATTTGAGGATTCAATATCCAGAAATTTGGTAAGTAAAGTTACTTAAATTGGTATTTCATATTAAGTTGCATTGCTAACCAATATCACTACTGATTTAGAACTTGTCAAAACCAAACATGCATCTAAAATAAATATAGGAGTGCATATAAGTATACCTTGGATTTGATAATTGCTGGCAAGCAGAGACGAAACAGCTGCATCGGCCCTGAATGCCAGCGATGTTGCTGCTTCCTATAAGCCTCATATGACTCCGGCAACTCACATTGGCACTGCATCGTAAGAAAAATCTTATTCAGATTTAATTCAGGATGCAAATGAATTAGGCAATGTCGAATAGGTGAAACCTATCATACCTCAACATCATTGAGGAAGATAAATTTCCATCCATTGAGATGGGCTCGGACCGCAATGTCCATGTCCTCCACTGTAGTCCTCTCCAGCCACCCCCCAGAATCCTCCAATGCCTTGATTCTCCATACTCCGGCTGTCCCATTGAACCCGAAAAAGTTGATAAACACTCCATTAACCTGCTGCTCCACCTCAAAGTGGAAGCAAAGGTTAATGTTCTGGAGCCTGGTGAGCAAGTTCTCATCTTTGTTAACAAAAGACCACCTAGCCTGAACAAGCCCCAACTCTTCATTGTCCTGTAATAAACCAAAAAAAAAAAAAAAAAAAAACAAATATATCAGACCAATAATTCTCCAATAAAAAGAGTTCAGCAACTCCCAAAATTAAGCATATTCACCTTGAAATGGGGCACAGTCCTCTTTAAGAAATCAGAAGCCGGTTGAAAGTCGGCATCAAAGATGGCAACAAACTCATAATCCTTCACATAGCTACAATTCATGGCCGACTTGAGATTCCCAGCTTTGTACCCATCTCGGATAACCCTATGCCGATAGACAATCTGAACCCCAGTCTGCTTCCACTTCTCAACTTCATCCTTGATCAGCATTTGCGTAGCAGGATCATCGGAATCATCCAAGACCTGCACCAACATGTTCGTCCTCGGCCAGTCCAAATTGCAAACTGCTGCTATTGACTGCTGATACACCTGCCCAAATTTCCAAAATCCATAAGAAAAATCACAACAATACGCCATGTACAAAAAAAGATTGAATCTTTCCAAGGTTAGAGCCATTACCTCCTTCTCATTGCACATGGGCATCTGAATCAACACCATTGGGAAATCCTCGCCGCCGGCCTCTGGATCTTGGATCTCTTTCATGACAGGCTTAATCCTCTTGAATTTGATCCAAAAGCAACCGAGACATAGAATTAACCTATCCACACTTTGAATCAAGAACAAGACAATGCAGGCGTCGGCTAGGAATTGAAGAGCGGGAGCTATGTACTCGACTCGGAACCGAACCCAAGTCGAATAAACTGAATCGAAAGTGTCTTGCACGCCGAAGGAAGAAGAGAAAGCCATTAGCTTTTGAAGATCGGCGGTTCCAATGTGCCACCTTTTGAAATAAGCGGCAATCTCGAACCCGAGAAGGACGACAGAGAGCCAGAGAAAAATCTTAATGCAGCTGTAGAAGCGACTGCGAACGGCCGGGCTTTCTTCGGGTTGGTTGGGGGCTGGGTCGAGGTCCACGTCGGTCCGGCCAGAGCTGACGCGGCGGCGGACGGCGGCGGCGAGGCCGAAGGTGGCAGAGGCGAGGGAGGTGAGGCAGCCGGCGGCGCGGTGGGCTTTCAGCAGCAGGACCCACGTGATCTGTTTAGCGTTCTTCCCGCGGCCGCCCTTCTTGACGGCGAAGTCACCGCCGGAGGCGGCAACGTCGTCGTCATCGTCCGGCGACGAGATCTCGACCATCGACCAGTTGTTGGGGTTCTCCATCTTCACGACCACCGGCGTCCCCCGGTGCGTCTCCTTCGTCCACCAGTTGAAGGAAGGCGCCATCTTTCCGGTAAAATCTCCGCCAAGAATCGAACTTTTTTGCGGATTCAATCTGGGTTTTCCAAAATACTGATGGGTTTCGGTCGGTTTGGAAAGAGAATGAGTATTGTGGAGGCAATGTGGGAGGAGAAGCGCAGGGGTATTTAGGGAAGAAGAGCAACAAAACTTCTCCCTATCTTCTTCCCATGGCTTCTCCTTTTCTTCTCTCTCTCTATAAGAAGAAGATGAACAAGGCGAGGGCGACGACAAAAGGCAACCAACCCAGATGAATATAAGAACAGCTCAACACGTCTTCAATAATTCCCTTCTTTTTATTTATTTTTCTAATTTTTCTCCCATTTTCATCCCAAAGATTTAATCTCAGTCCCTAATCAACCTTAATTAATCAATGGGTTATGGTTTAATTACCTCTAAAAAGCTCTGTTAAGGAATAACAAATTGGCATCCAACGAGAGTTAGCGAGGGATGCAGCCTTAATTTAATATTAATTAGTGAACTACAACATAATCTAATCAACATTTTTTTATCATTCTTGAAATTTTGTCCCCCCTCCCTTCTATTTCTTCTCTCTCTCCTCCTATCAAACTCATCTCTCTCTCTCTCTCCCCCCCAAAAATCAGGAAAAAAAAAATTGAAAACAAAAAAAACCAAAACTTTTAAAAGAAGGGGAAGAAGAAGAGAGACGTGCGTACAAGTCCAAATGCAGGAGAGAGAGGAGACTATCACTTTTGGATCGTACGCGTATTAACGAAATTAGTAAGTTAATTAATGCTAAACCGACAAATTAGCAACGGTTTAAATATGACCCAGTTACTCACCCGCCACGAGTTTAACATCCACGTGTGCTTTAAGATTTGAAATCTGACGGGTTAAATGTGGTGTTAATTGTTAGTTATTTTAGTAATAAAATCCTCGGCCGTAGCCACTAGCCCGCCATTTGTTGTGGTGAGCTGAAGACGGGAAGTTCTAAATGCGCACCACATTTTGCCTAGTGCGCACCACATCCTATAGTAAAGTGATTTACAACATAGGGGAAAATGGTGCTCACTAAGCCAAGCTGGTGCGCATTTAGAATTTCCCGCTGAAGACCAGGTCGCAGTCATTAAGCACCGAAAATGGAAAGAAATGGACGGCTGAGATTAGCGGATGTTCTGTTCTGTGGTACAGTGTAACGATGCGAATAATTACGCGAATATTTAAGGGCATTTACGTAAAATCAGACCCTTGCCCGCTACTGTCCTAGCGCGATCCGCACCGTCGTTTCGCGGAATAGAAGCTCGCTTCTGCCACGTGCGGTCGATATTCGTTATCGTATAGAAATTTTATGCGAGCACCCGTTTTTCAGACTGTCGGTGGTCCAAGAATTCCGTGGATTCGAGCTGGTTCGAGAAACTGTAGAGACTGGCCGGAATGATGCGATCTGGATAAACCCCGTCCTATGCAATGTCCATACTGCCCTTCATGTGTAGCTAATAGTTTCTGGCAGTGAGGGATAGGGATGTCATTTTTACTGTGGGCCCCGTAATTAAAGAGAACGCTGAGGAGCTTGAGAGCGGAGACAGGGGGGGCTTTAACTTTACCTGTGTAGTTCACGGAAACACGCGCGGCACACGTGATAAAGAATTCAATGCTCTGGATTTCAAAAATCTCAGGGTGAGCCCGAGCCTGGGCCCAGCCCACAAGGACTTGTTCCAGGATATGCGGGAATTTCCAAAGGAGCAAACCATTTTTTCCCAGTGAGCCTACATTTTCCAGTGAGCACATTTTCTATTTTCAAATGAGATGGTTTTTTGCAGTGAGCACACAATCTATTCCTAAACACCCCTCCATCTTTCTTCTCTAATCTTCCTCTTCTTCTTTCTTCTACGACCCTTTTCCTCCTCTTTAATTGAACAAAACTGAGAAAAAAAAACCCAATATATATATATATATATATATATATATATATATATATATATATATATATATATATTCTTGCCAAAAATTTTAGGGTTTTATTTATCTTTCCCGTGAAATCTTACCTCCATGTTTGAAGTTCTCTGGAAATTCCCGAATGTACGAGTCACACGTCAATCCAGGGGCAATATCGGTATTCGCGGTGCCCAGCGAGCACGTGACAGGCAGGTGAGTTCTGTCGAGATGTTGAGGATATACTGCCACGTGTCCTTCACCGGACTGTGATCGAGCCACGATGTAGCCGTATCGGCAGGCGGCCTCTCGTGCGGTAAGTCTGCGCCAATTTTTTAGTGCCACGTCATCACATGTGGGCCCTTTTCTATGGTAATTATCTGGTAACATTTTACCCTGGCATGGTTAATCTAGCAATTACACCGTGGCAAAACATGCACGTGTTACCCCCAATACTGTGGCATCACTCCTGGCAGACGAAAATAGTAATAACGGGGCCGGCAAAAAAAAAAAAAACGAAGGTTGTGTTATTAATCGAGCTAAAGTATGGCTAATGAGAATTCTACGGCGGACTCAAGATCTGATCGGGAGGTGGAATTTGCGAATGAGAGATGTTTTCGATGGTAGCAAAAAAAGAAAATTTCTGAACTAAAGTAGAGCAATTTCATATCGAAAAGAACCGGAGAAAAAAGAGAGATTCTTTTTTTTTTTTTTAATTTTATCTCTAACATAAAATATGGTAGATATAGACTCATGAACATGAATTGGTGACAGCAAAATCAATGAGTTGCATATCAAAACAAAAAATGTGATTGAATATATGAAAATTATGAGAAGAATTAAATTGGGAGCTGTAGAATGTAGAAGGACATCCACAATGTTTCTTATAATACTTCTATTTGGATGTCCTTTTTATATATAAGGAAGGTGTCTCATAAAAACCTTAATAGAAAAAAAACCTAGCGAAACAAAAGAGTACACTATTTCTTGTAAAACTCCTAACGATCAAAATATTGTTTAAGATCTATTAATCACGATGCATTTCAATTTTCTGCACTAACTTCTCAAGTGTTACAGTCAGTAATATCTTGATGAATAAATCTCCAGATTATTACTGGAATGAATTTGCTAAACATTAATCACTCTATTTTTTAACCATCTCTGAAAAAAAGAGTATGTTGTAAAAGACAAACCTCGTACGTACAGAATTTTAGAATATTTTTAATTATTATCGTGTTAAATAAATCAATAAAATAATATGTTCATAACTAAAAAATGATTTTATATATTATAAGAGTTTATTACGAAATAAGGCATATTGTTCTGAACATGTTCATTAAAATAAACAAAAGAAAAAAAAAAGACTACAATTTTGCCCAAACAAAACAAAAAAAATAATGGGGTTTTTACATATATGTCTCTTACATCTTTAAAAATTAGAATTTAGTCTCCCAAATCTTCATATTTATAATTTAGTCCCCAACATCTTTTAAATTACCACAATTTAGTTCCTCAACTATATTTTGACCTGATTTTTCCATTATACCCATGAATTACTTCACTTTAGTTTGCTCTTTTCTCTTCCTTCTCTCTTCCTCTTCTTATTGGAGTCCCCTCTCCTTCTTCTCCTTTCTCTCTTCTCTCCCAGTTAATTTCTAAAGTGAAGTAACTCATTAAAACCCAATAAGAAGAGGGAAGAGAGAGAGAGAGAGAGAGAGAGAGAGGAGAAGAATGGAGAGGGGAGCCAAATAGAAAGAGGAAGAAAGGAGGAAGAGAGAAAGGAGGAAGAGATAAGGGAGGATTAAAGTGAAGTAACTCAGGGGTATAATTGGAAATTCGGGCAAAAAATATGACTAGGGGAACTAACCTATAAATATGAAGATTTGAGGGACTAAATTATAATTTTTAAAGATTTAAGAGACAGATATGTAAAAAAACCTAAAAATAATACATATAAAGTCATAAGTAGTATTCCTACCGATTATTGCTATTTGACATGCTCGGGAAGTATAGGTTATCGGATGGGCAAGTTTCCTTACTGCATCTTCTAGACCTGAGTTTGGAAATCAGCAAAATTAAACCTAGCAAGTAGAATGTAATAGAAAAAATTGTACTGTCATATTACTTATAATAAATGCTTGTTAGCATACTATGTTCTTATCTGTCGTGATACATGCTCATAAATAATTCATTAGAGAAATGAACGTGCATGCATGAATGATAGGTGAGTCAGATATAATAAACATAAGTAGACATGTATGTCTTAACCTCAGTCAATATTTCCAAACTAGATACCTGGATACGATAATGCTATTTTTCAATATCGTATAAGTGCTTATTCATATACGAAATCTGACCTCAAATTCATGGTGTTGAACCATAATTCACCAAATGGTATTCATAATACATTTTGTATAGCAATGGATGCTGCATTATTAGAACTCAATATCATATGCTAGTCCAATGCCACGAAGAACTACTGTAATGGAAGTCATTGATCTCTCGATTGTAATCACCTAAAACCTTATATAAAATAGTTCTTATCTATCATACACTTACCCTTACTTACATCATGTCATTTATGTTATATGATACACATAGACTATTTAGGATCATCATGGCATTATAATATCGATATAGTGTGCATGCCTTTAATTTAGAATCAGAAGTCAATTATCAGATCTAACCCAGACTATGTACACATATATTTAGAGGATAATCGATTCTCAATATGATATTATTCCAAAATTAATTATGTCATTATGTTTTCAGAGTAATCATATTTATTATTTGTCATGATTATCAGTCATCAGATATGGATGCCATACCATATATCATGTGTTACTATCATGCACTATATATCATGTATATCCAATATTGGGTGTCAGAATTATGTAACAACTATGGCTATTGGAGTCGCATGTGTGTGTATCATGTACACTAATTCAGAGTTTTCCAATATCATTCCTATATCCAATTCATGTTACCTATATACTTAGAATTCTTCTTGAGTTCTCCTTAGTTAACTAGATTACTCTAACGTCTAAACTATTCATTAATATCAAACAGTTCCCCCAAATAACATGTCAGAAGTCTCAGTTTCGCTCTTCAAAGTCAAGATTCGCGCTGGTTGGCGGACAGGTGACCACTATCTATATGGCTATCTTGATAATAATATCTATATGAAAATCCCTAAACGTTCTAAGCTATCTGAAGTATAAATTTCATGTTCTCAAAATTTAAATTCAATAAAATTACATACTCTTTATAAGGTTTAATATAATTTGGATACATGTGGTATAATTGACTTAGCAAATATTTATTGAAAGAAGGCTATACAAATGATCCTATTTGTGCCATGTGTTTTTATAAAGAAATAATTTGCTATAATTACCTATGTAGATGACTTGAGTATTATTGGAACTCCAGAAGAACTTCCAAAGACCGTAGATTATATATATAAAAAAAGAATTTAAGATGAAAAACTTGGAAAAACAAAATATTATCTCATAGCATTTAGATGAAGATATTTTTGTCCATCAATTAAATTATACGAAAAGGGTTTTGAAAAGATTTTATATGGATAAAGTACATCCATTGAATATATCAATAGCTGCTATCACTTGATAAGAATGAAGACTCATTCTACCATCAAGAGGATAGTGAAGAGCTTCTTAGTACGATAGTACCATATCTTAGTGCAATTAGAGTATTAATTTATCTAGCTAATAATACTCAACCCAATATATATCATTCTCTGTCAATTTATTAGTAAGATATAGTAATTATTCTGTAAATGAGTTTTGCCTCAAATGGCATTACCGCTCTCTAATTTGCGAGAGGTTCTGAATTTGATTCCCGATTGGAAACTTTATTTGGATAATATTGTAAAAAAAAATGTGTATATGTGATTTGAATAGCTAAAAAAAAAAGATATAGTGACTCGATGATAATGGATGGATTTAAGCATAGCTTTTGACATCTTTAAGGAACAACTGATATGGGATTATTTTATTCAAAAGATAACCAATCCGAATTAATTGCTTATGCAGATACAGGTTTTTTATCCGGTCATTATCCTACTTGAAGACATTGGAATAGATTTAAGCATATCTTTCGGTATCATTAAGGAATAATCAACATGGGTTTTTATTCAAAAGATTCTCGATGTGAATTAATTGGTTATGCAGATACAAAATATTTATACAGTTACAGGATATTTATCTAATTCACATAATACTCACTCACAAACATGTTATTTATTTAAATATTGTAATACAGTTATGTCAAGGCACTCAATAAAACATACTATTATTGCTACTTTTTCAAATAATGCTGAATAATAACAATTCACGAAACTAGTTGAATATGTGTCTTGTTAATATTGATGACTTTAATATCCCTATTTTCTCTTACATGTATACTTTGTTTGGACCCAATTGTGCCAAATTAGAGTTATCAAGTTCCGATAGATAGTTGAAAAAACTTCTAATAGACCTATCATTTATTCTATAACTCCAAATGAGATTCTGACTTCAGATTCATTATTTTACTATTTTTCTTAATTTTTAGTGATTTTCTCATATTTCTATGAGAAAGTTCAAAAACTAGCGAAAATATCAAATACCAATTGATAACTGATAATTAATTTCTGATTTTAAATTAAAAGGCATGTACACTATATCGATATTATAATACCATGATGATCCTAAATAGTCTATGTGTATCATAACATAAATGACATGGTGTGAGTACGGGCAAGTGTAAGATGGATAAGAACTATTATATATGAGGCTTTAGGTGAATACAATTTTTATTGATCACCAACTTTCTTTAAGACCAGAATTCCAATTTTCCATCAGATAATAGTTTCAATCTTACTAAATAAACTTGATCCATAAACCCTAGTTTAAATATGAAATTGATATTAAGAAACAAAACTCAGCCCCTAGTTACTAATACATAAAGCTAAAATTAATTCAAAAATAACAGACAGTACATGAGAGAGTCCTACATCACAAGAGACTCTCAAGGAAAAACCCACAATCTTTAAAGTCAGCCCTCCCAAAAACCCGTCTCTTAAACTTCACTTCTTCGGAGAACAGTTTTGGATCCTTTTTGGCTCTCAGTTCACCATATCCAATTTCTTGAGTTTTAGTTTTAGTTTGGTCTTCCATCAAGTAAATATAAAATTAACATTTTTTAGTGAATATAAAATTTTGTATCCACTTGATAAAGGGGTAAATAAATTTTAAAATTCATAGAATTTGATTCTAAAAAAACTAAGGATATAAAGATCATGATCCTAAGAAAAAATTTAAAAAAAAATAACAGGATCGTTACTTTTTCGCTATTAACTGACATAACTTACCTGAGTTGCAGACTCATATATAGTAATCTCATACATACACAAACACATATACACACACATGCATGAGAATATAGGAAATGAAGTGATTGCATAATTAAGTTATCTAAACTGGATTCTGCTTCTACCATCTCCCATGAATTTTTTCAAATTATTTTTTATTTATGATCTAAACCTTCTAGGTATCACTCACACTCAATTTCTTAGTTTTAAAGTTTGATTTTTCATTCTATTAATTATGCACAAAAGTAACGGTAGTCAGTGAATACAATATCTTATATCCACTTGATAGAATAACAAATAAACTTCAAAATTCATGAAATTTAATCCTAAAGAATTAAAATTAAAGTGATCATGATCCACACATTAATTTGCAAAATATTAATTGGATTATTATTTTTTTTGCCTCTAGCTATCATAACATACTTGATCTGGTGGCTCATTTACACACACACACGCACACATATATATATAGAGAGAGAGAGAGAGACAGAGAGAGAGAGAGAGAGAGAGAACGGAAAATTCACCGGCGGTGAAGGGAGTTCCTTCACCGCCGCTTAGATGGCCCAATAAAATTATTATATACAAGCATTAATTGGATTATTATTTTTTTTGCCTCTAGCTATCATAACATACTTGATCGGGTGGCTCATTTACCTATATATATATATGGAATTATAGGTCGGTGGTGAAAAAGTAATGATACCATTGTTTTTTTAAAATTTCTCTAGGATCATGACATTTACTTCATTAGCTTCTTTATGATCAAATTCCATAGATTTCAAAGTTTATTTGCCCTCATCAAATGGATACAAAATGTTGCATTCACCGAAAACCGTTAATTTTATGACTACTTGATGAAATACCAAATTAAAACTAAAACACATGAAATTGAATATGAGTGAACCCTTGGGGTTAAGATCATAGTAAAAAAAAAATTTTAGAGATAGTGGAAATGGATTACAGCTCAGGCAACTCACATGAGGCAGTAGCAACTCATTATATATATATATATATATATATATATATATATATATATATATATATATATATATATCCGAAAGTTGTCAAAGTTCAATATGGAGAGTTTATGTGGATAATCCGAGTCATTAGTTATGATCTCTACATCCAAAAATAGTAGTGTACAAAAAATCATGTATTTTTCTATGCATTCTAACCATATATTGGATTGGTATATAATGAACGGTTTTATAACAATAGACAAACAAGACTTCTTGATCGATGAGGAAGAAGCATCAAAATTATATAATTTTTTTATACACTATCTATTTATAATTATAGAGATTATAAATAAGTTTGGATCGTCTATGTACACCCTCTATGTTAAAATTTTAGAATATCTCTATATGCAAATCCCTATGGAGATGGCTTAGATACAATATTTCCTAAATATATGCGGAAAAATATACTAAAGATATTTGTATAGGGAGTTATTTATGAGAGCATCCCTAAGTTATAATATGAACAATCTATTTGGATATTCAAAATATTAGTTATGATCTCTATGTTTAAAAATAGTGGTGTATAAAAAGTCATGCAAAGTGGATAGTCAAAACGAATGATTTTTCAATACTACTGCAAATGAAACCTCTTGATCAATGATAAGAGAAATTTTGAACCTGTAATAATTCAGGAAACAATAGAGAGGATTCAACTAAATGAGAAGAAAATTTAGGCAGCGCAAAATAGACATAAAACTTATGCCACCCATCATCAAATGCTCTTGAAATTTGAGGTAGCAAGTACAATAATTAAGTTGATTGAATTTCAAATTAGGAACGATGTAAATAAGTAGTCAATATACACTAATTAGAAAGCAATAGTTTCCTGTCTCGATTGATATTGAGATGGTAAACATAATCAGTAGTGCCAGTATTGTGGTAGACTATGCATTCTCCTTAGCTAATTTTAGCATTTTTCTTTTTTACTTCAGAAGAGATGACTTTTTCAAGATATATAAAAATATTGTCCAAAATTAAACTCGTACGTATCGTCTGGCTCTGTCCCCAGAATTAGAGAAGATATATAATATATTTTACGTCTCTCAACTAAGAAAGCATATGAAAGTTCTAAATATATTATTTCTTATATCAGTCACTATAAATCTAGGATGACGTATCATATAATGAGAAATTAGCATAGAATATGGATCATAAAATAAGCAGTTGCAAAATAAATCAATACCCTAGGTGATGGTATTGTGAAGAAGATAACGACCTGAGTAAAAAATTTAAAAGTCTTACCCTCATCTATTGAAGGTATGCCTAATTTTGGGGATGAAAGTTTCTCTAAGGGGGCTACAGGTGTAACCAGGATCAATTTCTAATTTAAAATTTTAATTATTCATTTAATGTGTGTACAAAAATAATAATAAATAATAATCTATTTATTCTTAAATACTAAGATTTTTTAACAACTAATTAATGAATAACTAATTATATTAAAGTCACAAATATATTGAAATAAATAAAGTGAGATGTCCTTATATTAAAAAGAGAATAAAACTAAATGTGATGGATATTAGTCAAAGTATAAATACTTATTGACAAAAAACATTAAAACACTACTAATATAGTTGGAATTTTTTTCCCCAAAATTTTGAGGTGTACCCCAAATTTCTTTGAGTGATGGATTTTTTTGGCATGAGGTTTTTTTTTTTTTTTTTTTTTTTTTTATTTTATTTTTACTAGAGGTTTTAATGATAGTTTAGACAAGATCATATATACAAGTACAATATTATCTCCATATTAGAGGTTAGCTACAAACAAAAAGGGGGCAATTTTAGGAAATAAATAATACTATTAATTTCGAATACTTATTTATGATCTATTAATAGACAAAAGTTCGTAAAAAATGATTAATGTGTGAATTTAACATGAACATATATCACTGATTATTATATCGAAAATAATTTAAATTTTATTCTATTCTCATGTATTACAAATGAAAAAAAAAATAGTTTCTTTGATTTTAATTTTTATTTATTTTCTTTCTATAGGAAAAATATAAATAAAAGATACATATCTAAACTTCAAAGTTAAATATGTGATTAATAAGCGAGAAAGAAAAATCCACAAGGGAAGAGGACTTTCTTGATAGCTTATTTCTCCTTCTTTGTTAGGGATAAAAATGGACTGGTCCGAAACTCAACTCTTCACTTTCTTCTCATCTTGATTTAAAATTTTTATTAGGACGGGCTTTCGAACCCGCCCCTTCTCATTCTAATCTTTTTTTTTTTTTTTTTTTTTTTGGGTTGACATTAACGAATAATTCCCATAGTATCTTGATTTGGATTCTTTCAAGAATATTTTCTTAAGTTTCCATGCACTATGTTCATTTTGTTTACTCAGACAATAAATGGATGGAAATTGGATAATGAGAAGGCTTAGATATGAGCAAGGTGGCAACTCTTCATTTATTTATTTATAAGACACAACAAATCATATATGCCCCCCTTTGGATACATACTATCACATGCAATGGTCTCCAACAAGATAGGAGACACTAATTTAAATGCATGCACCCATCTACATCCCATGAGTAATTGTTATGTCCAATCTGCTGCAATAGGCTTTATCACTATACAAAACAAAAAGAAAATGGGAGAGACACAATATATCTCATTTTTTTTCCTTGAGATCTTTCCCTTAATTAGCCTAGTAGTTGCAACAACAAGATGGTGGGTGTATTTCTATATTGATCATATAATAGAGAAGGGGTTTTTACATATCTGTCCCTTACATTTTTTAAAAATAAAATTTAGTCTCCGAAATCTTCATATTTATAATTTAGTCCTCTAAATCTTTTAAGTTAACACAATTTAGTTCGGGAAATTCTATTTGCCCACTGCATGTTACTCTTGGCGCCCTGGTTTCTTTTTACACCAAACTCATATTTTGAAATAATGTCATTTTACTTTCTGCGCCCAAATTTTTTTTCAAAAATACCCTTTCTCTTTTTCTCTAACTCCTCACCCGTCCAATTCTATTTAGCAAAAAAAATATTTTAGTCGGGTATTAATACCCGACCAAGAAATATTCTGGTCGGGTATTAATACCCAATCAGCAAGCGAACTCTCGAAAAAAACTAATTAACGATAAATTTCAAACAAATACGCATAAAATCTAAAAAAAATAAAATAAATCATACCTTAAATTTGTCCTCTAACACCAATTGCATGTTGGAATTTTCCATTCATCAGAAAACTCAAACTCAAATTTCACTTGTCACGGTAAAATCGAAGAATTTAAAATTCTTCTAATCTTTTCAGAAACGTTAATGTAAAAAAAATTTAAGGGGTTAAGAAATCAAATCGATGATTTTGTAGGAGATGTGTTTTTTATTAAATACAAAAAAAATTTATTTAGGGTTTTAGAGAGAAAATAGAGGAGGAACACAATGAGTCGTAGTTCCAAATTTTAAAAAATCTTAATTTGGAATTTATAAGGGTAATTTAGTCAAAAAAATAATAACAAACTTATAATTATTTATAAGTTTTAAAACCGTGCGTCAAGAGTAAAATGCCGTGTGCAAATAGAATTTCCCATTTAGTTCTCAGCTATATTTTTGGTCGGAAATTTCTGTTATACCCCTAAGTTATTTCACTTTAGTGCTCCTTTTTCCTCTTCCTACTCTCTTCCTCTTCTTATTGGGTTACTCTCTCCATTCTTCTCCTCTCTCTCTTTTCCCTCCCAGTTAATCTCTAAAGTAAAGTAACTTAGGAGAGCCCAAGAGGGAAGAGAGACGAAAAGAATGGAGAGGAAATCCAATAGAAGAGAGGAGAAAGAGGGAAGGTAGGACCAAAGTGAGGTAACTCAGGGGTATAACGGAAAATTCAGGCCAAAAATATGGCTGGGAGACTAAATTGTGATAACTTAAAGGATTTAAGAGACTAAATTATAAATATGAAAATTTGGAAGACTAAATTCTTATTTTTAAAGATGTAAGGGACAGATAAGTAAAAACCCCAATAGAGAATTATGTCCCCTAAGTGCCTACACTTGACATCAATGTGAAGGTGCATCATTTATTAGCAATTTGAGGGGGAAAAAAAAGATTATCATGCTATGTGGATTTTAGACATAAGGCTTCAAATTAGCGTTATCGAGATGTAACTCAAAAGTCTTTGTTTGGGTAGCTTGCAAAAATTTGATTAGGTTAGTATAGTTTTATAAAGATAAAAGGAAATGATGGAATATGTTTTTATGAACACACGTTCATTATCATTCCTAATCGTATATTTGCAGGTTAGCATTAGCAGTGCAATATGTTTTCCACTATTTATATTTTTTGTGAAGGTAATGGAGCTACATATTTTTTTTAGTTATGAAATTCTCTAGACATTATAACCTATAGTTTAGCATCAATAAATTTTCATGCGAAAACTTTTCAAAGTTGTTAGTGAGGATACAAGCGGGCGTGGTGGCTGAGAGAGTTCTTATGACAGTTTCTCTCATGTCAAACATTAAAAATAAAATAAAATAAAAAGAAACTACTTTGCACGGTTAAATTTTGTGAAATGATTTCAAGTTGCAAATTTATGCTAAATGCATTTTTCTATTCACATAAATCCAATCAAATATATCTATTTGTATGGCTATCGTTGGTTCTATAATATAAATTTAATACTTTTTGTCTAATTTTACCTTGAATAACTCATATAAAATTTCTAGCAAGAAAACAACCAATTATAACCTATATGTGCAAACTTAAAAAAAAAAAAAAAAAAAAAAAAAAAAAAACCAACCAACCTCTTAGAAAAGCCAAACTGTATAGATTTATTTTAAAATAAATTAAAACATTTGGTTTAAAAAAAAATGAAAGTCAATAAACTTGAAACTCCAGTGGTATCAATCTTTTCTATACTTTTCTATAGGTAAAAGATGCCGAATTTGATTTTATGTGCGGACTCATTTAGGAAGTGTTGTATAAAAAAGAAAAAAAAGTGTTAGATTACGGTAAAAAAAAAAAATTAAGAAAAATAATTGGGGTTTTTCCATATCTGTCCCTTACATGTTTTAAAATTAGAATTTTGTCCCCCAAATCTTCATATTTATAATTTAGTTCCTAATTTCTTTAAATTACCTTACTTTAGTCCCCCAGCCATATTTTTGGTCCAAATTTCCCATTATACTCCTGAGTTACTTCAGTTTAGTCCTCTCTTCCATCTTCCTCCTCTCTTCATTGTATTCTCCTTTCCATTTTTCTCCTCTCTCCCTCTTCTCTCTTCTTATTGAGTTTCCCTGAGTTACTTTACTTTAGAGATTAACTGGAAAATATGAGAGGAATGGAGAGGGAACCCAATAAGAAGAGGAAGACAGAGGAAGGGAAAGAGAGAACTAAAGTGAAATAATTTAGGGGTACAACGAGAAATTCGGGCCAAAAATATGACTGCGAACTAAAGTGAGGTAATTTGAATGATTTGGAGGACTAAATTATAAATATGAAGATTTGGAGGACTAAATTCTAATTTGTAAATATGTAAGGGACATATATATAAAAACCCCAAAATAATAATACAATCAGAAATATGTTGCACCTTGCACATGGGTGTTCTCGTCGGCGGTTGATGCTGGATCGGAGTGGGGCCCGCCGACGACAGCCTTCCCCGGAATCCCGGTGGGGACCACCGCAGCAATCATGTCCACGTGGTGGCCCCACAATCAAAGACCCCATTTCCGCTTGAATCCCATGTGCACCAGCGTACGTATCTATACGCTCTTAATACTATTAAATTCCTTAAATAATTATAGAAAAAAAAAAAAGTATTTTTCTCAATTTAAGTGCAAAATCTGTTATCGGACTCGATGCACCCAAATGGCGAGCTCAGGTCCGAGCCTAAACAAGTGACCGATGCATGGAAAATTTAGTTGCTTCTTTTGGCAATGAAATTTTAGGATTTACTAAGTTGGGATTTTCTCTCAAAATGTTGAGATATTTTTGGCTTCTATTTTTAGTAGTGAGCTACTTCTTTCGATTGTTTAATTTACTTATATTCGACGGATATTTGATGCTTTTTAAATCATATATTTATTTGTATAGCATAAATAATTTAATAAACTAAGGATGAAATCCAGGAGATTAAAAACAACAAATAATACCACAAAAGAAATAAAAACATATTATCAAAGTACTAGAGTATATGTGAGTATATGTGCATGAACATGCTTATGTCAGTAGTATATTAATCTTGCTAGCATAAGTTAGGAAAATGCAAGCAAACTTGAAACCAAAAATAAATCATGTACAAGTAGTATGTATATAATATGTAGAAATAAACAAGTCTCGATTACGTCACATGCTAGATATTCGAAACTAAATGATGAATAATGTTGAAAGACCCTTCTACTGCACCAAAACTCCGAAATTATAGTGAGAGTTGAGGGAAATTATTTGATATTTTAACACGCCCCCGCAGGTTGAAGACCCATTTTTGGGTAGAAACATGGGCTTATAATTTTTTTTAAAACCCGCAATTAAATGCGTGCCCAGCAAGAATCGAACATGGGTTGCTCTGATACCATGTTGATAGTCCCTTTCACTGCACCAAAACTCCGAAATTGTAGTGAGGGTTGAGGGAAATGTCCGGAGGCCCATTTTGGGCAGAAACCTAGGTTTTACGCAGCGGTATAATTTTTTTTTAAAACCCGCATATAAACGCATGCGCAGCAAGAATCGAACCGGGGTTGCTCTGATACCATGTTGAAAACTCCTTCAACTGCACCAATACTCCGAAGTTATAGTGAGAGTTGAGGAAAAAAAATTTATATTTTAACACGCCCCCGTAAGTTGAAGACCCATTTTTGAGTAGAAATCTGGATTTTAACGCAGCGGTATAATTTTTTTAAAACCCGCAATTAAATGCGTGCCCAGCAAGAATCAAACATGTGTTGTTCTGATACCATGTTGAAAGTCTCTCAGGTTGAAGACTCATTTTTGGGTAGAAACCAGGGTTTTAACGCAGCAGTATAATTTTTTAAAACCCACAATTAAATGCGTACCAAGTAGAAATCGAACTTGGGTTACTCTGATATCATGTTGAAAGACCCGCTACTACACCAAAACTCCAAAATTATAGAGAGGATTGAGGGAAATTATTTTATATTTTAACAAACAAGATGACACGCCATTCCCAGTATCGTACAAGCACCTATTCATGCCCGAGACTCAATCAGAGCCCATGAAGGCAAACGATAATATACTATTAAGTGCTGCTAGATGAACCATGTACTGTAAAACAATAACGGACGTAATCCATTCTTAAAACATAATTATTAATATATGGCTGAGTATCACGTGGTGCTACTATACTATAAGTTCTTAATACAACTATAAATGACCAATTAGATCCTTATAAAATATGATCTTATCTATTATCTATTATGTAGATTTCTCATATCTCATGTCAAAAATACATGATATATAAAATTTATCTGAACATCATAACATATCTATATCTCCAGCTTGTACATATCCGTTATCTAGAAATTAGGAATGAATTATCATATCAATATGAACCATATTCATGTTTTTTATAAACTATGTAATTTCTTCTTTATGCTATGTCATCATATCCTACGGACAATATCCATCATGTATTATGGTTGGTTAATCATATCATGCATCATTTATCAAGTATCATGTATTATAAATAAGCATATTATGTATCTACATCATGTATCACATGACGGCGCATGCATCAGTGTCACACACGCCTAGCGCATGCATGCACACACGCCTAGCGCATGCATGCACACGGACATGTGTGTGTTTGTGTGTATCAATGTTCTTTATTAACTAGAGAATAAATACATCAATGAAAGAATTAAACTCTTTATAAGAATGACAATGACAAGTCATCATGCAAGACAATAGAACACATATAATTACAAGAGAATAATAATTTGGCTTCATTAAGAAAATAGATTTAGCTTTACTAAATAAATAAATACAAAATTTATAACTATGAACAAGTATAATATTTTGCTTTCAAGAAAGAGACTGTTCCTGTAATAAGTCATTATGCTATCAACTTCAATATGCTTGACTACAAGTATGTAGATAGTGAATGTAAGGGAATTTTTTTTTTTTTTTTTTTTGCCTTGGAATGAAAAATTGATCTAAGAATTAAGTTTTATATAATTAATAAAATTCTTACAGCTAATCATCTCAAGGGTCCTCTAATAGCCACATAATCCTATTTCAAAGCTACCTTGATGTGGTGATGATAAGTCATTACCAACTTGCTGATGGGATGCCTTAGAACTGAAATAAAAGATATGTGGATGTATTTTTAGAATTCTAATAGGATTTTTAATTTATTTGTAATTATATAAATTATGGCTCTAATCGACCAAAATTCATAAACTACCAAATTAATATAGAATGTAGGTAAATATGAGATAAGAATTAAAAAATATTCTTTACATTTTTCTGAGGTCTAGAATGAGGCATAGAAAATACCAAAATAATTATCGAGATGATTTAGTATTCTATATTTAACTACTTTTTGGACTTTCTTAGATTTTTTTTTTTTTTGAGAAATTTATAAAAATATCAAATATTAAAAAATAATAATTTCAATGATAGGTTATAAAATTCAAATTATATTTACTGATCAACTATTAAGTAAAACCTTAATATTTGCTGGTTTTAATTTTATAAGAAAATTTTGAAAAATCATCATAAATCTACAGAAATAGAAAAATAATGATTCTAAAGTCAAAATTTTGTTTTAGATTATGGAATTCAAACTAAGTTAGGCATATATCATAATTTGCATTAACTTGTAATGTAAATACATCTATATAAACTTCCAATTGAGGGTTCTATAAATACCCCCTTATATATATTTAGAGACATCTTTGATCTTTTATTTGGTGCCCTATTCATGTTTTTATGAGAGATTTTGAGGGTTTGTAAGACTTTTAGAGTTTATTAATTCAAGATTTTTATTCTTTTATAATGAATCTATTTAAAACCATGTGTAGTTAATTTTCTTATTTACATGAGGTGACGAGATTATAAGCTCTAAATATAGATTTGGTTTTAATTCTTTTCTTCCAAGTTTTAATTGTTAAAAATTATGATTGAAATTATTTTTTATATATCTAGAGAAGTTTTGATATTTAGATCTTCTCTTACTTTTATTGGAATTAATTATTCTTACTTTTTTGATGGATTATAGGTAGTTTTCGTCAGAATCTATGCTTAGGAATTGATGGTTAATGTCTAATATTGGGAATTATATTTAGGAAAAAGTCAATATAAGACTAAAATTAACCGATGAGAAGATTTTTGTTCACAATTGTTGGAGGATAAAATTTCAAAAAAGATAAGCAAAGTTAGCTCTGCGGCTGGTTGGAAATAGGTTTGCGTCAACCAGAAGTTTAGCTCCGCATCAGAGTAAAATGCGAAACTAAAATCTTAGCTTCACGTCTAGAGTATTTAACTCTTCGTAGACAGATTTTCAGAATTCTAAATTGATTCTGACTGAGATTTGGAATTATCTAATATCCGAATTGAGTCTAATCAGAATCCAGATTCAAGAGATTTAAATCAAAATCAAATATTTGATTAGAATTCTTGATAAATACAAAACCTTCTATTTCTATTCCTAAGAAAACTTGCATAACCAACTAAAGTTTATAAATAGCCTCTTTGAGGAGACTTTAGGAGTTTTTGTTAATTCAAGTTACGCGAGAGAGCCTTGAAGTCTTGAAAATCTTTTTGAGAGTTCAAATTACATGTAAGAGACTTGATCGAGGGATAAACTAGGGCCGGCTATTATCTTCTTCAAAAAGAGATTTTCACGTCGGATCGTCAACAGGTTCTATTAGATAGATCCCATCACCATATTAAAAGCCACTTTTATTGTAAAAAAGAGCGATAAAATATAAATCCTATCGAGTATTTTTCTACTATTCCTTTTCGTTGTAATCATTGTAATCAATGCAAGAAAGTAAGATTTTAGCGGAGAACAACAATCTATTTTGAAGATAAGGAATTTGTAATGATAAATCTTGCAATTAGATTCAACCAAATGTCATAATTTTATTGAGTTATATAAAAAGAAATGTTTTAACTAGCCAAGAAAACAGTATGATATTATTATCTAATCGTTTTGTTTATCTTGATTGTTTCATTAATTTCTCTCTCTCTCTCTCTCTCTATCTCTCTCTCTCTCCTAAAATCTCACATAATCAATCTAATTCACTATTTGTTTGAGACTATGCTGCATAGGAATTTCACACCATCAAACATAGCAGATGGGAGGACCATGGAGGGGGGTTCGCCAGGGCATTGGGAAATGATTGGCATATGTCGTCCCCTTTCTTCCCAACCCCTCGGCTAGGAGAGTTTCTAAAGGAGCACACCAATTTTACTAGTGAGCCCACTTCTGAGTTTTTTTTTGTTTTTTGTTTGTCTAGGCTTTGAGTCCGAATAGGCTTTGAGTCCGAACAGTTATAAAGTGGGCTCACTAGGAAAAATGGTGTGCTCCTTTGGAAACTCCCTCGGCTAGCGGTGCTACGTGACTTTCAAGTAGTATCGCTATGCTTTAATTTATGTTTGGTTGTCTAAATAATACATATATATTGTCACTCCATTACTCAAAAATATAGCAGAAAGAAAGCAGATTATACATCTACAATCAGATTAATGTTGCACACTGTTGAAGAGAGTTTTGCGCAACCTGTTCATGGGTTGCATTTTGTCGGTGATCATGTTTCTAAAGCTAGCATTCACTTGAAATGGCTCGCGATGACTTGAGATCTGACTAGTTTTGCAATTTCATGAAGTTTCATAAAAGTAAAAGCACTCTGCTAGCCGACACTGACACTGGAGAAACGAAAGCAGAATGAATCGAAAGAAACTTGCCACACACGGAACAATACAGCACATCAAATTTTCCTGCCATTATGTTTTTCATACTTGTATTAGGCCGAATTGATCACTTGATTGCAGTTTGTCAAAAGATAAATTGTTAGAAGTGCTATGCTAGGTCGATACTTACACTGAGAAACAAAAGCAGAGGCAAGCGAAAATTTTACAATAGAGCCTCACATTTTACCTCAAGTGAAGTATCTACTGATCATGAGTAGCTGCAGAATCTGATAACAGGGACTCGCGATGATTTCTGACAATTAACCTGATCAGCATCAAGACATGTTATCTGGGCTGTCCCACTAGAGTGTCAATCGTCATTGGAGAGCACGTGCAGAAGCAAGCTTGAGTGTTCCAAGTGAGAAGTGAGAAACAAACACTGATCTCCTAATCCCCCATCTTGTTTCTCTTCAGATTCTGCATGAATTCGAAACTGAAACAAGCAGACAATGCATGTCCTTAAAGAGAGAGAGAGATAAATAGAAATGTAAAGAACACACACAGATTCAAGAACTAGTCACAAGCATTTGTAAAATGTTGCTAAAAAAAAGGGGAACTTCTGTTAATTTTGGGTTGATTTCGTGACATAATACTGGAATAGTAAGATCCAGGAGTCTGACAACAAATTTCAAACTAATGTATGATTCTCTCATTAAATTAACAGTGCATGTGCACACAAGTTCAGCACAGAATGATCTTGGCAGCTTTTCTATCTGTCATAGTACCACTAAACATTATTAAACACCTTGCTGTAAATATTCTATTAAACTAATTAGCGACGCAAGTAATACAAGATTCTGTAGTAATAAAGGCTATCTGGTTATTGATCACCATAAAAATGTAGCAAACAGATTTAATCAATGGTAGTATGATTGAGTAATCAGTAGCATTAGGCCAATGTAAGATATATATATATATATATATATATATATATATATATATATATATATATATATATATATATATATATATATATATATAAACCTGATGTGATATTCCAACAGCAAATTTGGGGTAAGAAAATACCGATTGGTATTTATTTTATGTAGAGCTGATGCCATATTCTCTACTACAGAGAATATGCCACAGAGATGATATTCTTGAAGAAATGATGGCTTGTGCAACTTAAACAAACAACAGATAACTTTCTACGGGTACCATATTGATATTCTTTCTGATGAAAATGAAACTAAGCTTGGTACAGTAACCAACAATATAATTAAGTAATTTGATGATTTATTTTATTTAGATATAATAACTTGTATCATCACCTCCTTTCTTTCAAAGAAAAGAAAAGTTGCTGCCATCACCTATTATTTTACTTTTTAAACTTTAAAGGAGGGGTATCAACAATAATATCCAGTTCCTTTTCTCTTCACTTTTCACTTTATATAGCCAACCCTTCATCATTGATACTTCAATAAACACTAGAAGGCAAGAATTTGAGAAGATGTGGCTATTTTTTGTGATTTGGAAATTAGACCTTAACTAACTACATTTTAGTGTTCTATTATAATGGTTACCATCTGACAAGTGGAGCGGTAGACTCTTTAAGAGGTTGACGATAATAGCTATTTTATGTGATTAACCAATTAATTTAGGAGGTATATAACTAAGGCTGGTTGGTGTAACAATCATCCACGCACAATGCAATCACTCAATAAATATGTTTCTATACAGCATAATCCATATTTTTAACATCTATTTAATGGAACACTCGGGACTTATGCTTCACATTTTCCTTTTTGAAGTTAAAATAGTGAGTTAACGCCCTCTGCATTCCATTAACGAGGGGTAACAGAACGCACTATAGTAAAGTATACATAACAAGCATATGGACCGTGCCTAACAACACCAAAATAACAAAGCAAAAGAAAATACAACTAGAAGACCCAATGAGAGCGGCGATCATGGGCAAGGTTTTCTAAAAGAAATCTACATTTTCAAGATAGAAACCTTGTTACAGAAAAATAGCTAACCGAGGGTCCAGAAAAGAGCAGAATTGCTTAATTCCCGGTTTTGTAAACCAAAATACAAGCTAGGGCAAAAGAATCTGAAAGAGACACACGGCCAGCTCAGATTAAGTAAAAGAAATCAAGATCCGGTAGCTCAAAGTCAGAAGATTGAAGTTGTCATTCTCTCCTTGGTGGTGCAAGATGCTGGTGGTGATTTTTCTATGCTAGGGGGACATTCAACTCATGCCATGTATCATCTCTTCCTAATATTGAGACAGAACTCAAATGAACGTTTCAATTGACAAATAGTACCAGCTCATATATCACAGTCGCAATGATTAAGTTTAAATGATTGCTTATGTAGTTGGTATTGGATTTTGTTAATGAGTCTTAATCCATACTAATCTACTAGTCAGGATCGTATTGGCCTGTGTATATAACCCAGACACTTGGCTCAACTCCTATAAACTACACGAACACCAGCACACTAACAATAATGTTTATGATTGGAAGAAGAATTTCCTCACGCATACAGTATAAATAGTAGCTACCAAGCTCTGATGTTGATATCTTGACATATCTTTTTGGGAGAAAGGCTGCAGCAAGCTAGATATCATATTTACCACCATGTGTTGTCATAAGAACTGTTTAATGTTAAGCATGGCTTATTTCCTAAAAATTCAAAGTTTTATAATGTAGTTTGACTCCAAGGACTTGTATTTATCTTTCCTTTCTTTAAAATACTTTAACTTTCTAATGCACTTGCCTGATCATATTTACCCGATTCAGGTTTATTCTCTATATAGGTTATGGGTTGAAAGCTGAATTTGGAATAAATCCAATTATAAAGGTATGAAACCTAAGGTGTATATGACTGCATCATTTTCCTGAGGAGGAATTAAAGTCAGTTCCTTTAAAAGGGGAAAAAAAAAAAACTGTAATATGACATTTGAATTTCTAATTGTTTGTATTGGGTTTTCTACACGAAAAATGAAGCATGACGATTAACCATTTTTCAGAACCATGTGCATGAGATGAGCAATTTTGAATTATTGAGAATTTGGAACATCTTCTAGGGAAGTATTCACAAGAAAACACGTCAAGTCCTTTTTCCTTTTTTTTTTGTCTACCATAAAATATTTTCATTTCATGTGTTTTTCTATGGAATGCTTTTCCTTAGAAAAGCACAAATTTGTAACTAAATTATGTTTAATGATCAGATTTGAGAGGTAAAGGCATGAGAATAATGGCCACGTTTTGAGCATAAGTCGTGAAATTTCACCTAACTTATTATTATTATTATTATTTTGTCTCGAATCATTTTTGAGTAACAACGACGATGTACCTTGCTCTCATTGGAAAAGTTCTCCACAATTGTTTCCATCAAGTGAGCAATTATAGGAAGCTGATAAATTCAATGATTTTTTTGAAAGCCTCCCATTGTTGCCTATTTTGTTGACATGTAGATTTCCACCAGCCTATTCGTGGCTAGGCGTTCAGCTACTACTGATGTCATTTATCAACCCACTGGTTTGGAACGATAAGTACTCAATTTATTGAGTAAGAAATGCCAAGTAGCAAACAGTGACAAGCCTATAAAAGCAAAGGAAGAGATTATAGAGGTTGATGGTCTAGCATCGCCCCTTCGATGCTCAAGTCTGATCTCAGGGGAAAAAAAAATAGAGACAAAAAGATAGGATTTCTCTATCGTCTATGGTTCGAGATTTGCATGATAGTACTTGGAGCTTGTGATAGAAAACTTATACCTTAGTTGTATGAGCTTGGATGATCAAGATTCAACGATAGGATTTACCCTAGAAGGGGCTTCTTATTATGCACTTGATCTTGATTACATCGAAAATCAGTTTCCTCAAAAAAGTCTAGGTCTTGGAGAACAAGAGGTAGGATCCAAATCATATATGAAGTTATCGACAAACGAGCGCTCGCAGTCATACTCATTTCATGATTAGAAGTGCGGTAGAAACTCCTTATGAACTTTTATGATCAGCTAATGTATCATAGGCATGGTAGAGCTTAATCCGATCCGGGCTCCTATCAACAACCCTCAAGAGTAACTTACATGCCTTGCACAAGTATTTGGCCCTCTACGACCCCGTGTTACATAGGCATGGTAGAGCTTTTATGGTCAGCTAATGTATCATAGGTATGGTAGAGTTTAATCTGATCGGGGCTCCTATCAACAACCCTCAAAAGTAACTCACATGCCTTGCACAAGTATTTGGCCCTCTACGACCCCGTGTTATAGCTGAGCTCACATGCCAAAGAAGTGGTCTTGACCCTCTTCACCCCCTTGTTGGCAACTCACGTATTGAGGAAGTGAGGAGACCTTCTAATGATGATATATGTGTGCAATGCTTGCTTCAGACCTATCACAACCTCCATAGCTCACGGCCCTGGTGGTGACTTCAACCCTAATAGATCTGTAGGTTTTTGGACTTGTACCCAATAGATCTATTGGGCCGAGAACTAGTGGGCTCCAAACATCAACTGCCTAATAAAAAAACTCTTCTTTAGATGTATGTTACGGATTTTGCAATATATTTTGCCAGCTTATGACTAAAATAATAAGCTAAAGTACTATTCATAATGATCGTGTTCATTGGAGAGGATTTGGAATAGATTGAAGTTGGAAAACATTGTGGAAACAAAGTATCAGATTCGACATATTCAACCCAAGATTTGACCAGGATAAAGTCCAATCCATAAATATTTTTGTAGGATAAAGTTGTAGAGAATTAAATTTTCTTTCCATTGATAGTTGAAGCATCTCAATTAGAGGTCGGGTTTAAAAATTTCAGCAGTAAAAACTGAAGTGCTACAGTGCAACATGCATCAACTGTTTTTGCACTGGGTCACCGGTGATGTCACAGGTGACTCTAGGCTTTCCAACTGGATCCCCTGTCCATCAGTGGTGACCAAAAAGCTTGGAGTCTTCATATAGGACTCGAATTTGACTTATAAGGGGGTTTTTGGGTCAAATTTGGATAAGCGTTTCTCCCTAATGACCCTACATATTAAAGCATATTTTTGGAATTAGTTTGTAGAGGTTTTTGGAGGCTTTGAAGACCTAACGAAAAGGAGGTATTGGATCAAATTATTTGCGAAGAATTTCTAAGGTTTGATCTTAAATATTTTGGTGTCACTCATTGAGGATATGAGATTTTTGTTTACCTACATCTCCACCATCTAATGAGAGCTTGATCTATTTACCTGATAACTTGTATTCATTTGTTCTTTCTTTCAATTATCTATTCTTTCTTTCACTATTTATAGATATGTGATTGTCAGAGAAATGTCTTTCTAGGGTTTATGATACTAAAAGATTTTGGATTCTTATTATGGCTGCGTAGTAGTAGAATTAGATATCAAACTATTGCTAGTAATCATTGCTGCCTAGCAATCACGACGCAAACTTTGTATTGACATTGATCATAGTGCATTCATCCTATGTTTCACTCTTTTGGAGTTTTCCACGTAAAAAATCCTCTCTTCATATGTGTTTGATTAAATTAGATTTTTTGTGCTGTAATTGATTATATGTTATTGCTTACTTGATTGATACTGATACCGTTGTATTCAACACTTATGCAGGTAATTAGCATACTTTGTTAGTTTTTTAATGTATTCTCCAAAAAACCTTTTCAGACGCCCTTTATTTTCACGACATGGAATGATTTTCTCATTAAGACCTTGCAATTAAACTACACTTAGTCTCAAGATTTCACAGTTAAAGAGCATGAGAAAATTTGTCTAGCTAGTAGATAAATTTAAGTGAAAGCTCACTATTTATGCATTTAAACATTGTGGAGATTTTAATGTCATGCTCTTAAGTTCGAAAATCTTAGAGAAACATCCATGATAAAAGTGAGATGTTCCTACAAATTTCCATCACGGCCTATTTGGTTACTTCTAAGACTTCCAGTAAAATTTCCTATCATTCCATTAGGGGGCAAGATGCTAGGTTGCCTGACAGAGACAATTTTGAAAGTTCACTTTTGCAAGGTTATTTTCCATAGTTTTTCATATCTTCGCATGCAACCAAACACACACACACACATATATATATATGAGAAAACGGAAAATTCACCGGCGGTGAAGGGAGTTCCTTCACTGCTGCTTAAATGGCCCAATAAAATTATTACATATGGCGCCACTCAAGATAACAAATAAAAGGATTCCTTTAACCGCCCTTTGAGTAGCGTCATATATAATAATTTTATTAGGCCACCTAAGCGGTGGTGAAAAACTCCCTTCACCGCCGGTGAATTCCCCGTTTACTATATGTGTGTGTGTGCGCGCGCGCATAACTTTAAAGCAAGTTATTATATATGTGTGTGTATACAACTTTAAAGTGATTTATTCCCATGGGCTAAACCATCCTAGGAGTCCCATACCCAAGTGCTGGATATGTTTCTCTTATAAAGTCAAAATATGAATCTTAGTCTGGTTGTATAATGGGATTGATGAGTCATGTTAAAAAGAAAATAAGGTGTGAGATGACGTCAGTCCACATCGACTAGAGGTTGGATTTCAATCTTATTAACCACTGCATCGATCTCTCCCAACACCAATCAAGAACCCATCCCAGTACTACGATTATACAATTGTTTCTGGTTATGGAACTTTTATGTCATTCTTCCTTTAAGAATGCTAGCTATGACTGCAAAAAGTTAATTAGAACTACTGCATATCAAACACTAGCTATGACTGGATGTATGTCATTCTTCCTTTAAGAATGCTAGCTATGACTGCAAAAAGTTAATTAGAACCACTGCATATCAAACACCCCTGGTTTTTTTTGGAGCAGAAAATGAGCATACACGAACTGGGCTATGTGACAATAGACTCCTAGTTCTGTTTTGGCAAACCAAGACAATTGAAAGTAAACTAATAAAAAGATACCCATTTGTTATTTTTTTGAGCTTAAATGGCAAGAATCTACCTGTGTTTCATTAATCATGAATTAACAAAACAAAATTAAGCATAATAATACAATATAAATATGCCCCTCAAGGACAAACAAAAGTTGCATATTAAAAATAGGAAAGAAAACTTCAAACAATGCCTTCAAATACCCATTTTTCGTTTTGGCAATTCAAGACAATTGAAAGTAAACTGACAAAACGAAACCCATTTGTTATTTTTTTGAACTTAAATGGCAAGTATCTACCCCTGTGTTTAATTAATTAGGAATTGACAAAACAAAGTTAAGCATAACAGTACAATATAAATATGTCCCTCAAGGAACAAAAGTTACATATTAAAAAATAAAAAAGAAAACTTCAAACAATGCCTTCAAATACCCATTTGTCATTTTTCTTTTAATTATCACAGCAAGCAAATGTCATACGCGTTCCATTAATATGAGATAATAGAACAAATTGTAAGAGTACAACTGTACAATATACTTTGAAAACCCATTTGCCATTGCATATTTATTGTTGTCAGTCTTGAAGAAGGCCCTTATTTACTAGTAACTGCAGTCATATTTGGTATAGAAGTGCTAATCACTTATTTTTTCGCCCTTAGGCTTTTCAGTAAGACCAAATTGATGTGAAGAGGCCCATGCAAGATCAAAACAATAATTACAGAAGTTTCTGTTTCGTTTCAAATTGAACTTAGAAGCTTAAGTTCTTACATGATACATAGATTAACCAATCAACAGTAACACAACTTCCCACAAAATCTAGGTATTGATGAGGATTGAAATTTATTCTTTTTGTTAAGAAAGATCTAACTCCTTTCCTTAAAGTGAATGAGAGGAAAATCAAGAAGATAATATAAACGAAAGGGTTACAACCCTTAGTCCCTAGAAATGTAAGTATCCTCTCTCCTCAATAAACCAGACATTTATATGACAGATGCATATTTCTTGCTCTTTCCATACTAGAGATCAACTGATGTTATTTTCTTCTTCCATTAATAACTTAGCCAACTTACCATCAGCTCTGGGTAACTATATCAAGAAAATGTTAGTGATAACAATATTATTGTCGTAACTAATGCTTAGTACCAAATAATATTAATTATAAAAAAAAATTGCCTTTTCGTTCGTTAGTATGTATGCAAACTATTGTACTGTTAACTATAGGTGCAAACTTATACTTACAAATGCCAATGGGCTCAAGAAGGACGTTTCATATTCAAGTAAGTTCTTTCTTTTTCATTCTATTCATACAAAACACAACGTCGTTCTACAAATGTGAAAAGTAACAAGTACAACATATCAAACAAATAAAATTCTATTTTGCACAAAGCACACCAATAGTATACCAAATAGCTCTAAAAAATTCAATAAAACCATTGAATGTAATATACCATCATGTTCATGGCATGGTTGTCTCTGGCCTCCTTGTGCAATTCTTTCATACATGAAATCTAGGAATAGTTGATTTTCTTGTAATGACTGAAGATCTTTTCCCTTTTGGACATGTCGCATTGGCTGTATTGTTGTCCTCTACTTGGGTCTTTGTAGCCAATGTTTCCCTCTGTCTTAACTGAGAAGCTTTCACCTTTCTTGCTGTTGTGGCACTGTATGAAGACAAACAATTGATAGATAAGAATTCAATTTGATATAAGCAAAAGGCAAATAAAAGACAATTCTCAGTTCATAGGAAATACGGGCAGAACCTTTGAGATGTCAACGTTTGGCCTGATGATGCCGCCTTCATGATCACTTTTTGTGATTCTTGTTCCTTATTTTCCACCTACAATTCTTCCAAACCTCTATATTGAGATACTATCCAGACATAGGCCATTACTTTTGAGCAGTAGTAAGCAAATACCGTCTCACCTTACGGCCCTTAGGAGTGCTTGTGGCATATCTAGATTCAACAAATCTTACTCGAGGGGCCCTTTTTTGGTTCTGCGATTAAAAGTTCCAATTTCAATAAATGAATAACCATAATTACAATTATATAACTCAGTACTATATTTGAAGTTACAGGATGAGCTTTTCTCCCTCCATCAGAACTTGTTTGTTGGTTCTTCTCAATACTAGGCTTCCCATTTTGCTAAGAGAAAAACAGTTCAGATATCAGTTATCAAAGGCGACAATTCTCCCATCATATCATTAATGAACTAAAGCTGGATTAGCAACAACACAACTCACTTGCATCCCATCTCCACGCCTAAGGATTGGCAAGGTTTCTCTCTGAGCTTCAAGCTGTATCTTTTTTTCCAAGTTTGCTTCCTTAAGAATCCCTCTTTCCTAATTAAAAATAGCCATCGGATCAGAATGCCCAAAAAATAAGTGCAACAGTAACAATTGACTCAAAAGATCGAGAACTAACATCAGTTCTTAGCCTGAAGGGCTTGGGATTTGTTGTTCTCTTTATCTTTCCTGCCCGAGTACCATGTACCTGACTCTTTTTGCTTGGAGCTCTTGTTTCCTGAATAAATTTGAAAGTTTAACAATATACGGGAAAAGGAACAGAAGACTGTGAATCCAAAAGAGATGGGTTTATTTTTATTCGTACCTTCTGAGGGATATTCTCACTAGTTTGAAACTGCATGCTCCCATTCTCAGAAATTGTTGCGCTTGAATTCGCAATGCTACCGAATAAAGAACAAGCATAGGACATTATAACAGGCTATGCATTCGTTAAACCAATATGAAAATCATGAGAACAATATGATGTACCTTGTGCTAGAATCATTTTCTTTGTTGTCATCAGACTCTTCAACAATGTTCACCACTCCAGCGTGAGCGTCTGGTTCGCTCGAAGTTTGAAGCACAATGATGTTTTCTTTATCATCCTCACAGTTAACACATCGTGTAGAATCAATCGTTGTCGTCGCTTGCTGAGGCTCCTTCACATTTGACTCGGATGAAATTTGGAGATTTTCTTCTAAATTGATCTTCATTTCACTATGATCACTTGAATTACTACAGATATCTACTTCTCGAAGCTCAATTCTCTTTTCCAAACCCATACAAGTAGTCTCCTCAGCTTCCTGCCCACTATTTCCCAAGATAATAGGATTGCACGCCACACACTTATTTGATTTAGAAGGACGAACTCCTCCGGGTGTTTGCTTCTTTGCAGTGCCTATGTTGAGCTTCTTCATACCATCACAAGCCTCCAACATTACAGTTTTATTAGCAACATCATTTTTCTTTGGAGTACCTAAAAATAGCGCCTTTGCAACACTACTACTCTTTGCTGTTGCAACTGTTGCGTTTTGATGCCTCACACTCCGAAAAGGCTCATGGTTGCTCGGACCCTTTCTAGTCCTAGGAGTCGTTAATGCTTTCTTCTCGCTAGCAGAAGCTTGCACTTTCGCCTTTCTGCTGGTTGGGGTTGATCTCAAACTAGAGATTGGATGGTGTTCTAGCTTAGCATTTGCCATTTTGTTGGGGACTGAAGTCATAATGCTCAATCTCGGGACTCTATCCTTAACTGATTTTGCGGGTGCAGAGCGTGGACATTGCTTAATTGATCTGAAAAGTTTTTAACTTTCAAATAATTTCTACCTGTTCTTCGTAATTCTCTGACAATCATGTGTACTTTCAAAAACAAAAAACAAATAAAATGAAGCATGCACACGATACCTTGGAGCTAGTCGGTGTAGGGCCTTGTGAAGCTTGACGTTGGGGCTTCTCGCAGACATGACCTGAAAAAGGTTCATAAATGTAAACAAAAAAATAAAGCAAATGCAGGAAATTGATGCAGTGAAAAGATCACAAACCCTAAGCAAGAAACTTCGGTAAAGAGCATCGGGATCAACTTCTTCGTGCTGCTGGTCACATCCTACAAGCAAATTGGGAGAAAATTTCAAGTTCGATCAAAAAGCCCCAACATCTAATTTTGAAATTGGGCATCAAATCAGCATCAAAATTGGAGCTTTCAGACACCAAATTGAAGCAAATAAGATCCTTTACTAAACCCAGAAAAGAATTTTGATTATTGCGACGAGATCGCTTACCAATCCGAAGACAGAACCAGGACTTATCGTCGGGCCGAGAGCGTTCGGGGACCCTGAAATCGACAAACTTTGGAGCCTCAATGCCCTCGTAGAACTCGTCATCTTCTTCAATCGCGGCGAGCTTGTCTTCCTTTGGATCCAGTCGAAGAATCTCCATTGCCAAATTAGAAGGAATCAAATTGAGAAATTTAGGGATTTGAAATTTGGGGAGAAAAGGTAACAGAGAGTCTCTATGTGAACTGAAGGGGCTTTTGGCTACACTCGAGCATTTTAAATTTTGAGGCCCGTTAATTGGGGGTCTGAACTAGCCGTTGGTGCGGTGCTCTGGAGAATTTTATTATTATTATTATTATTATTTTTAATTTCCTCTTTCTGAAGAAAAAGGACCCGAGAACTGATAGCTTCACGCCATTGAGTTTATGTTCGTCATAGGTTCTAGTACTCTAGATGTGCAAGTATGTAATGAGAATAGAGTGTTCAGATATCAAATTTAAAACGAAGCAGCTTATGGATAGGGCCCAAGTTGCCTGGGCCCATTACTCAGCCTACGTTTGTTACGGGCCGAACAAATGGTTGTAGATGATCTCTCTCTCTCTATTCTCTCTCTTTTAATTGTCACATCACAGCAAGTATTCTCATTTTGTTTGCAGTTATTGATATATATTGATATTTGTCGCACAATCTCGGATCCATCTTCGTTGCGGTGAACTTGCTGGATGTGACAATTACAGTCGGATCCATCTTCGTTGCGGTGAACTTGCTGGATGTGACAATTACAGTACCGCTAGCCTGAATTGTGTATTTCATCGTTCACCACGGTAAAGGGAAATATGAACCATATGAATAGTCACCACTCATATATTCTGTATCTTATATATCTACATTTTACCGTCTCCAATCTGTCATACTTACAGTACAAATCGAATCTGGCATAACCCCGAATACATATGTATACATTATATCAACTACACTACGTGCATCCACAATTCTACATTTAAATATATCTACATCCATTTGCATTACAAATACTTCATATTTGCTTATAGAATTTCAAGCCCTTTATTTTGATCAACCCCCTACAACCACCACCATGCACCCACAAAATTGTCTCTTACCATTTCAGTGCCAAAATTACACAGTTGAGCTTCATATCCTGTTTCGTGCATGCCATTATCCTGAGCACCATCTTACTGATCCTCATGATAATCTGTTTCATCAAAGATCTCTTCCTGCACTCACAGAATTGTATCATCAGAGTTGAACTCAGACGAAGAGAACCACCTGTGCCAAATAAATGGTGAAGTACAAAGTTACCTGCAGCAGCTCTTCAATAACGTCTTCCATTGTTATAATCCCAACCGCCTCTTCATTTTCGTTCAGCTTCGGCAGGGGCTTGTCATCAATCTGCAAAACATCAGCCATAGCAGTCTTCGACCATTTTCTACCGCCTCTAAGGCTTCCCTCCCTCTGAACACCAGAGGGATAACTCTTCCACTTGTGCAGAGGCCTCTTAACTTTCACAACTTTCTCTTCAGGCTTATCGCGGTTAGGTGTCTCAACCTTGATTTCCATTTTCAAATCTTCTCTCCCAACACAGCAATAGCAAAAAGGTCATCAGAGATTCGAACTAATCGAAACATTTAAGCAGATACCACTAAGAAAGCTTGCAAGAATGGGACACTTCATCAGGAACTTACCAACATCAGCATTTTTTACCGGCAGCTGTTCTGTAGGGTGATTCTGCTTAACCACGACTGCCATGTGACTATGCCCCTTCTGGAACTCATTTAGAATGTCATACAGAGGCATGTCTTCTGAAACCCTAGCAAACCACCGAAAAAGTTAAAAGATACTAATTCTCAAATTATGATCTATGAAACTACTGGTATCCAATGATTTGCCTCCAAATTGTAGTAAAGAAACAAGCCCATTTTTGTCCTTGCCAAAAAAGGGCACAACTGTTCTGAGGAGGCATACCGCAGTAACCAGTAGGAATCAACATGAGATAAATGGATATTTTGAAAAGCTACTGTGCAAAACTTTTCTGGTCCCTTTCTTTCTGAGTTACCAGTGATCTTTCAGCTTAAGAGCCATAACCAATGGCCTGAGCCGACATGTAATGGAAGAGACTAATGTAAATTACGTGTTATCTTCACAAGGAAGAGCAATAGTAGATCAATTAACACTACAGATACGGGATGATAATCTTCAGAAATCTTCCTATACCAACCATTATTCGGCATATATTTTTATTTTTAAATACTGGCATTTAGATATTAATTGAAGGGGAGCCTTGGCGCAACGATAAAGGTTGTCGCCATGTGACCTAGAGGACACGGATTCGAGTTGTGGAAACAGCCTCTTGCAGAAAAAAAAAAAAGTAAGGTAAGACGGCGTACAAAAGACCTAAGTGGGCCGTCCTTTTTACTGGCATTTAGATATTAATTCAGGATTTAGATATTAATTCAGGAAATGCCAAACAATTAAAATAAAAACATCTTCATTGATGCCATTGTCATCAACGCTCTCAATGTATCTGCCTGCTGCGGTACTTCTTGGGTATGAAAGTAGAATATAAAGTTTCTCCATGAGTAAGTTTCAGATCATATAAAATTTGTTGGAACTCAAAAAAAAAAAAAAAAGGAGGAAAAGAGGACTCAGTGAAATGCCAGTAGTGCCAAGAAAATTACGACTCTTGGGAAAAGATAAAAGTATTAACTTTTTCTAAAAGTTATTATTCATAAAACCAAATTCGGAAATTTGGACTTTGGGAAAGAATACATAAATAGCAGAGGACTGGTAAAAGGAGAAAACGATAGGCTTGAGAGATATACCACAGAATATATCAAAGAAACAAGAAGATGAGATTCTCATAACATCATCGTAATTCACTACTCGTGCTTGAATGCAGTTACCAATTACTGCATAAATCATGCACAACCATATCAACAGCTAACTATAGGTAAAATAACTAGATCAGTTACATGCTTCTCATTCACACATTAATTACGGCGTGTCGAATATTGATAACTAAATAATTAAGATTTTGAAATGGGTGCACAATTTTGGTTTGTACACTTGAAATTGCAATAAGGAACATCAAGCGGTCATGAAACCATTAGCCAAACAATGAGATTTTGCATTATAATAGTAGATTTCTCACACGATAGTTAGCATACCAGTAGCCTCAACACAAGTAATCAGAAGAAATCTTGAGGACTGATCTACCATAGGAGTTATAATAGTCAGCAGTTTGCAGAAACAGACAAAAGTATTATGCTCTAAGACAAACATAGGGTGTTATACATGGCAATTGTTGTCTGAATATATGTATAATTGACGGATATAAATAAGTCTATGTAGCTATTCATGTAAAAAAGGGCCTAATTTTAGTTAAATGGTCCTTGAAAAAAAAAAGCTTTTGTTTAAGGGGGCAAACCATGCTTTACCTACAGAAAAAGGAAAAGAGCACTTTACACACATCAGAGTGGCACAGATGGGCATGCCAGTCATGTTTGCAGGAGAATATTATTTGTTATATTCAGTTTATTTATTTAGGGGTTTTTTCATATCTATCCCTTAAAGCTTTCATATTTAGATATTAATCCCTAAATTCTTTGTATTTTCATTTAGTCCTCCAACAATAGTAAGATACTCCAATTTAGTGCCTCTAGCTAAGTTCCATTAAAAAGTCAACTTTTGTCCACTTTTTCCCGTTATTACCCTCACCTTCTTTTAGCCTTAACATATTAGCCCAACCATCTCTCCCCTATCCAATGCTCTCTCTCTCTCTCTCTCTCTCTCTCTCTCTCTCTCTCTCTCTCTCTCTCTCTCTCCCAAATAAATCCATAACCCCCAAATGGAATTACCCCAGTGAACATTAAACCATGCATTCAACCCAAATTACCAATTACTGCAATACCAAAATATGCAATTGTCCCTTCTTTTACAAAATTGCATAACATGCAAGCGAAAAAATAAATAGACTTTTACCTCTGATTTATAGTACAATCACCATCTGGTCCACTGCCAAGTCTCAAAACAACCACCCAGCACCAAATAATCAAAAAAAATCACTTCAAATAGTCATAGATCCTTCTAATTAAACACAAGTCACGTATCATTTACTAATCAATTGGAGATCTACTTATAGTGAAACAGTGAAACTTTGCCCTGATCAATGAAATCCCTCGCCCTCCAGCAAGTCTTCAGCCCTTGCCCAGCCTTGTCATACATGGCAATGCTTTGACTATGCAAATGCGCCTTCTGATTTCACTGAGCACAAAGAAACCATAGTCTCTCTTCCCTCCTCTCTCCCCCCTTTTCTCTCTTCTAGATTTTGATGTTGTGCATTCTGCTTATTTCTGTGCAGAAAACGAGGGGCAATGAGGAGGAAATAAGGTTACATGTTTCAATAAGGACGGTAGCGTAGTCATTTACCATCCCTAGTTAGTCTTTAATACTTAATGGATAGAAAAGCTAATGAAAAGACTAAATTGGAGTAACTTAATAGTTTTGGAGGACTAAAATCAAAGGAATCGATATCTAAATACGGAAGATTGAAGAGATCGATATGAAAAAGCCCCATTTATTTAATACCTTTTTGCATCTTTGGACAACATTGTCTCCCCCTCCCCCTTTTGTTTGGGGTGTTTGAGAGAGAGTATGCATGGGTTTTGCATTATTATTATTATTATTATTATTTGGTTGAGGGAAGTGCCCATTGTAGCATATATTCAAACATAAATCATGACAATGAACATCTCAATAAAGGGAGACAAAATTTTCACTAATACCTATTATACGCGAGGAAGCTCTAGAATCTACAGCTTATGGTCGATTAGAGAAGGCGATGTAAATGTCGTTACCTATCAGGATGTATGCATAGCAACATGAGTACCAGTCAAGGTGGAATGGAGACACATGAATTTGTCAAGATTAGCTTGCGGAATCTAAACTATTGGAGAAAACATTGCAAGAGAAGTAGCAAGAGTTGTTGCAGATGTAGAACTAGAAGGACCCATAGTGAAGTCTCTTATCATAGCCTAAGCTCATTCTAGTTTTCCGTACTTCCAACAATCATCATACATGTGTTCTATTGGCAATTAGACTAATTGAAGATTTTATAACATCAATCAATCGTGCATCCTGTAATTATTCTCTTACCTCCTTGTACTTGCCCCATTCATCTATAAAAATGATGGCAAATTGTATAGTTAAGGAACACCAAGATATACAAAATTTCTTCATTCCTCTTTTGTTCTATTTTCTTTATTATGGTATCAGGGCTCTAGCATTCTAGTGCATCTCCTAGCTTCTTTGGTGAGTGCATAAACCATCCTAGGTGAGTTTTTCTTTGTCCTCACACATTTCGAATCCCTCCGATCTTCCTTCCGCTAAAATTTCAGCCTCATCGAACTTGTCAAGTGCCCCCCCCACGCCGTGTGAAATCTTTGCAAGTATCCACGTGCCTCCCTTCTCCCACGCGTGAGCCCTACTCGCCCTAGCCCATTCTGCTCCAAAATCCGACAAGACCCGTTATTATTCGATCCAGTTTTGTTTAGCCCGCCCAGAAGACCCGCCACATTAGCGCCACCTCACTGTCCACATCAGTGCCACCTCATATTTGAATGTCACATCGACTGTTGACCTCCGGCCATTGACCTTTGATTTTAACTGGCGACCCTTGACCACTGTTGACCAGGTTTGATTTTTTTCGGGCGTTGATTTTTTGGTTGACTTTTCGGGAGTTGAATTTTTTTAGACTATCCTTTCCACAATGTCTTTCCAAAATGATATTGTTTTTTATATCGTTTTAGATGGGACTAAATGTAGTCTTCGAACTTCTAATATGGAACTTTTTCTCAAAAGAAGAAAATTATAGTGTTATGTCTCTAAGGATTCTCCTAAACTTGTTTCTGCTAAAGATGAGTCTGCCGCTGATTACGTTACTCACTTAGACGACTGGGAGAGTATTCATAGCAAGATTCCGTAGTGGATCCGTTACACATCAATCCCATCTACTACCAAGGCTCGAGAATACTAAGGATGCGTGGGATTTCTTGACTGCTCGTTACGACTGCTGGAATGATGCTTCTTTTCAATTTCATATTGAAACAAAACTTTACCAGATGCGTCAAGGACTCAATCAGTCCATGTACTCTCAAGTCTCTCTTTTTTTGGATAAGTTGACCGCTGTTGAACTCCAGCTTCACTATGCTACAGACATCGAGGTTTTTGCCAAGTATTGGAACCACCATAAGTTCATGCATTTTATGATGTCCCTTCGAATGACTTTGCATCCACTCGAGCTACCCTTCTTCATCGTACCCAACTTCCTACTATAGATCTTGTTGTTACGGAGTTTATTTCTGAGGAGCATCATTGCTCCAGTATGAAGCTGCAGTCTCTCGATCTTGTTTTGACTGTTGTTTATTTGCCTTCCTCTCAACGTTCTGCTCCATAATCCCAATCCTCTTCTCAGAAGTTATTTTGTTAGTATTGCAAGAAAAACGACCACCTAGTTACTGATTGTTTCAACTTTCAAGTTATAGCAGAAAAGGATAAGTGACTCTCTTAGTTCCCTTCAACAGGTTGTTGCGGTTGTTTTTATTGGTCCCCCTACCCCTGAGTCTTCTTCACAGCCTGCTTTGCTCACTACTGCTGACATTGAGACCTTAGTCCATCAGGTTCTGTCTCGTTCATGTACTGCCCCATCAGGTACTTCGTTTTGGTTTATGAATTCTGCTTGTTGTAATCATATGATCTGATCCGACCAATTTTTTCCACTAAATCTAATCTGGATCCTAACCATATCATTTACATTGCCGACAGTTCTGCGATGCCTATTAGCCATATTGGTTCTATTTCTACTTCCGACATATCTGTATGTAGTATCTATTTAGTCCCAAGGTTATCGTCGAATTTCTTCTCTGTTGGCCAACTTATTGAGTTAGGTTTTGAACTTCACTTTTTTTTGTGTGATGTTAATGTGCAAGATCCTCAAACAGGTCAGGTCATTGAGACAAACCGTAAAGTTGGACGTATGGCAAACTTGCAGATTCCTTCCGCTACACCTTCGACTGCGATTGCCACCACTTCTAGTGTTTAGCATTCTCGTCTCGATCATACTTCTTTACCTCGTATTTAGCAGTTAGCATCTAGTGGTCTCCTTGCCTCTGTCACTTTTGTTAAGTTTAATTGTATTTCTTATTAACTGGCAAACAAAATCATTTACCGTTTAATACTAGTGACTCTTTTTCTTCTGCTCTTTTTGATCTTATTCATTCTAATATTTGGAGCCCTGCCCCAATTTCCACCGAGTGGGACTCCCGCTACTTTGTAATATTTGTGGGCGATTTTTCTCGTTATACATGGATTTATCTTATACATAAGCGTTCTAAAGTATTTGCAATTTACAAAAGCTTTCCATTCTGATAAGGCTCTGGAGTACAACAAAAAATCCTTCCTTGAGTTTTTGCAGCAAAATGACACTCTCTCATCGCTCTTGTCCCTATATATCACAACAAAATGGTCGAGCAGAGCGTAAGCACCGTCACATTCTAGGCACCATCCAATCCCTCCTCATCTCTGTCTTGCTTCCTGAGCGTTCCTGAGCGTCTTTGGGAAGAGGCTGCCCTTACTGTTGTCTACATAATCAATCATGTTCCCTCACCCATTTTTGGCAACAAAACTCCCTTTGACTTGCTATATGGTACCATTCCCCTTTGACTTGCTATATGGTACCATTCCCGATTATAGTTCTCTGAGTTTTTTGTTGTGCCTGTTTCATTCTTCTCTACCTGCATGAACGAACAAAGCTAGAGCCCCACTCTAGGCTATACTACTTTCTTGGTTATGGAATTGAACAAAAAGGATACCGTTGTTATGATTCCATCACCAAGCACCTTCGTACTTCTCGTCATGTGGAGTTTTGGGAACTTAAGTTCTTCACCATCCTTTCCTCCTTTCCCTCACTTCACTCTAGTCATTCTCCTATCTTCAATGATCCTTCTATTGCTCTAATTTTTGAGTCTACTAACTCTTTTGCAGGTGATGCCAGCTCCTTTGACGATCCATCATCGACCCCTTCCAATGACCTTGCTCCACCTGCGGATCCGGCGTCATCACCTGGTCCTCCTCAAGATCTACTTGTACCACCACCTGCCGCTGAATCCTCCCAAGTCATTGCACCTTGTCGTTTCTGATAAGTAAGAGCTCCTCATTTTGATGATTACCATAGTTTCTTTACTCTTGCTATCCTTCATGAGCCTCACTCTTATCGTGAGGCTAGTTTTGACTATCTTTGGTAGCAAGTTATGTCTGATGAATTAAATGCTCTTACCAAGACACATACTTAAAACTTGGTAGATTTGCCTCTTGGAAAGTCTGCAGTGTGTTGTAAGTGGGTTTACAAGATTAAGACTCGGACAGATGGCTCAGTTGGGCGATACAAAATTCATCTTGTTACGTTGGGTTGCTCTCGGGAGTATGATATTGACTATGAAGAAACTTTTGCTCCTGTTGCTCGACTTACCTCTGTTAGATTTTTGATTGTTGTTGCTAATGTTCGGCATTGGTCATTGTTTCAGATGTCAAAAACGCCTTTCTTAATGGCGTTGGTCATTGTTTCATATGTCAAAAATGCCATTAAGATGGCGATCTTACTAAGAAAGTTTATATGAAGCCTCTTTCTGATTATGAGCATCCTCCTCATAAGATTTGCCACCTTCGTCGTGTGCTCTATGATCTGAAGCAAGCTCCTCGTACTTAGTTTGACAAGTTTATCTCTGTCATTACACGACAACAGGATTTTGTAGTCAATACTTATGACACTGTCTTATTCATCTGCAAGGCTGCCTCTGGCACCACTTTTCTGCTTCTCCGTGTTAATGACATGATCATTACTAGTGATGATATTGCTGGCATTCATGCGTTTCAGGCTTTTCTAAGTCATCATTTTGAAATGAAAGATCTGAGCACCCTTAGTTACTTCCATGGTCTTGAGGCGACGTCTTCTTTATATAGTTACTCTTTCTCAGGCCATATATGCTTCAGATCTTATCTCCAGAGCCGGCCTAAACTGATAGTAAAACTGTCAGTACCCCTTTGAAATATAATGCTCTCAACCTTACTAACATTGACGGAATCCTCGGTCTCGACTACTACAACCACGGCCTTCACCTGACTCATGACCATGGCCATGTTCTCAACCAAAAAATAGAGCAGCATTCTCATCGGAAATTGCAAGTGAAGCAACTAATGTATTAGATCCAATAGAGACACAAAGAACTCTACAGTATGTCGCAATCGCAATCAGAGAAAGAACACTATCACCAATAATGATTTGACACCACACCTGAAATTAGGAAGAGTCTCGACCACGATGGTGAAATCCTGCTCCCTTAGGATCTTTGGTTCAGTCACTAGATGTTGGTAAACCTCTTATTCATCCGAGTCTAAAATACAACGAAGGACTCGACAATAAACAGGAATAGACATCTTCCCCTCTAGAGAGTAAAAAAAAATGCTCATCCCTAAAAATATTCTTTTCATTATCGTATACCTCTTTAAAAATATCCCGAATGTTCTTTGCAGTCTCAAGGAACATTACTCTAGAGCTGGCTTTCTCTTCCATGGTGCTGAGAAACCAGATGATACCACAATAACCATTTGCAAGCCAATCAGGACAGAAGGAATATCATTTGTATCAGATGTCTGATTTTTCTTTGTACTCCAACAAATAGAAGAAAAAATTAAGGCCATAACGGATAATTGCCACCATTAAGTTTAACGGTAGTAGCAATAAGTGTGGAAACATTTTCAGGACCATCATATGTAGCAATAGTAGTGAAGCCAGTAGTAGAATAACTCGACTGTGAAACCATTATAAAACATCGAAATCCAACTTACACAGAAGCAATCTTAATAGAAGGTGCAACAGTAGTAGAAACAAAGAAAAACAGTAACAGTCACAAATAGACCAGGTATAGTAGCAGTAGGAACTACACTACAGAGAGTTTGTTTCCATGAGCATTAGGAGGTGCAGAACAGCAGTTCAAACATGCTCACGACACATAAAACCGCAAAATAGCAACACCTATTTGCTCACAGCACAGAACAGCAGAACAATAGCACATATTTGTTGGCTACAACAGTTGATACACAGAACAGCAGCTGTAGCAAGCGACTGCAGCAGTTGCTGCTATTGCTGCAGCGGCAGCTGGGCTGGCCGCCTCTGTTCCGGTTACCGCAACAGGGCAGCAGAGAGAGAGGAGGAAGAAATGGAGGTTGACGACTGGCTTTGAATGAGAGAGGACATTAGCACTAGAGTTTTGGATTGGACGATTGATTTAGATTAGGTTTGAGATGAAAGGCTAAAATCTATTTCATAACTAGAGCTCGGATACACTGTTGTAAAATAATAAGATAATCTTATTATTAGTCAAGAGATGTCCCAACACCACAAACAAATAAACCCAAGGCCAGTGTTCTAAATATCGGATACCAGTCTCGTACCGGTCAGCCAAATTACATACCGGTTACCGGATACCGGGTGGGATATCGTGATATGACCCTAAATACCGGAGTGTCATATCGGTATCATACCAGTTAAAGAATAATTATATAATTGGCTATATAGAACATAATAAAACGCATAAAATGAGTTTATAGCACTTATATTGGTTTATTTACATTCAACTTACGAATTTGCAGATATCGTTTAGAACGTTCGCATATGCACAGAGACAGAGCAAAATGCAATCATAAAATAAAGAAAAATAAGTTGATATTGTTGTTTAGTAAAATGAAGGAAGAATAAGATGGTGGGTATGGGACTTGGTGAATAAAATTAATAGAAAACTCAATTTTTTGCAAACTAGGAAGTCATCATGCTAACTAGTGGATTTTCTTTATCAAATTTTATTTTTTTTTTCAACAACACATCCACAAAAACACATCCACAAAAAAACATATATGGATACAGTCCACATGCACAACAACAATAAATCTAGCATGAAACTCATACATAAAACAGTAAATCTGCAACAACAATTAGAATAATGACAAGATTCTGTTGCATGAAACAGTAAATATGCAACAGTGAATCATACATAGTAAATCTGCAACAGTAAACCTAAGAAATAGTGAATCTATAAATAGTAAATACTCAAATTAACAAATTTTAACTAGTATGAAACTCATACACACAAAATTATTTCTTGAATCACTGATTCACACTGAATCAGTGATTCGATTCACTGATTCAGTGTGAATCAGTGAACCGAATCACTGATTCAGTGTGAATCAGTGACTTCACACTAAATCAGTGATTCGGTTCACTGATTCACACTGAATCAGTGAATCGAATCACTGATTCAGTGTGAATCAGTGATTCGATTACTCACTGTAGACTACCCGCCAATAAACAGTGCGTCAACTTAGCAATTCCTCTCAAATTACACCAAAAAAAAAATCTAACATAAATCGCAATCAATTAAACCTAAATAGCACAATTATAAAAGAAATTGACGAAATTTGTAACTCTAAATCAAATTAACATAAAAAAGAAATTGACGAAATTTGTAACTCTAAATCAAATTAACATAAAAAAGCAAACTAACCTTACCTGGCCGGCGGCGACTGCCCCACTGGAGAACGGCGAGCACTTTTCGAAGACTCGCAGAGTAGGAGAAGAGCTATCGGAGAGCGGAGAAGAAAGATAGAAAGAAAACGAGAGAGATTTTTTGATGGATTGGGAAATTAGGGTTCGGGTTCGCTCCGTTCGGCTCGATCGGCCGACGAACGCAGGGAGAGAACGAGAGAGAGAGCCAGAGAGTGGAAGAAGAAGAATCGGAGAAGATTTAGGGCTGATTTGTGGGTATTTGGGATTAGGGTTTTGTCGCGGAGAGAGAGAGCTCGGATCGCCGGGAGATAAAGAGAGAGAGAAAACGCGAAAGAAAATAAAAATTTCCCCCCTTTCGACCCGTTTTATTGCTTAACGGGTCGGATTTTAACGGGTTAACGGGTTTAACCCGTAACCAAAATCCAATAACCGATATTATCCAATACCGGCCGGTATTGGATAATATCGATACCGGCCGATATATCGCCACGTGGCCGATATATCGGCCCATACCGGTCCAAAACGATACCCGATAAAAAATTCCCCATATTGTATCGTTTCTTCAAAATTACCGATATACCGGCCGATATACCGGTATATCGGCCGATATTTAAAACACTGCCCAAGGCAACATGGGACTAAATACAAACACAAGATAATAAAATCAACACACATGATAATGAAAGGAAAATTCTATAGGACAAGGAAATTAAAGGGGAAGTGGAAGAATGCTTCATTGGTGAAAATGTTGGGCAATTACAGAACAAATAAAGAAATAAGTGCAGCTGAAATGAGCATGCTAAGATGTATTAGTGTAGATACACTGGGTGATAAGATAAGAAAGAGAATTAGTAACAAGATAACTGTTGCTCCTATTGAGGATAAAATAAAGGAAGACAAATTAACTGGTGCAATATGTACAACGATGCAAGTAAACGGAAGACCCAAAATAACTTGGATTAAATCAATTAAATACACCGGTAGGAGAAGGATAGACAATTAAGAAGGATATGACGAATAAATGTAATGAAGAGAAGATCCTAATGGAACTAAATGAAGAAAAAGATTATTGTGGCTGACCCAAGAAATTTGGGATAAAGCAAGGTTTTAAATATTGGCAATACCAATACATATTGCAAGCACTGTATACGATTTTGGGGCACATGCTACACAATATTCCTTGGTCTGATATTGCTGACACGATTTGCCCAATATGCTGAGTCCAGTACCATAAATCATCTGTGATAAACAATTCTGATATTTTAAATCCTGGGATAAAGGCTTTGCTTTGGTTGTTGTTGCTGCTGCTGTAAAGAATGTAGTCAAGCCCTGAACCTAGCGCTTTTCCACAATTAACAATCCAATCCCGCTCCCTTAGCACTGAGCCATGCCTTGATAGCAGTTTTGATCCAGTTATAGTCCAAACAAAATAAGTTGGCAAGTTTTATGTTTCAGCTACTAAATGACCAAACAGAGATTTTAAAAGGGAACACACAAAGTTAAATAAACAAAGTATGAGAAACATGCCATGATTCTACAAGCACGTAACTTAACAGTGTGATGGACCAAGAAAGTGCTCTATTCCATTGTTGGAATCTCCTCCAACGAGTTCCACTTGAGCTATGGGGGAAGGTAGGCTAGCATAGAGAGAAAAAATGCAGCCCTGGGGAAATGTGAGATGGTTAAGGAATAGAAACAAGTTGACATGGAAATTTTACGTTTACTTGATCTGAGAAGGAAAATACAGATAGGAAACAAGGATCAAGAGTACAGCTGAAGAACTGTTATATTATTGCTTAAGCTATTGCTTTCATTAACCCATCATATTGATGCTGCTGGCTATTATCAATCATGTTCAACAGTTCAAGCAGTTAGTACTCAACAGAGGAGAGTACTATTCCCGGGCTCAATTATCTGATTTGAAATTGCATAGAAGTGCTAATTAAAGCCTCTCAACAGTGAAATATAATAGTGTCATGCAATGTTTAAAATAACGATAACGGTAACGTAACGTTTTGCCTTTGTTTAGTTATGTCGTATATAACGTAATGCTTAACGTAGATTATACAATTTCCTATTTATTTAATAAAAATAAATATAAAACAATATAAAATAATTTTTATAAGTTAAAAAATAATTTTAAAATATCAAAAAAAGAATATAAAACCATTTTGTAATACATAATCTATTCAAATATTATATTAAGTTTTTTTTTCACATATCTTCATAAATTATATCAAGTCTGCAACCGTAATTCCATTTATCATTTAAATAAGAAAGCAAGATACTAATTTTTTATTTCAATTCTAGTTATTATAATTGTTGTAATTTATATTTTGTAATATTCAATTTATCTTATTTATAATTGTTGATTTCAGTTCAATTAAAAATTCAATAGAATCAATGAGTAATTTTCAGCAACTGGACAAGAAATACATCAAGTGAACAGGGAAACAAACTTAAATTAACAAGTTAGCAATTTCACAAGCAATCAAACAAGCCAACAACTAATTAAGTAAAAAAATTACAGTAATTTGCTAATAATCAAAATAATAATCAACAACAATATATAAATTACTAAAAAAATAATTGTAAATAACGTAGCATAACGTAATTTTACGTAACGTTATGTAATATAACGTAAAAAAACGTACTATTACGATGCACTGAGTTATTTCCAGTTGTTACGTAGTGTTGAGGTTCCGTAGCGTTCAGGTTCCGTTAGGTTACGTAACGCAATATAACGGGTTTCATAACGCGTTATTTCCAACATTGGTGTCATGTAGGTGTTTATAGAAATCTCCCTTTGAAGCAATGCTGATTGCACTTTTCAAAGTTGGCAAAAGATCATGGTATGCGCGTTGATGCTCCAGAATTGATACTTTGAATCAAAATAACTGATTTCACATTTCAAAGTTGACAAAATACATGGTATGGGCTTTGATGGCTTTTGAATCAAAATGATATCCTCAAAGCTAAATCATACCGTGGAATCTTGCGAATTGTAACATTCTTAACAGGTACCTCATCTGCAGGGTGAATGGAAAGTAAATTCTTCACCTGCAATGGAAAAGAATTGTAAGCACTCTACAACGTTTCAGACATTAGTTAAACATGCCAAGTGAAAGTTATAGTTTAACCTACAAGTGCACAATCCATCATTCTTCAGAAAGCATGAATAGGTATGTGAAGGACAATTGGCTTCTGTTAAGACTATGGCTCAAATCCAGTTAGTGACGGCAAATCCAGCTAATAAACACATTCTAAGAAGGACAACAAGGAGAGATGAGAAAAGGAGCGGCTGTGGTCCCACATTTTAAATAATATGAAATAGGCCGACGATAAGAATTAGAGCTGAGACTCCCATAAGGGTTCTCCCTTTTGGACTATATTGGGTTTCAAGAGTATTTTACCAAATATCCATGAATTTAACGAGCCCTTATCCCTATAAATGGTATCCAGGCCCACAGTGAAAATTCTCGGAAAAATTACAAGCATAGAGCGAGCATTAAAGAGCAACACGTGTGAGCTATGATGCAATTTGTGTTATGAAGGGTCTTTGCCACACCATGAATCAACAGTAGGTGCAATATGATTGTAACTCTGTCTTTGAGTTACAATCCACATAATCAAGGATGGCTATGGAAGGTTTTCCTCGCAAGCGAAACAAGTTTCAGAGTACATACTCTTTAAGTGTGTAAAATATAGTTCTCCACAAAAAAATAAAAAATTCAAGCTCTTTGGTTAGTGCCTTACCGGAGCCAAAGTGAAGCTCTTCGATTAGTGGCTTGACGGATACGAGCCAAAGTGAATATTACTAAGATTTTCGCTTGAATGCGTTTAATAAATACTTGTGTTGATAAGGACAGCAAGACGACAAAGAAAAAGGAGGGACTTCGGTCCCACAATGGGAAAAAAAAAAAGAGCCGAATAGATGGTTAAATATTAAACCAAGATTCCAAAAGGGTTTTTCCTTTTTAGGTCAGATTGGGCTTTAAGAGTATTTACCAAATACTAAAGTAGTTTATGGGCCTTGTCCCTGCAGTTGCTAAAAGAGAAACTTAACAAGTATGTTATAAATATAATCTGTAGCAACATTTAAAATAGCGATAACGGTAATGTAACATTCTACCTCTGTGAGGTTATATTGCATGCGACATAATGTTTAAGGTAGGCTGCATAATGTTCTACTTATTTGATTAAAAAAAAACTATGTAAAATAATTTATAAAAATTGGAAAATAAATTTAAAAATTCCAAAAAAAAAAGAATATAAAAATATTTTATAATATGAATCAATTATAAATTTCTAACATTATTCACAATAATCTTCACATTTATCTTTATAAATTATATTAAGTCCGGAATCATAATTTTAGTTTATCAAATAAACAAGAAACCAAAATTTCAAATTTATTTTCAGTTACTATTAATATTGTAATTTATATTTTATAATGCTAAATTTGTTTTATTCATAATTGTTCATTTTAATTAAATTGAAAATTCAATAGAATCAATAGTAAGTAAGAATTACACCAAGCACACAAGAAAGTAATTGCAAATTAGTAAATTAGCAAATCTACGAGCAATCAAACAAGTAATTAAGAAAATTGCAACAATTAGCTAACGATCAAATTAAATAAACATCAGCAATGAAAATTATGCAAACAATAACAGCTAATTTAACATAATTTAACATAATGTAAAATAACATTAAAAAAACCACCGTCATGATGCATAGAGTTATTTTTTATTTGTAGATAATGGATTTCTATTTGGTATCATAACGTAATATAACGGATTTTATAACACATTATTCTTAACATTGATCTGTGGATTATGAGTACGGCTGCTTTAAGTTATGAGTGATCAATCAGAAGTCACATTTATTATTGCATAATACTCAAAAAAATAATCCAAAGGTATCAATTGTTAATTAAACAATAAATTAGTTGGCATTATACCAAAATAAGACCAATTATATTAGTAGGCTGTTCATAGTAAACTGGCACTCTGCTGTGCCCTTTCTCCAGAATCATCTTCATCAAGTCCCTGCATGATAAATTTCACATGAAGCCAATGTTTCTACTGAAAGATAGCAGCTACATGTCTCGACTAGATGAACTCAGAAAAAACCTGTCAAGTTTAGCATTGATATCAATAGCAAAGGTTTGAGACAGAGGGGTCATGGCATCCCTTGCTGTTTTCTCTGTTAGTTCCAGTGCCCCCGCTATGATTGTTGTTTCATCATGGGTCAACTCTCCACCTTTACCAGCCTATTACAAGCCAAAAAGAAATTACTGCAGTGACAAGCAGAAATAGGAAATCTAACTTAACATTATCAATGGTGATGTGTCACTATAATCACTTAAGCTCTAACTTACAATCAAGGAATAAGTACATATTCGTATGTCAACATCATAATTATTCTCAAAGTTGACAAATAACAACCCTGCTCTGAGCAGAACAATACACACACAATACAATGTACACCCTTTAGCAGGTTAAATGGAAACTTGAAAATCAAGAAGATATACACAAAGAATAGTAAATCACATATCAGCATCTCTGCAGCGTTAAGGGAAATAGCATAAACATGATAAGGCTTCAATCATGATATGGTCAAATAATGTAATCATAGCAGTATTTCAGATATGCAGAGGCAACATGGAAGTATTCAACAATGCTTGATACCGGTTATGGCAGACCCTTGGACAAAATGAGGACAAGATAGGCTTTTTAGGTACATATCCCAAATCTCATATATTTAGAGATATGCCCACCAAATCTCAATAATTAGACACCGACCTACCAAATCATTTGGAGGCGATTAAAATACCCCATGTTACTTGGATACACTTTTGGATGGCAATCTCAAAAAGATGTAGGTTATTTTCTAGAAATCCAAATGGTACCTCTATAATACCTTTGCAGAGCACAGATAACTCCCAAGGCTGAATTTCCTTTTTTTTGTGTGCCACTGGTGCTTCATGTGAAGAATCGGTTTGGAGTCTAATGTGAGCCATCTTTTCGCATCAGTTGTGGATCCAAAGGATGGGACTTGTTTTTGGAGTTATTAAGATATTGGAACTCTATAAATATAGATTCTACTCTACTTTTAAAGAGATCCAAGTAACAAATTAAAAGATGGAGACATTAAGAGGGAAAAAAAAAGATCTTCACATCAACAAGATCTTCTCTATTCTCATCTTCCTCATCAAGATCTCCTTTGCCGCACTTAAAAGAGAAGGCTTTCACATCAAGCCAATAAAAAAGAAGATCCTAACATCATCAGGAGATTACATTTAACATGACATTTTTACTAAGTAAGCTTATTTCTTCTTTTTCCATCTTCTTTCAAGCAATCCACAAGATTATTGTTGGATTCTTAATTGGACCAAAGAGCAATCAAGGAATTGCTCTGATCAGGTTCCGTGGTCACATATTCCCGGATTAATAGAAAGCTATAATTTTTATCATTCAATTGTCAAGAACTGTGTATTAATTGATTTCAATAAAGTCACAATATTTCCACTTTATTTTAAGTTGCAAATTTCCACACCTTCCTTGTCCACTGATATTTTTGGGTCTATACTTTGGGACGGCTATAGACCAATAATTCTTTATAGCTCCGACTGTTAGGCTATTAGAAAAAAACACATTAAAAAACAGTTATAGAAATAAGAATGCTAAGAAGAATAAGTGCCAACATCTAATCTTTCCCCTGTTTATCCCGGTTGGACCACCTTTTGTCTTTTGATTTGTGGGCAATGAACAATAAGTTTTTGTTGGCATTCAAGACATGATAGTTAAGCAAGAACATGTTTGGTCGCAAAGTCCCTTCAGCTTCTAAGAGATTGAATAAGATATTCATACCTCAACAAAAAATCAGAAGTTACTCAAACTGAAGATAAAATAAGAGAATTGATTACGATGGTTTGAACATATGCAACAAAAGCCTTTATGAGCACCAGTTATGAAAAGTGATAAAATCATAATTCATAAAGCTAAAGCTAGGAGGACCAGAAGTAGGCCTAAACATATATGGATGGAAGCAATTAAAAGGAGCATAGGAGCGGTAATTTAAATATAGAGATGGCCCTTGACCGGCACCAATTAGGAAAAGTTATAGAATCATAATTCATAAAGTTAGGAGGACCAGAAGTAGGCCTAAGCATATATGGATGGAAGCAATTAAAAGGGACATAGGAGCGGTAATTTAATTATAGAGGTGGCTCTTGGCTAGCTAAATGGAAGGAAAGGATTCATATAACCAACTTCAAAACCTTATAAACAAGGTTGTGTTGATGTTGTTGGATCATTAGGTAGCTTGCAATCATGCAACACTCATAAAACCTCCAATGTCGGTCATTGACCAACTTGTACAACCTAGCAAATGTGTTAGGCACCTCTTGTAGAACATTAGTTTTCTCAATTACTTCAAGAGCACTAATTAATTCAACCGCATATGATAAATAAGTTACCCCCTTGGTTTCGCATCTTTTATTATGCCTCACTGATTACTCAATTACTTCAAATACTTATTTGTAACGGTTTTCCTCCATTATTTCTCTCTAGGATGATGCATCCCAAGCAATAAGCACTTCGTAGAGGCATTAAAAATTTTAATAAACATGTGAGTGAAATAATAATAAAAAATAATAGTTCATTTTTAATGACACTAAAGGACTTGAAGTATACTATAAGTTGCAAGATACTATTATAAAAAAAGGTGAGGACGCAAGAACCGCTGCAATTTAGAATCATAGACAAGTTTTTCTTTATAAATTCTAGTAAGGTGCACATGCAATGCTTGTAGTATTAGTATAAAATTTCTCCTATGATGAAAACTTAATACAGAATTAAATTAAAATCTCACCTAAAAGAGTCAAATTTCAACATAGTTCTTCATGAAAGTAAAAAAACACCTCTAGATTCAATTAGAATGAGTAAAATTATTTAAAGCTACAGATTAATTAACTCCTATTTTTGTTAGGCAAAGTAATTAAGTTAATTATAATGTTAAGAAATGAAAAAGTACTCATTTGAAACTTTCATCAAGGATAATTTTACAGTTCAATTTTTCTTAAGAAACAATTGGACAGTTTGGTTGTTCTTAAACGATCAGAAGCCAAATTATTTTCAGTAAGGAAACAATTAAATGGGGGTTTACCAAATATTTCTATTAAAAAAATAGATGGTCGGGATGTTTCCTATAAGGAAACAAATAAAAGGGAGTCTATAACCAAGAACTAAACAAACAATTCAATTTTTCTTAAAAAATTGACAACCGAGATGATTTTGGTAGAGGAAACAAATAAAAGGGGCATGAAGGAACAAATAGAATATAGGGAACAAATAAAGGAAGGTGTTTTCGTAACAACAATTAGATGGTTTGATTTTTCTCAAGAAATAAGCGACAGAAATATTTTCTATAGGGAAACAATTGAAGGGGTTTTATCATTTACCAGCAAGGACAATTAAACGGTTTATTTTTTTTTTAGAACATCAATGGCCGAGATTATTATTTTTAAATAAGTAGAGGGGAGCAGGCTCCAAAATACTTGCTTTTAAGAGTAAACATAGATTATGCAAATATCAAAAATAGCAAATTTGAATATTTTCTCAAAGGAACAAAATACAATGAATAGCTAGCTATAGAGACTCACCTCATTCCCATGCAGCGTAACCAGTGTTTTCAGCTCAGCTCTACGGAAGAGAGCTACATGACCCTCTCCCAGAAGACAGTCCAACAGCTGAAATTTACAACACACATTAATTACTCAAAGTTAGATTATTTCTCGAGCCTAACAATAATTGGTAAAATTGCGCAAGTGTAATTGCCCATCACCTTGCTGATTGGATATGCAACCGGGAAACAAATCCACACAAGAACACGAACTACTGGCGCAACTGCTGCGCCAATTGCTAAACCATATCGCGAGCATACAGATTGTGGAATAATCTGCACAACACAAAACAAACGATATCTAAAATCACTTCAATTAAGCTATCAATTAACATGGAACTTTAGAAATTGGCCAACTCACCTCTCCAAAAAGAAGTATCAATGTCACCGAAATCAATATAGCACCCCACGCCGTCACCAAACTATCAAGAAAAATAGGAAGCGCCTGCCAACCAACCCAAAAGAACAATTCTTTTTCCTCAAAATATATGTTTCAAAATATATTAAAAAAATATAAATTGATCAACAATTTTACCTCCATGGCCGCCGCATTGCAGATCAAAAGAGTGCAGAGCAGCAGATGCTGCTTTTGCACAACTGGGAGTATCTTAGCTGTCCCAAAACCCCAAATTCAACGAAATCAACAACTCGAATAATACACCAAAAAGAATAAAATTTTGAGAGTCCTAACAGTTACCGGCGTGCTTGCGGTCTTGAGCGGTGCCGGACTTGGCGAGGACTTCGAGATCGACGAGGCTGAGGGACATGAGGCCGAGGGTGAGGCCGGACATGAGGCCGGCGAAGAGTACGAGTAGAACGATGATGAGAATGTGGAGGAAGAAGCTGGCGCTGCAGCACTCGTACTCCACCGCCATTAACCGCCTCTCTCTCTCTCTCTCTCTCTCTCTCTCTACTCTCTCTGTGTGTGTGCGCGCTCGAGAATCGAGAGAGAAGTTTCAAGAAACACCAACTTGCTTGCTGGCAACAGCTTCTGCTAAAGGCCGAGGTTCCGTCTTAGTGAAGACAAGTCCCCCGCTTAAAGTGGGGGAAAAGGTTGATTTTCTTTTTTTTTTTCATTTTTTGGGATAAAATGAGGTCCGGCGAGGGGAACAGGCGAACAGGTGGAGAATGGAGAGTGACAGGTGGCGCTATTTCTGACCGACACCGCCACAAACCGACCCACGTCTGTTTTGGGTCTCGGATTCTTGGATGGAGCACGCTGCGGATTTGCAGGGTAGTTCTGTAATTATCTTCGACATGCTGGTTTTTAGTTCTGTAATTATCTTCGACATGCTGGTTTTTTCTTTTTTCTTTTTTCTTTTTTCCTTTTTCTTTTTTGGGCTATTGTGTCAGTGTCGCTGAATAAAAGCTTTACTTATGCCTTGTAAGGCCCATCCAAGGCCCACCCGACGTTCAGTGGGAGTTTCGAGACGGGCACACCATTTTTCCTAGTGAGCCCACTTTTTCTAGTGAGCTTACTCTGTTTTCCTAATTCCTAATGAGCACACCAAAAAATATAAAACTCTCATTACTTCATTTCTCTCCCCCACTTACCTTCCTTCTCTCCCTACTTACTTCCGTTCTTCTCTCCCTCACCTCTCCAAATCTAGGGCCGACCACTCTCCACATCAAAAAAATCAAACTCCTCAATTCCCTCTTCCACCTCTCATAATCATAGGGCCAATCTCCTTCTTCTTCCTCTTCTCTTCTCTAAACCCAACTCCACCCAGTCTCTCTTCTCTTCCGATTGCCCGTCGCCGCTGTCGATCCTGCCAACACCGATCGCCCGCCTCCGTCTCCGCCGCTTCTTAAGTCGAGGTGGATGAGATCCTCTTCCTCATTATGTAAGTTTTTTTTGTTTTTTTTTTTAAGCAAAGCATGGCAGGTCTTGGGATCTTTCCATCCTTTAAGATTGAAACTTAAAAATTGGAATTTTAATTTATACTTTGATTATTTTTTAATGAAAAAATAAAATTATTGTAATGCTAGTTGTAAAATATGTAAAGTTTTGTTAATTTTCCAATCATGAATGGTAATGGTAAATTTTAATATATCTTGAAGTTTATAGTATTGTCAAATTGGTTGATTAGCAAAAGAAGGTTTGAGTGTGTTTATATCTTTATTTTACATTCTAATGCAGCATTAAAATTAGACAAAAATTGATATTTGTTACCAAATTGAACTCAGCAACTACTAACTTACATATAGAGAAGTCATTGTTATGATAACTGTTATTTATTAATGAAATTACATGTATTAATGTTATTATCTTTGTATTCCATAGATGCATCGTCAGGTCAATTTGACTTCTCGAAATTCATCACTCTTTATGTTTGTTGGATATGTGAGATATTAGAGAAGATAATGTTGAAATTGGTGAAAGATAAAATTTTGCCTTGTTTTGCAAATTTTAAGAACAGAAATCTTCACTAAACATTTGCCTAGAAGTAGCAAAACAAGGGAGTGCTGATGCATGTCGATATGGTGGTATCTGTCGATTCAGCCATGATTTGGATGTTTATCTCGCTCAGGTATGGTGTTTATTATTCTTAATTGAATATCGATTATATACAAGAATATGCAATTGCGAGTATCGATTGTCAATATTTCTAAAGAATCAATATTTGTCAAATGCAGAGACTGAACTCAGAAGAAGAAGAAGAAGTACAATCGATTAGTGGAGGACTGGTTAAATTAATACTTTTCAAGAGTTTCAAAATCTGGAGACGTTAGATTTAATTATTTTTTTGTTTTCGGTCGTAATTTGAAAGGGTTGTACTTGAAAACAATGTAATTTTAGATGGTTGTTTGAGAACTATTTGCTATAAACGAAACTTTGTATATAGTTTTTTTAATGTAATGTTGTTTTTAATTGTAGGCTGATTTGTTCATAATTTTCATTATGTGAATTCACAAAGACTCATCATAAATCTTTGCAATGAACGTCTTCTGTATTTGCTTTTTTTTGGTTTTTTAATATTTGCTCTTTTGTATGATTTCTTTAGAAATAATATACGAAAATAAACTTCTTTTGTAATCATCGTAAACTTTGTAATGAATTTATTTTGTATTTGCTTTTTTTAATGGATATTATTATGATTTGAAAATATCTAGACTGATTTGAAATTATTTCAGTAAGAATTGCAGTTATTATATATTAAATAACTTATTATGTTTTAGTTTAACTTGATAATATTAACCAATTTATATCCAGGGTTTATAATCTACTGTCTTGGGTGTACACCCTAAACAAAATAGTCAACTGTCTGGACTGGAAGTCTGGATAATAGACTGTTATTCGGAATTCTAGTCCAGACAAACAAAAACTTATCCGGACTGGAAGTCTGGACAATGCCCCATTGTCCGCACTTCCAGTCCGGATAGAGTAATCCACTGTCCGATTGGCAGTCCGGACAGTGGTGAAACTGTCCAGACTGTCAGTCCGGACTTTGAGTTTTTTTTTAGATTCATATTTTTTTTATCAATCTGCATTATTTTTAGGGTTTTTGAGTAAGCAAAGTTCTAATAAAGTCAATTTTTTAATTTAATTTGTGAAATAATTTAATATAAAAAAGATTTGATAGAAGAATTGTGGCTTTTAGGTTATTTTTTCGGTGTTACAGTTTGAGAAGAGAAGAAGAAGAGAGATTAAAGATAAGGGTATTTCAGTCCAAAAAATTCGATGACAAATTTAGAATATGAAAAAAGTTTTTAAGTGGACTCACTAGAAAAAATGGTGTGCCCTTCTAGAAACTCCCGGTTCAGTTCATTGGGTTTCCAAACCAAACCCGCAACTCGTGATGGAAGTAGCCGTTGCGGGTGGGAGATTCTAAAGTAGCACACCATTTGGGAGTTTCTAGATGGGCACACCACTTTCCTAAACTTCTTTCATATTACAAATTTGTCATCGAATTTTTTGGACTAGAATACCCCTATCTTCAATCTCTCTTCTCCTTCTCTTCTCAAATTGCAGTTCAGTTCACCAACAAAAAAATATAAAACCCACAACTATTCTATCAAATCTTTCTTTATATTAAATTATCTTACAAATTAAATTCGAAAATTGACTTTATTGGATATTTTCTTACTCAAAAACCCTAGAAAAAGTGTGGATTGATAAAATTTATGAGGCCAAAAAAACTCACAGTCCGAACTGACAGTCCTGACAATTTCTTCACTGTTCGGACTGATAGTCCGGACTGTTTCTCTACTATCCGGACTGTTAATCCGGTCAGTGGTTTGCCTATCCGGACTTACAGCTTGGACAGAAGAAATTATATTCGGGCTGACAGTCCAGACGGGTTACACCCTATCCAGACTGTAAGCCCAGATAGTAGATGAGACTGTTCAAAGTGTACACCCCGAAAAGTGTTATTTCCGTCTCCGAGCATATTGACATTAACGGTGGTAAGTGGGTCGTGCTCGGTTCGGGCACAGCCAGTACTGGTCACAGACGTGCCAGGCACGACACGTCCCATTTTTGGAACGTATAAGGCACGTTCGCCCAAGCCGAGGCATGCCAGCAAGTTTTTTTTAATTTTTTTTAAAAATATTAAGCTGATTATTAAGTAAGTTTAGAAAAATAGTTAGCTTAATTTAATTATTTTTAACAAGAAAAAAATAATATTAAAAATAAAATTTTATTATATTAAATTTATTATATTGACATAATTGTTGTATAAATCTCTTTAGAAATCATACAAAACACGAAAAGAGGGGAGAGGAGCCTGACCGTCACCCTCAACTTATTCTTGGTATTTTTTCAAGAGATTTATGAGTTAAAAAATTACATGGAAAAAATTTACAAATGTAGAAATTACAATTCGAAAAGAAAAAATAAAAGTCTATTTTCATTTATCTTCTGGTAAGTTCTCTATTTCTATTTCGTTGGAAAATTCTTATTTCGTTTCTTCTGCGTCGAGCCAGTCTTTCAAGCAAACACACATTTCCAATGTGTCCGCTGCCATAAAATTTCTCCACTCCGTGAGCACGCTGCCACCTGCACTAAAAATAGACTCTGATGCTACAGTAGACACTGAAGGAGTTAGTAGATCACGAACTATATTGGAAAGCACATGATATTTTTTTCCTGTAATTTCTACTAGGCCAAAATATCAAAAACTTCATAATTTTCAGATGACACATCATCTTCATAGTTAGTTTTTTCTAAATAATTATTTAGTTCATTAAAATATGTACTATATTGCCTAGCCTTTTTTTTGGTAAAATAAGGATAATATTATTGGATTTTAGGTTTCCCTAACACTTAGTTTCTTTATAGATTATGTTTTATCACCATACATATCTTCATATGTATGGTACATAATATGTAAATAAATTTGCAAAAATCCCCCTAATGACTATAAATGGCTATTTTTTTAAAAAATTAAATAGGCAGGCTGAGCACGTGTTAAGCACGCCTCAGCCCGCCTGGGCCACGCCGTGCCGACTGCCCAGGCAACCCCGGCTCAGGCACAACCCCAGCCGGAGACCTGTCCGACACGTATTCGGCACGTGCTCAGGCGTGGTCAATGGGCCGCCTGGCCAATTTGTCACCCCTAGTTGACATCACAGTGGAGTACTGGAACCTAGCAGCGGCTTTATGAACATGCTGTTTTCTTCCTCTATTCTTTATCTATTCAAAAAAACCTAAATATTATATTGTAATTTTGTTATAAAACCTATCAGATGAAAAAAAATCAAAATATAATTGCATCCAGGAATTGATTATGCGACAAACACAGAAGAATTTATTCATCTCTCAAATTTGTACTCAAAGTTTATCCTTTCCGACTGCAGATTTCATCAATACACAAATAAATCCAAATAAATGCAAAAGAAAAAAATAAAAAAGGAAAAAAATTCCAGTTTGTAGATCATGGAGCTTAGCGGATCTAAAGGCAGAGGCGGCATACTCTCACCCTTACACAACTCATCATCAAGCAAAGAGTTATGCATAACACCTCAAGCGTCTCATCCAATCACCCATTTGTACACAATCTATGTATAGAACCAGTAAATCGCTTCTTGCGCTTTGCAAATGCTGGTGCTCGGATTCGTTCTATAATCTTACCCTGCTCAATGAGCAAGTACTTACTTAGAGCAATAGAAGTCTATATAACTAAAACATCAAAGAATTTGATATGCTTAACGTTTGAAGCTTGCCAAATATTTTCTTCAAGAATTTTGGTTAATTCAGTTTGTTTCTAAGAAATTCATAATTTTTTATCATCTCAGCCCAAAAAAAAATATTTTAAATTTTCTGAAAACTACATAAACTCATTGTTTTCAAGTTTAAGTCCTATAACAAAAGTCATATAACAAAAATTTTACCTTGCACATATTTGGAGGGTAGAGGCTGCAACCATGTAATGATTTGGTGAAATTGTTGAAGCGAAAATTCCCGAACCTCCCCTCTTCGTCCACATAGCTTGGATTTGTATTAATCTTCACACCTATTAAAATAAAAAAAATTATCAAAATTTACATTAAAAAGAAAGAAAAATAGATAAAAATTCAAAAGCCTATTAATTTAGATGAGAAATTATCCAAGAGAGTGAGTATATTTGATGACGGTGATGAAAACCTTCTGTCTGCATCACATTCCATCTCTTTCCTCTCAACTCTCCATTCTCTCATCCATTCAATCAAAACAAAAACAAACAAACAATAATAAGAAATCAATAAATAAAACTAAAAATCTAATGAACAAACCATCTCTTGAATGGCTAAGAGAGATGGAGATGGAGCTACGACGACTAGAGAGCTCCTGCTCCTTGCAATCCCTGGAGAGATGGAGACGGAGCTGCGATGACTAGAAGCAATCATTGATCTTTCACCCAAAACTTATTCTAAGAAATAAATTAGGATCACGATCAACCAACGATTTCTCATCAAGGTAAATAAAATTAACTCATTTTAGTCACTTTTAATCTCTTCATGGATTGAACAAGAAAGAATCAATTTTTCAACAATCAGATGTAAATCAAATCATGATTTTTTTATCAGTTTCTAATGTCGGTAACGATCCAATAAACCAAGCTTGGCCTGGACGATCATGTGGGTGATGAAGTGGGACGCCTCCTTCGCCTCGTCCAAGAGCCTCCTCACCTCCGCCTCCGACACCACGCTCCGTTTGTCCTCGAATCTTTGGCGGATCTCCGCAGCTGAATCCGACATCATGAGGGTTTCTCTGGCGGATTTTCTCGTCGCCTTCAGCAGCGATCTATTCGCTGTCAGTGCCTCCGCTGTGGCCGCCATCTCTCCCCCTCTCTCCCTCCTTTCTCTCTTTCTCTCTCTCATGTAGCAGCAATAAATGATTGATTTTCCTTTCGGCTCTAGGACTTGGGACGGAGAAACGAAGAGGAGGGAGAAGTGTGGGGGGGGGGGGAATAAGGAAGAATAGGGAAGGAAATTTTGAGTATGCTCACTAGAAAAACTGGGCCCACTAGAAAAAATGGTGTGTCCCTCTAGAAACTCCCCACCATCTTTCATAGTAAGCCCACTAGACAGTTCATTTTTCGTCCGGACTTTAAGTCCGGACCGTTGAAAAATGGGCTCACTATAAAAAATGGTCTGCTCCTTTGGAAACTCCAGTTGCGGGTGGAAGTTGAAAACAGACAAAACAAATGGATAATTCTAATGTGAATGAAAGAGGAGAGAGAGGTATAAACAGAGAGATGTTTTGCCTTGTACCTAAGTTTTGATCAAAGAAATTCTAATCTCTCCTTCTCTCTTTTCTCTCATATCTACTTTCTCTCTCCTCTAGTCTCCTCTCATTTCCTATCAGACTCCCTCTAATTCTTTTTTTCCCCCTCAAATCTTAACTAAAAGTATATAATACCATAAATTTTGGGTAAGTAGAAATAACTTTCAAAAATAAATAATTGAAGCTATCATATTCAAATTCTTCTAATATTTGTTTATTAGTTTTTTGAAGAAAAAAATTATGAAAGACAAATTAAATTTATGTCTTAAAAGAAAGAAAATAAGAGAAAATATAAAATAATACAAAATCAAAATAAAATTGAGAAATGGAGGTGCTATGCTGTATAGAATCCACTCATAATTAAATATTAAATTTTATTTTACTTGATCAAACAAATATTAGTTTTATTTCAGCTGCTTGCATTCTACTTTCGTACAAACAAGCATGTGCTTAAGCCAAGATGCACACCTATTTATAAGTCGATATGGTGTGGGGGTAGCATCTCCTCACTTGATATCGGGTTCTTATACAATAAATCTATTGCCTAACAAATCTATTGCCTATCAATAGACGGTAGGAATGAGCTAGTATTAAAATTGAAATAACATATTGATACTAATCCGAATAAGTAAAATCGAATCGAACCAAACTGAATTAACTCGGTCAGTTTTGGTGACTAGTTTTGAAAACCGAAATCGATCCAACCCGACCAAATTATTTAAAAATTATATATTAATACACAAATATTTAATACCAAACCCGACAAAATTATATTAAAAATTATATATTAATACACAAATATTTATACATATAAATGTTTATATATATATATATATATATATATATATATATATATATATATATATATATATATATATATATATATATATATATATATATATATTATAGATACTAAATTCATCACAAATTGGATAATATACTTACTAAAACAATTAAAATTATAATTTTTAAAAATTGATTCTAACCGAACCAACCCGAAACGAATAAGTTTGGTTTGGTTTTCGGTTCCAGATTGGTTTTGTCAAAATTTGCAAAAACCCAACCAAAACATATCGATGCGCACCCGTAACGAGTCGGATCCGGCTTAATCAAGCTGTTTACACGGGATCTAACTCGGATTTAGACATTCGGAAATAGCGATAGCGAGCGGGAGTTTCCAAAGGAGCACACCATTTTTCCTAGTGGCCCCATTTAACAACGGTCCAGGTCGAAAGTCCGGACCACAGATATAATGTGGACTGAAAATCCGGACTAAAAATAAAAAATACAATGTTAAGCGGGCTCACTGGAAAAAAATGGTGTGCTACTTTAGAAACTCCCCAACGATCCTGTAGACGGTTCCACAGGTTTTCTATCTATAGCTCTGTGAGGGATCTTGGATCTTTATCCTCTCACAGTATGAGGGCACAGAGGGCTTCGAAAGATCTCAAACGCACTTAATTAATTATTTGTTCTGGTTGTTAAATTCCTCCCCTTCAGGTACTTCAACTACCCAAACCCTAGATTTTGAACTTCACCCTATGCTTTTCATTTTAGGAGGTAATTGTTTAAATTTGGATATGGTGATCACATGTCTCTTGATTGAATGCAAAAGTCTTTATCTTTTTTCTTTGAGTTCTGAGCATTTCTGCTATCGGTGACCTAAAATTTGTGTGTATTTGAAAGTGTAGCCGCCGAAAATGTTAGAGAAGAGTTTGTTTGCCTAATTGCCTTGGATCTTTAGAAGAAAAAGAGAAAATATGAAATGCTCTGAGAGATTCAGCAGTATATCCCATATCTGGGTAGGGCGCTACCGACGGGCACTCCAACCTCTGGTGTACGAAACTTAATGTAATACACATGTAACTGTAGGATCTAATATGCTATTATCCATAGTCCATAAAATCAAAAATAGTATCAAAAAGGAAATATAAAAGCATGTATATAAAGTACACAAGGTGCTTTACTCGGAAAGAGTTTAAGATACAATAGTAACAAGAAATATTTAGGCCAGGTCCAAATACAATAAAATGAAACAAGGAGACTTGATATGTATACGTCAAATACAAGCCAAAAGACATATACAACAAAGAAAATGATCCTATAAAAGGTATTATTGGCGCTTTACTGCTCTCAAAAGTATGGATCCTTTAGTGGCAGTCCTCTTCAAGTTTTGCAGCGGAATTTGAGCGTGTGGGGGAAGTTCGGGGGTCACACCAACTAAGAAATATAATCAAGCTCATGCTCATGAAGAAATACATTTATACAATGCGTGCTAGCATAATCGTAATTAAATAATATAGCATAATGAATGGAGCATGTAATATCCATACAAGATAAGATAATAATGGCATGTATAATGAAACATGGAACAATTATATTAATTAAAGCAATATAAGTAAAAAATTTTGTGAGTCTTGGGGTGATCCACACGTGTCATGAATACTCGGAGTGAAATCAGAGAATGTTCCCATTATGTATAACATATTAACATGATATGTCAATCTCAATAAATAGTCAGTCTACATGTGGTACTAAGTTAACAATTTATTTTGAAACTGAATGGTGTAAGAGTTCACGTGTTTTAGGAGTATAATGTGTATACATGAATTATGGTCATAAGTCTCGGTAGTCAAGTCAACAGCAACATGAGGTCGGTGTAACATGTCAATACCATAAGTCGAGGTACCTGATTAAGTGCATAAGTCGGAGTATCAAGTTAGCAGCATGAGTAACAAGTCAGTGGTGCACAAATTGGAGTAATAGGATGTAATGGATTCAGTACACCATCAACTTTTTTTGATTAATCAAACCTAAATAATTCAAGTACTCCCACAAACGCATGCAATTTCACCATTTATTTCCCCATATCTTGCAATTTGATTTATTAACAGGCAAACATGTTTCCTATATTACTGTTGTCAAAATATCATAGCTAGACAGGAATCATGTATAGATCATGGCACATGAATGATACAATATACAGGTACATGAATAGCATGGGCAAGAGTAGATAAATAGTCTGTGCATATGATATCATGACAAGATGATTCAAGTAAAGCAATCTAGCATGATCCTGGAAGATTAGTTGTCTATATAGATTTGTTAATCGACTAGTTATAAGATTAATTGACTAGTTGTTAAGAATTAGTCAACTATAATGCTAATAATAAAGAACAAATGTGAGGTGATTAGTTGATTAGTCACTATGTTTAGTTGACTAGTCTAAGGACTAGTCAACTATTCAGAATCCTGGCACCAAGTAATTAAACATGCATATTTGTAGTACGTGATGTTAAATCCTATTTAAATGATTTTATGTAGTCACACATTTGAACATGACGTATTAGTCATGCTAGTATCCATAGATGCATCAAATATGCATGTGAAACGTGTGTTTTATTTGGTTGGAGTTAGTAACTTCAGGACAATTTTTGTTACACATGGAAAAAGTTCTGGTTGATTTGGGTAGAAATTCAAAACTTAAAAGGATGAGAAAAGTTTGTAATTTTATATAAACGAGCAATTACAGGAGCAAGAATACACGGTTCCACTCTCAAATACTATGAAAGCACAATTCTCTATTTCAATCACTCAATAAAAATCTTAAAATATGTGATGATAGAAATTTGATCAGAGCGATCCTTTTGATCTCCTTTGATGATCCAATGACGATTTTGACATGGTAATCATAAAAAAAAGGAGAAAGAAGATTACTGGTTAGAATGTTAATATCAGGGGTGTACAATCCATCGGAGGAGGTAGTTGTTGGATAATTCCGACCGATTCCAATCGCGAGGAGTCGAGGCTCGGATCGTCTTGCTCGCCGGAATCCGATCGAACTTCAACCGACTTTGAATCGATCAGATGCAGTCGAATTCCGATGGAGGCGGTCGGAGCTTAGTTTTATCAAGAGAGAGAGAGAGAGAGAGAGAGAGAGAGAGAGATGGGGAGGGAGAGCATGAGAGACGGGGAGAGAGAGGGGTGGGGAATGGGGGAGCAGGGGAGAGAGAGAGAGATCTGAAGAGAGAGAGAGAGAGAGAGAGAGAGAGGGAGCAAGAGTGGGGAGGAGAGGGAGGGGAGGAGTCGAGAGCAGGCGGGAGAGGGGAGGGGAGGGGGTGCTCATCGATATCTGACCAAATCTGACCACCTTTGACATTGTTTCGATTGCCTTGTGCTGCCGATTCTTCCACCTATTCGGTTCCGACCGTTCTCTTTAAGCTCCGACTGATTCCGGCCAGAGTCGATCAAAGTGGTTGGAATCGAAAGGCTTGTTCATCCCTAATTAAAATAACAAGATAATTCCATTGCGGAGATAGGAATGACTTGATACGAAATCTTTTGTCTTGATCACGATAGGACTTAACGATGGAGTTTCGAGAATGATGGAGGGTGATGTCAAAATCTTGGTTGGCTTGATAGGAGAGCTCTCCTTTTTTTATCACAGAAAGACTCGATGGAGATTTTCAGGAATGAAAAGAATAAAATTTATTTGCTAGAGGTGTACTTTTGAATGTAGCAAAAAAGTTCTCAATAGTATTTAGAACTGTAATTTTAATCGGGTTGATATGGAAGCCCTCTCCTTTGGGCAGAAGAAAGATCTTGATCCGGAAAATAAAGAAAAGGGGATATTGTTGACATAGGTTCTTTTCTTGATGGCTCTCGTGTTCATTTGATCCCATATTTGATTTTTTGTATCCTCCTTGATCTTCTCTAAGAAGAACAACTTATCTTCTTTGGGAGAGAAAGAATCCCTTTTGATCTTGATTAACTTGATATGAAAACCTGTTTTGATCTTCCTGAAGAAGGAGAAAGATTGACTTTCTCTAGTAGAGAGACCCTTTTACAAGTTGGAGATGATGGCCCTCTATAATGCCCCATTAGATTTGCAAATCCTCAGTTAATTCCATCTTTGATCTAGTGGAAATAGTAATTAAAGGTTGTGATTTGAGTGCAAAATCAACTAGCTGAAAAATCAACTACTGGTAGCTCCACTGTTTGGATCTTTCTATTTAGTGTAGGAAACTGTCCTACTGGTCGGTTTGGAGCCGATCCGCCAGATCTATGTAAGACTTCAAATAAACGAACATATGTTTTGACTCAGTACTCTGATTAAGCCGAGTCTTAAACCATTGGAAGGATAAGTCAGAGCTCTACAATTTCCTACATGAATTTTCCCAGTTTGATGTTTGATGTTTGATCTGTATTAAATTTGGCCTTCAAGTTAATGCTATTGCATAAACTTTAGTGAACTCAATTTCTTTCTATTTCGATCTCTATTTTGACTCGTTGTTCGATCATAGAACTTCTTCATGATCTCCAATCATTAGTTTTGAGTGTTTACAGTAGCGCTTGAAATCATCTTTGTAATGAATTAATACTTATCTCAACCAAGTTTAGATGTAAAAATTATAGTCGTTTTACTAAAGTGCTGCAGAGTAGGGCAGCATCTAGTCAACTGATTAGTCAATTAGTTTCTGTTTAGTCACTAATCCACTCAATTGCGCACACTTGTGCACTGATACCTATCCAAGTTGATGTATGATTTGGAGGTTAACAGACCCATCTAACTACAACTTTATGCATTCAAATAGAGTATAAATTATGCATGAACTATTGACGGCGGACGGAAGCGATTTAGGGTTTGTGGTGGATGAATTGGGGAAGAACTTAGGATTTTGGAGGATAAATGAGGATTTGGACTTCACGTCCAGGCGAATCACACGCCCACTCTCTCACGAATCACTCGAGAAAAGATTTGATAAAGCAAATCACATGCTCTCAAAAAAAATCATATTTCACTCTATCTCAAATTAGGGTTTTACAAGCTATATATATAGAGAATTCTAAAAGCAACAAAATAATACCAAATCTACCCAAATCTCTAATAAAATCTAATCAAATCCTAATGCAACAAGATAATACCAAATCTAACAAAATTCTAATCAAATCATAATCAAATTTCTATCAATTCTCCCGCGCTTGGAAATATTCACCACCTGGTGAATAACAATAAGAAGAAAGTCAAGTACGGTCAACTGAAATTGGTCAATTTTCTCGAAATCTGGCAAACCTTTCCACCGAACTAAATATGAGAAAATCGAACAGTTTAAAAGCCAAATGTATGCTATCTGACATTTCCATGGCGGCGACAGTAACAATTGTAGAAGGTCTGGATAGAAATCAAAATATGTCGCTTCTGTAGAAAATAAAGAATTTAGAATGTGAGCTGGAAAGTCACTGAAAATACGATCTTCATGAACATGGCAAATGAATATTTTTATAGTTGGTTCTGGCAGAAAAATTGAATCATTAACTTTTGGATCTGTGGCAAATTGTATGCTGGACTCGGTCTCATTGTCTAAAATCTCGAAAGCGGATATATCGGTATCTGGACTCTTTTTAGAGCACTCATACTCATAATGCCAAAATTCTTTGCATACTGAATATTTGATAGAAGGACACTGATGAACAGAGGGTCCATATTCTTCACACTTTGAACATTGTTTAAAAACAAGATGCGGTGCATACCGTGCACGAAGAAAAAACTGCAACCATTTTCAAGTTGGACGAAATTTATAATTACTGTGGTACCAATCAGAACCTTCTCCAACCAACTTCAATTTAGCATAGTTGTATTTCTACTCTGAAGTCAAAGAAAAATAACGGAAAAATTGTTCCAAATTGCTTTCCCAATTTTCATAACCATTAGGATCATTATAACCATGAAAATATGGAACTGCATCATATATATCACACTCCACCTGCTTGAAATCAGCATCAATGTTGATGTATTTTTCACAAAATATAAATCTCATATTTAAAGCAAATTCAAAAAAATACCAGAATTGGAATGTGTCGATTATATCAGAATTGGCATGTGGAAAGAGGAAGGGAGAGGTGCTGCTTCTACGGGAGAAAGAGAGGGGAAATTTAGTTTTTTTTTTCTCTCTTTTTTTTCCTCTGGTCTCATCTCCTATCTGATCTCTCTGTTTTTTTCTGACTTTTTTTTCACTCGATTTTTTTCTCTCTTTTTTTTAATCTCTTTCTTTCTTCTCTTTTTTTTTTCTCACTCAATTTTTTTTTCTGATCTATTTCTTTTTCTTTCTTTTTTTCGCTGAAAAAATAAGAAGATGGAGATGGATTTGGAATCTGATACTTGAAAATGTAGATCTTGAGCTCTGATACCAATTTGACGGCGGACGAAAGCGATTTAGGGTTTGTAGTGGATGAATTGGGGAAGAACTTAGGGTTTTGGAGGATAAATTAGGGTTTGGACTTCACGTCCAGGCGAATCACACGCCCACTCTCGCACAAATCACTCGAGAAAAGATTTGATAAAGCAAATCACATGTTCTAAAAAGAAATCATATTTCACTCTATCTCAAATTAGGGTTTTACAAGCCATATATATAGAGAATTCTAAAAGCAACAAAATAATACCAAATCTACCCAAATCTCTAATCAAATCTAATCAAATTCTAATGCAACAAGATAATACCAAATCTAACAAAATCCTAATCAAATCTCTATCAATTCCTAATGCTCTGATACCAATTTGACGGCAGACGGAAGCGATTTAGGGTTTGTGGTGGAGAAATTGGGGAAGAACTTAGGGTTTAGGACCTCACGTCCAGGTGAATCACACGCCCACTCTCTCACGAATCACTCGAGAAAGGATTTGATAAAGTAAATTATATGCTCTCAAAAGAAATCATATTTCACTCTATCTCAAATTAGGGTTTTACAAGTCATATATATAGAAAATTCTAAAAACAACAAAATAATACCAAATATACCAAATCTCTAATCAAATCTAATCAAATCCTAATACAACAAGATAATACCAAATCTAACAAAATTCTAATCAAATTCTAATCAAATCTCTATCAACTATTGAATGTAATGTAGTGTGCATTTGTACATGTATGAGTTTCAACTTTGCATGAAAACATTGCACAAACATTGAATTTGACATTTGAATCAAATGTAAAAGCTTACTAAAACCTTAGGGACCATGCATGTTTTATTTCTGTTGATTAGCATGTTATTCATGTGGTCTCTGGCATTACGTCAAACTCATTATATTGCTAAAAGGAATTCAGTTGGATGTCTTTTGAGTTTCTTCTCTTTGCCTTACTCAATTTGGTGTTTTTCTTTTCTGGGAACCGTTAAAGCTTTTCCTCACTCATCTTAGCCAACCATTTGTGTTTTTCTTTTGGTACTAGTAGGAATTTGTGTTACTTACAAACACATGGTGTTACCCACCTTGTGTGTGAGGGGGGATGGTAGAGAGATTAGGATTAACATTTAGATTTCTATTCTTATTAGACTTCTTCTCTTATTAGATTTCTTCTTCTCTGAGTATTATGCTTCTCCAAGTTGAATTTAGATTAGGTTTTCTTCCATGTTCAGAAACATGGTTAGGTTATGTGTGTGGGTCTATGAATGGATAATGCATAAACAGATATGAGGTGGTTAAACAGGTTATGCTCTAATTAGACAACCAAGCAAAATTATGCAGAAATATATATTAGTATATATAACAATATACACATGAACATTAATTAAATGTTATACAATCCCACTTTATAAGAAAATTACATAAAAATATAGCAAACATTGAAATATTGAGTAGAATACTACTTTTAAGAAAATCGAGACTACAACTTTATATTCTATAGCTTTCACATGAACGAAATAACATTCCTCAGTATATGGTCTACAAGTATCTATTCTAATATACAGTTCTAAAGTTAGGTCCTTATTCTCAAAACCCGCATTTAATTATTGAAACAAGATGATTTGAGCTCTCTCACTTATATTTGTTTGCAAGGAAAAATAAATAAATACTAAATTATACTCTTAGCTTTTACTTTTATTGTTTGAACATTGTTTTTAATTATTCTTAATCTTACATGTATAAAGGGTTTGGGTTGAATTGGAACTGGCGAAGGTGTAGGCAACTTAAAAAAAAAAAAAAAAAAAAAAAAAAAAAAACGTTCAGTGGACCTATCTGGGTGCATAATCTGCATAGACCTACTTATGTCGGTGACCGAATAATGAGGGCGCATCTGCCTATATCAATACGCTTTTGGGCTGCATGCGATTATGCAGCCGCATAATCTATTTTTTAGAACTCTAGTTTTTTGTTCTTCATGTTTTATATATCTATATAAACAGGTATAATTCTTTTTTTCAGTATTCAGTAAAGATTATTTATTCCTCTCCAAGTTAAGACAAGATATAGTTTCACACCTGAACCTTCCCTCTTTTCCTTAAGTATAAGAGTATAACAGTGAAAACTACTGACCTCACTATCACACCCTTACATTGATGAAATATGATTCTCTTCACTTGTGAAATGATCAAAATCTGATGCCTAGAACCTTTCTTGTCTTGATCTTCAAAGATAATCTTCATGGGATTTAGCTGGTCACTAAGCCTTTTATACCTTCAGCCTACTATAAAAACATTATTGTCTAATGCTCAATTGAAAGTCCATTGGATATTTGGGTCTAGCTACCTCGCTTTCATCGAGTTTATTGTTCTGATAGGGAAAATGTATCAGTTCTCTCTGTGGTCTATTTTGCACTATTGGCTTCTCAGAATTTGCTCACGTAATCATCTGTCATTCTTGTCAAGCTATCGACTCAAGTAGTCTTCTAGTCCAAGAAGCAGAAATATGTATATCACTTGTGCTTCAGGTTGGGTTTCTTTCTACGATCATAAACTTTCCTCATCTGTAAAAGTTCTGTGGTTTATTTTCTATCTCGAGTTCTCATTTTATCAATATGGAGCATTTGGAATCTACTGATATCCAAATTTCAAGATATCACATTTATGTCCCTTTTATGTGTGTCACCTTATCAAGTGAATATATATATTTCCAATCATGTCTTTGTATAATCTATGTGAGTATCCAGCTTGAATCTTTGTCCCTTTGTAGAAGGCAGCACATTCACTGACTGTGAAAGTACCATTTTGTTTTCAATCCATTGAGAACTGGATATTCTTCCTTTCTGAGAACGAGGATAACTGTGTCCCGGTCACTCAATGGAATTTCCAAATTTATTGTGGAGTGCAATTGATTCCGGTTGGATCCAGCATTGATTTTGTGGGACTGCTCAATTCTTTTTTTCTTTTTCTTTTTTTTTTTTTTAAATTTTGTTGTCGTGGGGGAGGATTTAATTAGATTACTTGATTTATGTCATTGGCCCACAATCCATCAGCTCGGCTGCTCGAGCTTTTAGATGTAACGGTTATCTAACATGGTAACCGAATCACCCTGTTTCAAGTAGTTACTGAATACTGACCAAATGCCGAGCTGTAGTTTCAGAACTTGTCATTATCCATTAATTTAATTCTCTACCATTCTATTTATGCCATATTTTTGTGGGAGATTTTTCAATGTTTCCAAGTGAGAGATTATTGCCCCACCACCCTTTTTACATTTGCTTTTGGGTTCACTAACTCCTTATTGATTGACCCCCAAGACAGTAGGCCGAAATCTTGGTTAAGTGGTTCTTAATGTGGTAGCTAAGTGCCAGATTGAATGGTCCTTGTCATAAAACACAAGCTGTCGACATTGCCAATGCAGTCAACGAAGAAAGAGAACTTTGTTCTCGAGCTCATATATAGTTTTTATTCGTCATAGGAAACTAGGTTTTATGATGAATAAACTAATTATATATACCTCGTACTGGAGTGATTTTGAGAAGATAGGTACGAGTTGTCTATAACTATAAAATAATTGATTACCCAAAAACCAACAAGATAAATATTTTTTACAGGTTATTCCCTATTTACATCAAAATTTATTAATTATTCTTGTGCTTTTCAAGGATCCCATCGGATTTGTAACTAGAAGTTCTCTGCAGTTGCTTCTCAAACATCTCATACCTATCGAAGTTAATTCAAGTAACCAATCATCCAAATACTTCATTCACATTGAATGATTCTTGACTGTTAAACTTATCTGCTAAATATCGTTAACCAACACAGTTCTGTAACAGTTATTTTTTTTTATATGTAATTTACCAAAATTAGGAACACTAGTCAACATTTTTCAATGCACATTGTTGAGCTTCCAGAGTAACTATTATCTGACACAGTATCTTTATATAACGGAGACAACAGGTGATATGATGGAGCGAAAGAAAGTGAAGAATAATGGACAAGCCGGGCGGCATTCGTGAAGGTATAGCTACTGATCATGAATAGTCCTAGAAATGGTGGAAGAGGCACAGAAAGTTGCAGTAGTTGTAGTGCCGGTTCCAGGCCAAAGCCACCTCAACCAGCTGCTCAGCTTCTCCCTCTACCTCGCTTCTCATGGTTCAGGCTGCATTCAAGTCCACTTCGCCAGCTCCGCGACACACAACTGTCAGGTCAAGTCTCGTTTCTATGGCTGGGGCTCGACATCCATTAAAAACATCCGCTTCCATGACCTCTCCCTCCCGCCTTTCCCAACTCCACCCTCAGACCCCAACTCTGCAATCAATTTCCCAACCCACCTCCAACCGTTATACGAGGCTTCAGTGAACATGCAGGCTTCGTTATCTTCCCTTCTTTGCTCCCTCTCTGCCACCTTTCATCGTGTTGTCGTTGTTCATGAGCCTCTGACATCATTTGCTAGCCATGCAGCTGCATTGCTGCCCAATGGTGAGTCCTTCAGGTTCCTATGCGTTTCTACTTGCTTCAAGCTCTCGTTGTCTTTTCATTGGGATGAAAAGCAAAATTCAGACAAGCCACGGCCATCACAAGCTGTTCTAGACATGATCCTTACTCCATTTGAGGACATTTGTACTCAAGATTTTCTCGATTTTGTGAAGCAACAGGAGACTGATACTGCCGTAGAGGCTGGCATACTTCTCAACACATGTCGGCTGATTGACGGAGAGTTTATTGATCTCTTTGCTCGAGAACCAGAATTTCAACAAGAGAAAATCTTCGCCATCGGCCCAACGTTTCCGGTTGTTGCTGCCAAGGCAGCCGGTGATCCACGACACTGGTGCATGGAGTGGCTTGACCAGCAGCCGTTGGCTTCAGTTGTGTATGTTTCGTTTGGGACAATGTCTTCTATTTCAGACAAGCAAATCGAGCAACTTGCTATCGGACTAAAAGACAGCAGGCAACGGTTCATATGGGTTCTGAGGGATGCTGATACAGGTGACATCTTTGCAGCTGAAGGTGACAAAAATCAACGAAAATTACCGTTGGGCTTTGAAGAGACAATCGAGGGGGTGGGAATCGTGGTGAGGGACTGGGTTCCTCAGCTCGAGATCTTAGCCCATCCATCCACGAGCAGTTTCATGAGCCATTGTGGGTGGAATTCATGTATGGAGAGCTTCACCATGGGAGTGCCGATCATTGCATGGCCGATGCACTCCGACCAGCCAAGGAATGCGCTGATGGTGACAGATTACTCGAAGGTTGGGGTGATGGTAAGAGAGTGGGCTCAGAGGGAGGAGACTGTGCAGGCAGCGCAAATAGAACAGTCGATCAGGAGGTTGATGGTGCAAGAGGAAGGGCAAGAGATCAGGAGGAGAAGTAAATCGCTGAGCGAGGGTATTCGGCAAGCAGTAAAGGAAGGTGGATCCTCGAGAGAAGATTTCAAATCTTTTCTGGCTTATGTTACCAGATGATAAAAGTTTGTATCCTAGAAATGTTTTGAATTCTTCATTAGCAGATTGATACTAGCTAGAATCAGTGTATGTATCAAAAATATCACTCTACATCCATGCTTCTAAATAAAAGGTAAAAAAAAAAAAAAAAAAAAATGATTGCAGCATATTTGGGTACAAGATTGATAGAGAACATATTCAAGGTAATTAAAATTTATGTCCAGCCCTTTAACGTACTGGATTTTTGTGCAAATTGCTAGTTGCTTCCAAAGTTCTTGTTAGTTGCTTCCATAGGCTTTGGAGCAGCAGATCACATCGCGAGAGATTGAGAAGCCTCTGTGCTGTTAAAACTGTCGGATGTTACCCCTATATAATTTCTTTGGGATTATGATCACAACCCCCTTGGGGTTTACTTATGTCCAATTTACTTGTGTCTAATTTATTGGGTTTTAGTTTTGATCTGGTACTCCATCAAGTTAATACAAAATTAACGGTTTTCAATAAAGAAAATATTTTGTATGCATTCGATAAAATAAAGAAAATATTTTGTATGCATTCGATAAAAGGGTAAATGAACTCTAAAATTTATAAAATGATAGAGATAGTCATTGTAAAAAAAAAATAAAGAAAAATTATTGGATCTATAATATAGTACGCAACTTTTTCTGAATTGGCGACTCACCTGTAATAATCCATATATATATATATATATATATATATATATATATATATATATATATATAGGGATTACTGTAGGTGAGCCGCCAGCTCAGGAAAAGTTGCGTGAGCTAGCAGCAAAACTATAATGATCCAATTATTTTTCTTCAATTTTTTTTACAATTACTATCTCTACATCCTTAAATTCTTTCTGATTAAATTTCATTAATTTTGGAGTTTATTTACTCTTTCATCAAGTGCATACAAAATTTTTTATTCATTGAAAACCGTTAATTTTGTGTTAACTTGATGGATGTCCAAATCAAAATTAAAACCCAAGAAATTGGGTATGAGTGAACCCTAGGGAGTCGAGATCATAATCTAAAAGAATTTTTTTTAAAAAGATTATTGGAGATAGTAGAAATGAACTGTAGCTCTAATAACTTGCGTGAGCTGTCAGCTCATTTTCATTTTTCTCATATATATATATATATATATAACTTTACATTGATCCTGTACTTTCAATTCACTTTTGTACACTTCATATAAAATATGGTCAATTACAGAACGTATTATTATTATTTTTTTTTTTTTGGGTTGTGCCATTGCAAACTTGGAGCTAATCTCACACTTCGTGCACTTCGCACATGCATGCCTTGAGGTAAAAACGGTAATTTATGGCACTGAGTGGATTAAAAGTAAAAGAGAAGGGGTGTACAACTTCAATTTTAGCCCTAAAATTTTCTGGGATTAAAATGAAAAGAGAAAGGGTGTACAACTTCAACTTTAGCCCAAAATTTTTCTTGGACTTGAGCCTGAAACATTTCTTGGACCTGAGCCCAAAACTTTTCGACGAGTGTGTAACGCTTGAACTGGGCCTCGAAAGCAGTCATAATATGTAAGACTTGATCTTATGATCTTGCAAAATATATATGATCGAAAATAGATTGATTTTCTTGATGCACAAGGCATAGTGCTATCATCAGCGAAGTGATTGTATAACTTGTAAAATAAAATGTTCCCTAATTGCTATTATGAAGAATTCCTACCATTTTATTGTGTTGAGAAACAATTGTTGGATATAGGTAAGCATATGGCCTGAAAGAAGAAGATATGTTTTATATTTTTCTTTGCTTGTAAGTATTTTGGATGGCCATTATTACATGTAAAAGTTTAGAGAAAGAGGTTACAAAAAGTTTGAATATAGATTTTACATGGAGAAATTCTACATGATGAAAATTACGTCCATTGGCATGTCTAATTATGTACCTAGTTCAACATAATTATCCATAGATCAAGCTTGAATATACAGTACGTTTCCTAGAGTTCATAAGCATTTCACCGATTATGAAATTTCTATGTAAATTCTATATTTTCATCGCAAACTTGAACTCCTAATGTCACATTTACATCATACAAGCAAGTTTTTTAACACGTGTATCCGGACTACAAATAACATGTTTCATCAATGAATAAGAAGGTGATGTTGCCATGGCATAAGGACATGCTAGAATCATCAAATCTTATCTTATCTCTCGTTCCTCCCATCTTAACCCTAGTTACTCACGCCATCGATCCCACGTGACACCCTTGCCATTTGTTCGCCTTAACCTTTTGCACGACATAACTAAGGAAACAATAATAATATGTTACAACTCAGGTTAATTCATCATCCAAGCAATCCAAAGATATGAAACAACCATAACAGGCTTATTATCTTGATCGTGACGTAGAGAAGAAGAAGATATTCCATATTGCAACTATCTTTATCCCCTTCTATTCTTTATATCACCTCTTCTCTTTGACAACTCAATCAGAGCCATCTCAACTGTTTCTTCTTGGATGTAGAATCACTAACAGACAAGCCCTTCTCCTGTTTGATTAATTTAAATACTAAGCTGATACCAGTAATATTATGCCCACATGAAGTACGTAGAATCAACCGTGTAAGTTAGCTAAACAAAATTTTCAAACTTAGTGACTATCACTGTCACTGAATTTAATACAAACTGAAGGCAATAGATTAAGGGAGAAGGATGTTGGCTTGCGCTTTGTCTTAGGGTTTAGGGTAAACCTCACTTAGGGGATTAATCTAAGCCTTGTTGAGTTGATGGCATGTGGTCTGAAAATTGATTTGTTAAGGCTTGACGTTTTGCATGGGACTTTTTCTATTGTAGCTCTACTCGGTTAAGGATATTCCCATCACTTTACAGTCTTAATCATGTTGTGTTTTGGAAAGAATATTCTGATACTAAGCATAAGATGGAGGGGCTGCTCATGTGATAATATTATTAGCAAGCGCAATTTGTGACCGATAATTCTACTATTTTTATGCTATGAAATGGATCCATTTTTTAAAATATAATTTTGAGTAATTATAAGGAGGAAATTAGCTTGTTGTTTTTATTGTTTACTTGTTCTAGGGATACCTTCTCCATATTGTTAGATACTTGCATATTCATTTCCTTTAGATACCTTTTCAAATGATGTAATTAGATACATTAATTGTTGGATATTTGGCCAAGAATTGGGAAGAATATTTTGATTCAAGTCTCTATTTTTTTGTTCTTTTTTTTTTTTCTTCTTCATTTTGGAACTTACAAGAGATATTAATACTTATGAGTACATCATTCTAGATTCATTGGAATACATGAGATCATTCTAGACTTAGTCACTTGCCAACTAACTCATAATTTGACTTTTCAACTTCTTAATTAATTTGGCACATTACTCAACATATTCCCCCCATAATGTGCTGTTCTTGAACTCCAAACCTTTCTCGAAAATAGTTGAATTTATCCTTTGGAAGTGTCTTAGTAAAGATGTCTGCAACTTGGTCTTCACTCTTGCAAAATTTTAGCTCAACTTCACTATCATCAATTGCATCTCGAATGAAATGGTGTTTGATAGCAATGTGGCAAGTTCTGCTATGATATACTGGATTTTTGGCAATGTCAATTGCTGATTTGTTGTCATAAAACATCACCGTAGCTTCCTTTTGCTTCTCTCCAATATCTTCAAGAATTCTTCTAAGCCAAATGACTTGTGGTGTCGCCAAACTTGCAGATACATATTCAGCTTCAGCGGATAATTGTGCCACACTTTGTTGCTTCTTTGATGCCCAAGAAAATACTCCAGAACCAAATGAAAAACAATAGCCTGAGGTGCTCTTCATATCATCAATACATCCACCCCAATCACTATCACAATAACCATACAATTTTGTAGTAACTCCTTTGTTGAATTTGATGCCATAGTTGAGTGTCCCCTTGATGTATCTTAACACTCTCTTGGCTGTTCTAAGATGTAATTGACTAGAATTGTTCATAAATCTGGACAATAAACTTGAAGCAAACATGATATCCAGCCTTGTGGCTGTGAGATAAAGCAAATTTCCCACCAAGCTTCTATACAAAGTAGAATCAACTTTCTTTTCACCATTTTCTTTAACAAGTTTATCACTTACCACAAGTGGTGTGGCCATGTGCTTCCAATCAGCCATGCCAAACTTCGTAAGAATATTTTCAGCATATTTCTTTTGACAAATAAAGACTCCATCATTATATTGATAAATCTTCATGCCAAGAAAATGATGTAGAAGTCCCATGTCATTCATTTCATATCTTTTCATCATGTCTTTCTTAAAATCAGTAATCAACTTCTCATTGTTACCGGTGTAAAGCAAATCATCAACATATAAAGCAACAATGAGAATGTTTGAGTTACCTAAAGTCTTCACGTACAAGGTTGGCTCACTTTTACTCTTCTTGAATCCTTGCTTCATGAAATAAGAATCTATTTGGCTATACCAAGCCCTTGGAGCTTGTTTCAACCCATACAATACTTTCCTCAACTTGTACACTTTGTCTTCTTCTCCTTCTTTGACAAAGCCTTGAGGTTGTTGAGCATATACCTCTTCCTTCAATTCTCCATTCAAAAATGCAGATTTGACATCAAGTTGGTAGAGATTCAAACCTTTTTGGGTTGCCATGGCAATAAGAGCTCTAATTGTATCAAATCTTGCAACAGGTGCAAAGGTTTCATTGTAGTCAATTCCGGACTGTTGTGAATAACTCTTAGCAACAAGTTTTGCCTTCTTCTTTTGGATTGAGCCATCTAGATTCAGCTTGACTTTGTAAATCCACTTGACACCAATGATCTCCTTGTCTTGAGGCTTCTCAACTAGTTTCCAAGTATTGTTCTTCTCAATTGCACGAATCTCCTCTTCCATTGCCTTCCTCCAATCTTTTTCTCCATATGCTTCTTCAAAATTTTCTGGTTCAAGACTGCAAAAGTTACATCGTGCATACACATCACTCAAACTCCTCATTTTCTTTGGAGTTGAGTTTGGAGAACTTGAGCTTGAACTTGGAGGTGAAGGTGGACTACTTGTTGGAATTGAATCATCATTCCTTCGTTCTTCATTTGCTGAAATTTCTTATTCTTCATGATGCCAAACACCTTGATTTATAATCTTTTTCTCATCCCAATTCCAAGCAGCATTTTCATCAAACAAAACATCTCGACTAATGATATTGTTAGTCTTCAAATTAAACAATCTATAACCTTTAGACTTGGAGCTATAACCAACAAAAATACATTTTTCACTTACTTCATCAAGCTTATACCTCTTTTCTTTTGGAATTTGAGCATAGCAAATACTTCCAAAAACTTTCAAGTGTTTCACCGAGGGTTTCCGTCCACTCCATGCTTCAATTGGAGTTTGATTCCATACGGCCTTTGTAGGACTTCTATTGAGCAAATATACAGCTGTATAAACAGTTTCAGCCCAAAATTCTTTTGGCAAACCTTTGTCATGTAGCATAGATTTCGCCATCTCCATCACGATTTGATTCTTTCTTTCTGAGACTCTATTTTGTTGTGGTGTGTATCCATCGGTTAGCTGCCTTTCCAAGCCTTCATCTTCACAAAATTCTTAGAATGCATTTGAGGTATACTCCTTGCCACGATCACTCCTCAACGTCTTGATGTAATGGCCACTTTGTTTTTCAACAAGGCTTTTAAACTTTTTAAAAATTGAAAACACTTCGGATTTTTCTTTCATGAAATATCATTCTTGAAAAATCATCAATGAAAAGGATGAAATATTTGTTACCTCCATGAGAAATTGTTCTCATAGGACCACAAACATCCGTACGAACTAGCTCCAAAATTTTCTTGGCTCGCCATGCAACTCATTTAGGAAATGGTTGCCGGTGTTGTTTTCCAAGTGCACATCCTTCACAAACTTCATGTTTTTCAACAATCCTTGGTAAACCATACGCCATCCCCTTTTGTTGAAGCACTTTGAGGCTATGAAAATTCAAATGGCCAAGCCTCTTGTGCCACAACCATGAATCTTCATTAACATGTGCTTTCAAGGCATGATTTCCACTATAGTTGAAGTTGATTGGAAAACTTCGGTTGGCTTGCATTTGGATTTTCATAATGAGCTGTCTACTACCCTTTTTGTCATAGATGCAACACTCGTAATCATCAAAATTAAGTGCATATTTATGCTCAAGAAGCTGTCCAAGACTCAATAAATTTTGGTCCAAATCAGGAACAAATAAGACATCACGAATGAACTTCGTACCTGTAGATACCAGAAAAATAAAAAAATAATAAAACACAAAAAAAAAAAAAAAAATCAAAAAATGCTAAGTGGGCCCACCCGCGGGAGACTCCCGCGGGATGCAACCCGTGGGAGAATCCCGCGGGTTGAGACCCGCAGGAGCGATCCCGCAGGTGCCAACCCGCGGGTTTGTTTCCGTTATTTTCCGATTATTTATTTCCTATTTTATTTCGCTAATATTCCGTGATCCGATTTTTCAGGGAGTAATCGAGGCGGATTTTCAGTGGATTCGGTCTATAAAAGAAAGGAATTTAGTCGGAGAAAGGACTTTTGAATTCTTGGACTTTGGGAAGATTTCGGGCGAGCTCGGGAAATTAAGAAGCGGAGCAGAGCCATCATCTTCTCAGTCGGATAGTCAACGGAGGCACTAGCGAGACTCCATCGCCACCCGAACCCACATAAAAAAGGAAATAAATTAATATTCCCGTTCTTGTAATTTCTCAGAATTTTTATAATCTCAAATCTTCGTTGTAATCCAATAATTTTATGATGAAAGGAGAAATGCAATTTTTGAGCAAACAAGAACTGGCGACCACAGTGGGAGCCCCTCTGTTTACCACAGAGAATCTGGTGGCGCAGTCCGACCGGGTGCCGATTGGCTCAATGGTTGAGACACTGGTCATAAAAGTTGACCAGTAAAAATATGAGGAATTTCTTTCTTCCTCTGATTCGGAGCCTAGGCGTCATTGCCGGGTGACGATGAAAAAAGGTGAGGCGTCATCGCCCACTGGAAATCAAAAGCGTCATCGCCTATGAAAACTTACGAGGCGTCATCGCCCATTGAAACTGACAAGACGTCATCGTCTGTCAAGTATACGGCGTTATCGCCCGTTCCAAAGTCAAGCCAAAAGTCAAACCAATCTCTGACCCGCTCCCAAAAGAAAAATTTAAGGCGTAAAACTCAACGAGCACGCCTCAATCATACAGGAAAAATTGCAGAAAACTCCGGGACCGAAAACTTCAGGACGGTAAAAAATCTCGGAAGTAACCCTACGGGCACAAACCCGCGGGTTGCAATCGCGGGTGGCAACCCGCGGTTGCCAACCGCGGGTGCCAATCGCGGGTGGCAACCCGCGGTTGCCAACCGCGGGTGCCAACCCGCGGGTGCCAGCCGCGAGTGCCAATCTACAGTTACAAGTGCGGGTTCCATCCCGCAGATGCCACCGACGGGTTACGTTCAATGAACACAACCCTCATATCTCTTCGAGCACGCCTATGGTGAGCACGCAACACGCACCAAGAATTTTAATCTCTCTATCAGAGACATCCGAAGCCCACACAACTGCTCAGGCCAGTGTGCACTCTAGAAGAATCCGCAGAAGAGTTGGGGAACAATCTGATGCTGGAAAAGAGCTTAGCCCTGAGATATTGCGGACTCTCCAGTATTATGAGCCAAATTTGCGACGCAAGAGGCGTCAAGATGTAGATAGAGAGCAGAAGATACCTCAGGATTTGAGAGAGTATCTTAATTGGAAAAAGAACTCCTCACAAGATACTCCTCACTGCCAATGCGAACAGCTAATCTCAACCGTTCTATCGAACTGCCAATGCAACTCGAAACGCTCCTTTTTTTAGCGGATCACCGAGCCTAAAAGAATAAGGACGGTGAAAAAGGTGTACTATGGAACCGATCTACCTGCTGCCTCATCACATATGCTTAATAAAAGCAAAAAGGTGGTCAGAAACAACTCTTCGGATAAGGAAATCACTCCAGGGTCAAAAAGAGTTTCTATCGAAGCAGAGGGCGCGCTTCTAAAAGAAGTCTCTGACAGGCATAAGAGATAAGAGAAACGTCTCGAACAGCAAGAGGAGACCATAGAAGAAATGAAATAACTTTTGATTGAGTTGTTAGCTCAAACTAGAAAGGGTCAATTCTCGTTATCTATTTCTGATCGACAGGAAAGAAAACGGCCTGTCCAGATAAATGAGGACAGCGAGGACGAGAATGAAGAAATTCCTCTCATTCAAGAGGGGAAGAGAAAGTGAAGGTTATCATCAACCCTCACACAGAGAAAATAGAGAAGATGGAGAACCAACTACAAGCTCTTCTTCATCGCAAAAAACTACAAGAGGTGGGGTAGTACGTCCTTATCCCATAGAATGGGAAACCGTACCCTATCCTGCAAAATACAAACCGTTGAACCTTCAGTCATTCGACGGTAGAGGTTCGCCGCAACAGCATATTTCTACTTTCTGTCGCAGACAGGACATCTCATGGGGAATGATCCGACTATGACTAAGATATTTGCGAGCACTTTATGGGGGCCCGCATTTACCTGGTTCATGCAGATAGCCCAGGGAACAATTAAATCATGGGCTGATGTAGAACGTGAGTTCCTAGCTCGATTCTTTGAAGATGATACAGAAGTCTCTATACTATCTTTACTAGCAGCGAAGTAAGAAGAAGACGAGACGGTCAAAACTTATGTCGAGCGGTTCCGAGAACTTTCTGTTCGATGCCCACATGGCATGACGCAGGACACGCTTGTGGAAACCTGCAGACATAACTTGTTGACCGATATCCTAGACAAGATGGGCTCGGTCGAATCCAAATCATGAAAAGATCTGCTTACGCAGGGTGAACAGGCCGAAGAAATACTTCGACGCCTCGAAAATCAGCAGTCCGCAATCGGAGGCAGTACAAATGAATCTCCATTCCATTTTTCTCGTTCCAAAGGAAAGGACATAATGGCAATGGCGGCAGAAAGCACGCCGAAGCAGAAAGCATGGCCAACTGTGAGCAACACAACAAAGTCACCCAGACTTCAAAAGCAGTATTCGTTTAAGGATGAGCATACTGCTACTATGTTCAATCTGCTCAGCAGACGCAAGATGCTTAAGTTGCCGGAAAGCAAGAGGCCTGAAGAGATTGGGAAAACTAACGATCCCAATTACTGCATGTACCATCGGATTGTAGGTCACCCTACAAAGAATTGTTTTATCTTAAAAGATAAAATTCAAGCATTGATTGACGCTGGAGCAGTTCAGCTCAAAACTGAATAAAAAAGGAGTTAGAGCTAACTCCGACACAATTAATGTGTGTGGTCTAAAAGTACCACTTGGGCTCACAACAATTCCAAAGACGAGCTCAAGGTGGTTAATTTAAACCCCTATAACCTGCACACAAAAATAAAATAAAATAAAATAAAATAAAATAAAAAAAAATAAATAAATAAATGAATCACCCAACGCCATCAAGGCTACGGGAAGAGAATAAATTTCTCGCCAACCCCATCATACTGGGGGTAAAAAGTATGAATTACCCAACGCCGGCAAGGCTACAGGGAAAGAATAAAATTCTCGCCAACCCCATCATACTGGGGGTAAAAAGTGTGAATTACCCAATGCCGACAAGGCTACGGGAAGAGAATAAATTTCTCGCCAACCCCACCATGCTAGGGGTAAAAAGTATGAATTACTCAACGCCATCAAGGCTACGGGAAGAGAATAAATTTCTCGCCAACCCCATCATACTGGGGGTAAAAAGTATGAATTACTCAACGCCGGCAAGGCTACGAGAAGAGAATAAAATTCTCGCCAACCCCATCATACTGGGGGTAAAAAGTGTGAATTACCCAACGCCGATAAGGCTACGGGAAGAGAATAAATTTCTCGCCAACCCCACCATGCTGGGGGTAAAAAGCATGAATTACCCAACGCCGTCAAGGCAACGGGAAGAGAACCAGTTTCTCGCCAACCCCTTCATGCTGGGGGTAAAAGTGTGAATTGCCCAATGCCGCTAAGGCAAAGGGAAGAGGAAAAGTTTGGCATTTAAGCCCAAACGAAACCCTCAACAACTCATCATGCTGAGGGAAATAGCATGGCTAGCCCAACTCAAATGGTAGTTGTTAAAGGCTAATAAAACCCGTTGATAGCTGGGGGTTTGCTAAAAATCTCATGACAAATCTGTCACAACAGTATTCTTATCCAAGTATAAAGATACGTCACTGCCCTGAGCTGCTAAGGCAAAGGGAAGAGAAAAAGTTTGGCATTTAAGCCCAAACGAAACTCTCAACAACTCATCATGCTGAGGGAAATAGCATGGCTAGCCCAACTCAAACGGTAGTCGGTAAAGGCTAATCAAATCCATTGATAGCTGGGGGTTTGCTAAAAACCATAATCAGATAAATCTCCTGTCACGTTAAGATTTCACCTCTGACAACAAAACTTTTCTCGTCATTTTTCTCTAGCAGAACAACTGACACTCCAAAATATTTGTCAAGTTAAAATCATACCTCTGACATTAAAATTCGAAATCAAACGAGATAAAATCCGATTAAAATCCCCTGTCACGTTAATATTTCACCTCTGACAGAAAAGGAAATTCACACTTCATCAAGTCCAATATTACAGTTTCTGATGAACTTGTTTTTGATATCGTTAAGTTAAAAAATTACCTCTAACGAAAATCATCTCTCTATCAAGTTAATAGTTACCTCTGATAGTCCAATTCTAAGGCTAAATACGTTAACTGTCAGCTCTGTTTAGTCAACTTGTCCCTATCACGACCAGATCCTCTGAATAGGTTGAGCTCCAAGACACGTTTAATGTCACCTCTGTCTTTTCCTTATCCGTTATACTAGATGTCACTGAACGATTAGGATTAAAATAAGCACGCTAACATTATACATCTGTTTGACTTAAAATAAGCACGTTAAAATCATACCTCTACTTGTTATTGAATAATTGAACACGTTAACAATTATTTTTGTTTACCAAATTCTTTACACATCTGATAGCTAAAATCAAATAATCCAAAGTATTTCGAAATTCAGTACGGTTCAATACAGAATTTCGAAAACTTTGGAGGGGGTTATGTAGATACCAGAAAAATAAAAAAATAATAAAACACAAAAAAAAAAAATTCAAAAATGCTAAGTGGGCCCACCAGGGGGAATTTCTCCCGCGGGAGTCCGCGGGAGAGTCCCGCAACCCGCGGGAGAGTCCCGCGGGTTGCACCCGCAGGAGACTCCCGCGGGATGCAACCCGCGGGAGAATCCCGTGGGTTGACACCTGCGGGAGCGATCCCGTAGGTGCCAACCCGCGGGTTTGTTTCCGTTATTTTCCGATTATTTATTTTCTATTTTATTTCGCTAATATTCCGTGATCCGATTTTTCAGGGAGTAATCGAGGCGGATTTCGAGCGGATTCGGTCTATAAAAGAAAGGAATTTAGTCGGAGAAAGGACTTTTGGATTCTTGGACTTTGGGAAGATTTCGGGCGAGCTCGGGAAATTAAGAAGCGGAGCAGAGCCATCCTCTTCCCAGTCGGACAGTCAACGGAGGCACTAGCGAGACTCCATCGCCACCCGAACCCACATAAAAAAAGAGAATAAATTAATATTCTCGTTCTTGTAATTCCTCAAAATTTTTGTAATCTCAAATCTTCGTTGTAATCCAATAATTTTACAATGAAAAGAGAAATGCAATTTTTGAGCAAACAGTACCTTGCTTGGTTTGGACTCCAATGGTTCCTAATCCTTGTGCTTGGACTATGACTCCATTTCCCATCTTCACTTCAGTCTTTACAGATTCATCCAAGTCAACAAAAATAGATTTATCTCTTGTCATATGATTGCTACAGCCACTGTCAAGATACCACACATCATTCTTGATTTCGGTGGCCATGTAACAAGCATAGAATAAATTTCCTTTATCTTGCCTCTCTTCTGAAAATTGTGCTTGTTGATTGGTCTTGAATCTACAATCCTTCTCAATATGACCAAATCTCTTGCAATAGTAGCACTTTGGTTTATCTTTGTGCCAACAATCTTTCTCAAGATGATTGTTCTTGTCACAATAGCTGCAAGGCTGTGAATTTTCAGCATTGAAGGCTCTTTGAAAGTTGTTTCTTCTTCTTCCTCTTGAATTTCTGTCTCTACCTCTTCCACGGCTGTATCTACTACTTCTTTGTGAGTCTCCTCCTCTTTGGTGGCTACAAGACGGCTCTCCTTCATTGGTCTTGGGGCTGAAATTTAACTTTGATTGGAAAGCACTTTCAACGGGTTTTTCAGCATGTCTAGCCATCCTTCTCTCATGAGCCTTCAAGGATCCCATCAACTCTTGAACACTCATTGAGGAAATATCTTTTGTCTCCTCAATTATGGATACCATTAGATCAAATTTTGGGGGCAAACTGACAAGAATCTTTTCAACAATTCTACCATCACTAATTTCTTCGCCAAAGGTCTTCATTTCATTTACAATTTTGGTGATCTTTGTGTAGTAATTTTTAATACTTTCAGCATCACTCATCTTTAAATTTTCAAAATCTCTCCTAAGAGTTTGGAGGGTAATATTCTTTACCTTGAGATTTCCTTGGAACTCCTTTTGTAGAATCTCCCATGCTTCCTTGGCTTGATCAGCTCCCATGATTCTTGAAAAGATATCCGGACTTACACCTTGCTGGATATACGAAAGAGCTTTTGCATCCTTCTTCCTATGCTCCTTGAGTGCCTTTAGCTCTTGGTTGGTGAGACTTTCTTCACTTTCCGGTTCTCTGTAGCCATTCTCTACATACTCCCAAAACTCTTGTGATCTGAAATTTGTTCTCATTTTCACGTACCAATGGTCGTAGTGCTCAACGGAAAATATGGGAATTGGAGGACCATCACTAGTATGATTGGCCATCTTGTGTAGTTGAAAAAAAACACTCAATTTTGATTTTAGGGGATGAACTAAGGCAGTGAAACCTGGCTCTGATACCAATTTGTTGGATATTTGGCCCAGAATTAGGAAGAATATTTTGATTGAAGTCTCTATTTTTTTGTTCTTTTTTTTTCTTCTTCATTTTAGAACTTACAAGAGATATTAATACTTATGAGTACATCATTCTAGATTCATTGGAATACATGAGATCATTCTAAATTTAGTCACTTGCCAACTAACTCATTAATTTGACTTTTCAACTTCTTGATTAATTTGGCACATTACTCAACATTAATGCATATTAATTTTCCATTTGGTTTTAGACGACTATTTATGTGTAGATGGATATAATACTATAGTTAGTCAGTGTATTTCTCCCTAAAGGATTTTCATTTTTCAGAAACGAACACTCTCAAAAGAACTATTATGTGCATTTCCTTATTCCACGTGTATGTTGATTTATCAAGGAATAGTAAGTATAAGAGATGGAATAGACTTAAAATTCAACTCATTTAATTTCTTTATATTTGATCAGAATATATACAAATAAATGAATGCTATATATAAAAAAAATGTCGTAATAACTGGAGTAAATGGGATTCCTAAACTCTAGCATAAAATTAAGTATTATGATTTGGAGAATCCATTTAATTTTTTATTTAATATTATTTGAATAGGATCGTAAACTTTAACATGATTTATTGCTACATTTAGTACTTGGATCTATGTGACATGTTGTGATTAATATAGCTAAAATAAGATCCTAAACTTTGACGGGACTTATTACGAATTTATTGGTTCCTTGGTTGATTTGTTCAGAATCATTCCTAATAGTATGTATATTATCCAGCCATGGAAAAATTATCGCAAGGAGAAACTAGAGGATAAAAAATGCTAGCACATGCACTTAATTTAAGATGATTGCAGTCAACTAGGCAAACCTCGAACGGGTTAGATCACGTTAACTATTGAAGTCCATCAGTACTACGTAAACCAAATGACTTGAATTTGTAGGTCATATCAACTATCAAGTTGGTGGTTCTCTGGCTAAATTAAAGGTATTAAGACCAGAGTATAGTTGATTCGATAGTCAGCTTCATCTTCATGTGTGGATGCATGTGTTCAATAGAAAAGTTCTCATGATTAATAAGTTAGAGCCATCATATGGATGTGATGATGTGTTGCACAAATTAGTATGACACGAGGCTTTTGACTGCAGGCCAAGTCTCATATCGAAAGAAAAAAGGAGAAAGAGAAATGAAGTTAAAAAAAAAAATAGAATATGAAAATCTATTAGCCCAATTATATTAAAAAAAAAAAAAAAATCAATTGATAAACATACAAGAAAGAGTTGCATTGGTTACTGTTTTCTAATATGATATAAATATTTTGCTTAAAATATTTTTCATATATTATGTCAAGAGAAGAATAGTTTTGTGCAAATATTGTCCATAGATTAGTTTATGCATAGAAGATTATATATATCTTGATGATGTAAGAGAGAAAAATGTCAAAACATAGGGTTTCTAATTGCAGGCCAAGATTCTGCGATGAGGGTTGAGACAGACAAATGACAGAGCAAGAGTGAGAAAGGGTTCAGATTGTGTCCGTAATTAAATGGGGATTTGATCATAAAATAAATGTTTTGACCATTATCGATAGATTTTCACTGCTACAACTGCATCCAAAATACATAAATCAAATTAACCATATGTACAGGTAAAAACCTTCATAAAGAAGTATGTAAGTTGAATTTTTATCCATACCTGGTGCGAATCTTTATAAATAGGTTGATGCGGCACAACTCAAATTAGCATTTGCAAGATTTCAATTTCGGCTAATTTACAATATGAACTTCTCATGTTGAATTATTTTTACTGATTTTTTTATGCCCAACAAGCATCAATCGACAAAATTCTAGCCTTTTATTCTCTCAGCATATCCTGATTAGATTATCCTGCCGGCATATGCATGCATGAAGAAATGATACAGTGTTCTTGTAAAGATATTCAAAGTTAGATAGAGTTAGGTCCTTAATTTGAACAATGATAAAGACCTAACCCTAACCAACTAAATCTTTGAAGAAGAAACCTAGGCACTTTGATCTTTCATCTCCTATTTCAAAATTTTCAAGAAACAATCTTTAGAGGTTATTGACATTTTGAACTAAATTATTTAACATATAGAGTACTTGAGATAAATTAAGTTGAATTTGTTACTTAATACTAGGATTCATATGTAAATTACAAGAATAATAGAAGATGATTGGTCAGGTCAATTGTGGCTCCCTTATTGATGTCAGTGCTGACATTAAACATATATCGATCGTTCCCTCGTTTTAATTTGAGAATATTGTTCTCATGATAGCTAATTTTAGCAATTTCAACTCTTCCTCTTCAAATAGATTTTGTTACAAAGACTATAAATATTTTGTTTCCTAAAGGAGAGGTGGTGTTTTAAGCATAGGGTTTGGTTTATCTGGTATATTATCGGGTAAAAACTATATAGTTAGGGTAATACTAGCTAGTTGGTGCATGCGAGATTTTAACAAAGTAGACCACTATTAAATTTTATTGACTAACATATACATCATGTAACAAGTCTTGCACGTGCTAGGTCCAAATTATGGCATTGCTAGAATTGAAAAATAATACCTACCATCTCAACAACTGCATGCCTTGTGTTTTCTTAGGTAGTTATCTTGTTTGATGGATGAATACAACTCTTGCTTCCTCTCTTGTAGGTAACCATGATTCCTGTCGGAACATTCCTTATGCATCATTATAACCGAAACTACAGCGTTCTTGCTATAGATGCATGATTTGTCATGTTGGGATTCATAGGACCAAACTTACCTCACCTAAGTTACCGACTAAATCGTTATCTATAATGATTTATATTTACATCTGGTCATGTATGAGATTAGTCAAAGCTTAGCTAGCTTGTTCTACTATTATATACATAGAGATAAGATGATTAAAGGAAATGTTTATTGGCTTTATATGATTGGAACTAATTAGGCAGTGGATTAGGTATTGTATTCCCCCAAGTCCCCCCATCACTGGAGGAGAGAGAGAGCATGGAGTTGAAACTTTGGTGAGTCCACCAATTAGATATTTGCAAATAAGAAATCTAATCTTTTCTCAATTGCATGCATAATTTTTTGGTTATAGAGTTGACTTCTCAATTTAAAAAAAATGTGATTTGTTAGAACAATTTACTAAAATATTGTTCACCATCTCATTTTTCAAGTCTTTCCTTTTGCTACTCTATCCTTGAACAACCAACAGCTCCTCTTAGTTGGTGGGTTATTGTTAAATTTTTCTTTGGTGTTTTAGTTGATATTATTTGAGTACTAATAAGAAAATGGGAGCTGTTTGTAACTTGCTCATCCAGAATGCGAAAACATTATGTAAAAGCAGTTACATTGACCTTCAAAGATCAAGTGTTAAAAATAATTAGATATATCTTTCTCCGTAGCACGATTTATTTATACATGGGAAATCCAATTCAAGTCAAATTAAATTTATTAATTCAATTAGAAATGTATCGCGGACACGAGACATTGAAGAACCATAAAACTCGGGGAGTGTTTCCCTCTCGAACTAGGATATACCAAGATTTTATTAATGCATTTATACAATACATTCTAAATAAAGAAAACTAGTCGATTGTCCAAAATATATAATATTCTATTATCTTTCACAACCAGTATATGGATATGATAATTGTATCAATATGATGATTGTTCAATCACAAGTCTAAAATTCTATCAGAAAAAAGCTCATATATCATGTCTAACATGGGAAAAGCTTTTAAGTCGAATTAATGATGAGACTCTAAGGCATGGAATATTCCAGTTAGAATCAACCTCTTTGAAAGTTCTTTCACTTATTCAACTATTAGCAGGCTCATTTTCGATATCCTTGGGCAAGTATAAGCTCACATAAAGATAGGCAGTTCAGTATATCTAATATCAAGTTTGTCCTAGTCAAGAGAGATAACAATAATGCAACTCATGCATAATCATATGTATATAATTAAATGGCATGAGATTAGTAGCAGTACAGCCACTGAGATTCTTCATTCTCAATGATTCTACCAAATTCATATATAATAGGGAAACAACAAATTATTGAATGGAAGGTGCCATGCAGCTTAATCAACAATGAAATCAGTGCAAAATTTGTTGAGAAAGCCTCTTGTGGGATTCCCTAGTTCAACATTTTTTAAAAGATCTACGATATGTAGTGAGAATATTGGATAAATGATTCATTTACTCAATTATATGTTTATTTTACTTGTCCTATACTTATAAGACCTTCACATGAGTGTATATTTAAAATGTGATCTCAGCCATCTGTTATCCATCTTAATGATATATGCGTAAAAGAATGCCAAGTTCTTTTAACGTATCTTTCATTTTTCACGAAGAAATGAATATTTGAGAATATTAATGTTTGATGCATAGAACATGATCTTGTTTTGTTAAAAGAACTTGAATTTATCCTATATAGCTTATAAAAGAACTTGAATTTTTACCATCCAAGAGACTTTGATTGGATCTTGAGGCAAGAATTTAGTAATAAAGCATGAGCTGCAAGAATGTGCACGAACAATGTATATCGAGCAATTTTAATATTTGCACTCTTAGGGGAATTCATGACACATGAATGGAAAAATCTAGTAGAAAAACGAATTGCATAAGTTGGAAGAATTGACTAATTAATAAAGTAAGCGATATCATGCTTTTAGCTAGTCATAATAAGGTGTAGATGAATAATCTATTCAGGATCTTGTAATTATCTGATCCAATTTCATTCCTCAAAAAAAAGATGAAGAGATAAAAAAAAAATGATAATAGATGATTAGTAACACCCTCGATTACCTCTTATTCTATGATGAGAAATATAATTTCGAGTAGAGCAATACTACCTGTCCTATCTAGATATATGCATGGTCGAACCTCCAAGATTATATTATATGAGATAATTTCAGATTTATACAAATTTATTCTAAACTCCACACATTTTTACATAAACCTTTCTACTACATAAAAGAAATTGTGCAACTACTTTTTGTAGAGAAAGCATGATTACTTCAAAAATTATAGAATGATGCATATTTCCTTTTTTCCAACCATCATTGCATTCTTCTCATACTATACGTATATAGAACATAAAATTTTCTGACAAAAAGAAAAAAAAAAAAAAAAAAAAAAACTTATTCAAGGTGAAAACTGAGTAGCATTGATGTAAATCAATATTACTTCTTTGCCCAACCATATGTGTTTCAGCTAAAATGTGCTAGTGGACAAATCTACACATTATTGAAAAGAAAATGAGTCTAATTAGAGACAACAAGCATGAAATGGAGAATACATGATTTAATTTGATTTCTAGTAGAACATCTAAACTTCACCATTCTAGCCAAATTATGCAATATATACAAGTTTAGGAAATTAAATTTTCTTAAAAGAAACAATTTTCAAGAAAAAACATGAAGTTAAAAACCACTCATAGCAAACTAATTAAATAAAAAACATGGGATTTGAACAAATAGTTCTAAAGCTCTTTAACTTAATCGTTAACATAGTATATAGTTTTTTATATAGTTTTTTTATTCATTTTTTAATGTGATCTTATCATAAGAAGTCAATATAGCTAACAACCACAAGTAAACCTTCCATCTCAAGTATTGAGACTACATTATATGAACCAAAAAGAGAATTATGTCAATAAAATAAATCTCAAAGACAAAGCTCTTCTAGATATGTTGACATTATTTCTATCTTGAACCTTGACTAGCACAATCAAAACGGGTATCATGGTACTAATATTCCAAATACATCGATTATATTTCTCGAACTTGTGGCTACCTCTATTAAAAATATAATTCACCAACTCTCCAAGTTTCTCCTTGGACTAGATCATCAACAAAAGTGTAAAACCTCAAGTGATACAGATCAGAGACCTGTTTCCTCTTGTTAATTTGGTCAGAGGCAAATCTAACATAAGAACAATTTGGCGGTAGGCAAGACTCTTAAGGAACAGGTATAGACCTCTGCCCTAGATCTCATAGGCATGAACATGAGATCCTTATGAAGAAGAAAATCATGAATCTCTGTGGTCCCTCTATTTGTTACGTAAGAGACCAAGACATTGACAAAATTGTCAAAACCTCCTCATTTACTGATCAAGTGCTTTCTAACTAGAGCCTCGAGATAAGGCATTATCGGCTTATCCAAATTATATTACAGAAATTAGATACATCATCAAAATTTTTGGGATATAAATTGGGGTGTTTTTTAATGTGCTACGGTGAAAAAAACTAATCTTTTTTCCCTTCTAAAGGGAAGATCAAGAACTTATGCTCTACTGTAAAAAATCGTCTTTCTCATTTTAGGAGAATATTTTAAGCTTATGCTCTGCAACAAAAAGCCATTCAAATCCCATAATTACATTGAAAAAAACAAAAAATCTATATCGAGTTCTGGGGCTGCCCATGGTTTATGACCAAGTTAGGCACCCTAGCTAGTTAAAAATTCATAATATATTGAATGTTGACATCAAGAAGCAAAGAGTCCACACTGCGAAAAAGCTTCAAAACAACAATGAGAGTAATAAAAATAGTATTCAATTAAATACTGAAAATCATCAACAAATCAAGCACACAAAACACAAATTATTAGGGTTTTTGTCTTGGAGATCAAATTCAACCACCACCACCATCACCAATGCTATAAATCTACACCCCCTTATAAGCCACCACCTTCGAAAGGGTAACGATCTCCGATCACTGCAAGCCCAAGTGCACCGGCTCGTCGAACATACACGACTGCATCGGTGGGTAGCTTGAAATCATGGACTGATAGTTCATCAGAGGGCTTACCTCGCTCCAGATTGCAGCGTTCTTGTTGTCGGACGAACTTGTAGTCCCATTGCTGTCATCGATCATACTCCCAATTCCGTAGAAGCAATCTAGTCCCTCTAGCTTCACCGAGCTGCAGAACATGTCGTCGAGCTCACTAGTATTGAACCCACTTGGAGCAGGAAGAGCCTCACCGATTGAAGATTTTGATGGAACTGAAGTGTTCATCAATAGACTACCCGAAGCAGCATCAAACACTTGTTGCTGCTGATGCGAATTAAAAGCAAAAGGCGAATGTACTGTACTTTCAGTCGAAAACCTCCCCCCGAGCTTCATCAGCAGTCTCCTGATCGATGAGTGCTCGTCGTTGACTCGGTGCTCCGCCTGGTTGATCGGATACATTGCTGGGACGATCGGTTCGGCCCAGTATGCAGCATTCGGTTGATGAACGCCTCCATCGATATTCTCTTCTGATCTCTTAGCCGCTTCTTGTTTCAGGGTTCCTCTTCTATTGGGATTCTGATCCTTTTGCTGCTGCTTGCTCCCCAGCAGCTTCTTCTTCAGCCTCGTGTTCCAATAGTTCTTGATGTCGTTGTCGGTCCGACCTGGCAGCTGCGCCGCAATTATCGACCACCTGCTCGGTTCAATTAGCAGATTGAATTGAATTGCATGCTTGAAAATGACGAGTACTGTTCAATTTCGTTGAGTAATCAGGCACCTGCTGCCGATGGTGATGTAGAGGCTGCAGATGATGTTGTCCTCCTCCTCGGAGAAATCGCCGTGCTTTATGTTGGGGCGGAGGTAGTTCAGCCACCGCAGCCGGCAGCTCTTGCCGCACCGTTTCAGGCCTAAACAACATTAGATATCAATAGAAAGGGTTTTGGTTACCGAACTTGCCATGAAACTAGAAACGAAAACTTGTGAGATGATTACACACCGATCTTATGGGGGAGGGCGATCCAGTTGCCGCCGGTGCCGTGCTGCTCGATGTAGGACTTGAGCTTGGCGTCCTCCTCGGGCGACCACGGGCCTTTCTTCACGTTGGCCTTGTCACAGCAAGGAGCTCTTCCCATGGCGGCAGCAGCTCTAGTCTTCTTGCTCAAGCTTTGCTTCTTCAAGTTCCTTCTTGGGTTTGGTGGTGATCAGAGCTTAATTAAAAGGATTAGAAAAAGTCTGCACTTATGAGAATTAGATTAAGGAGGGAGAGGGGGATTAAATAAGTTGATGAGCGGAGGACTAGGGTTTCCTCCTCTCTGTCCTGCGTGGAATTTAATAATGGGTGTTAAATGTTTGTGCATCCCTCAGCAGGGTGGGTCCAAGCACTGTTAATTATTTTCATTGTAATATTATGTGTTTAATTTTATTAATTAGGTAATTAATTAATTATGCATGCAGGAAAAGGAGAACTCGCCAACTTTTTTTGTGGCTTATCTTTCCAAGCTGGTCTCTAAAATAATTAGGGCCCTTTCGAGTTGTATAATTTAAGAGGTTAAAGCTGTGTAATTATTTCAGAAATAGTAAGTTTGTTACCGTAAAGAAAAAGCATCTGAATTACGAAAAAAAAATTAATCATGTCATTATCTAACTCTAACTACTAGTTTAATTATCAGGGAAATGTAAGCAATGAAACTATTTAACTAGCATGTATGTGTTATTATTTATCCAAAAATAACTATAAGCGCCATGTGATCTATACTAATATGTATTTTATACTTTAAAAAAATATTAACACTCCACAAATTTAGCGGATGGCCGAGACTTTGCCGGTCCTCTCAAAGTTCAAACTTACGTAAATGAAAAAAAAATGCAAACCCGTTAATTTTGTATACTAGACTAAAAGGTAAAACCAATAATATACCCCCATAATATTTGAAATGGGTAAATAGTAGAAAACGGAGATCTAAAAGATTCAAGCTAATTGCAATAAAAATGAGTGTGAGCTTTTGCGCAGTAGATGCGTTTGACAACTATTAGTTCCATATTTTAATTATTATTATTATTTTTGTAGTGGATACTGTTGGATACTATCAAATACTTGAACAACTCTTGTATTATATGAATATTTTTTAATTTAAATTTACCCGATATTATTTGGAAAGAAATATTTGATCAGATACTAAAGGCTACAAAGTATTACTTTATAGTTTATACTCTTAATACCTATTATTTTTCATGTACTTTTTGTTTTTCATGAGATAAATTGTTGTTGGGATTTGGCACAATAATCAATCACAAACTTTATAGAGTAGCATAACGCAACTAAGTTTATAATCAATCACAAACTTTATAGAATAGCATAACGCAAGTAAGTTTACAAAGATCGTCATTTCATATGAGAAAATACTAAGAACACAATATTTTTTAATGCGGAAAATTCTTTAGCGGGCCCTTGTCCCTGAAATTAACGTTGAGCGCAACGGTGGATCTTTTTGTCTTCTGGCAGCCATTTGAATACGAACGTATTCATCTTTCTATCTCAATTGCAGATGATTTAACCATTGCCTGTTAGTTTGCATCTTTATTATCTCTTCCCCAGTCCCTCGACTGTTGTCATCTCCATTGAGCCATCTGACTCCAATTACTTGTACTGCTTCAACATTTTCGGTTCACTCAGTAATTTCACTATCTCCTACTGATGATGTTCAACTATCTCCTACTGATGATGTTCCACTAGCTCCCCAGCTGTGGATCAATATTTGAGGACAAGACCATAACTACATACAGCCACTGAAGTCCTCTCACTGTATCCATCTATCTCTCTACATGATCAACCATGTTGGTGGTTCAATATCCACATACCCCATCAATGAATCGTTGCATCTAGTCTCCATTGCCTCCAACACATAATAGGCCCATCAATGGGGCATGTTAAGGTTTCTCTAGACCTTTGGGCTCCACAAATATTTTTGAATTATCGGAAATAGATAGACGTGAGCCACCTATTTAGGTCCATAGCTTGCTAGTAATGCAATGCTCAGTGCGCAAGTGGATGCTAGTAAACCCAACGTCCCAGATATTCCTTGGACCAAAAATTGGGGATGAAGCATCGGGAACTAGCTAATTTGAGATCCACAGTAACATCCCATTACCTCTTCATCTATCTCTGTTTAATAGGTCTAGGACAGACTTCGAGCAACACTAGCAGAAGTGTCCTTCCTCCTCTTATAGTCAACTTCGATTATGATTCTCTCATATATGCAGTCTTCAAACCGAAAGGTAAAGCATTAACATTTGAAAATATTCGGAAAAATTAATTCATGAAGTCCGTCATTCTCTAGCCAATGTTGGGAAGGTGTTATCGATAACAGTGAGTTTGATAATGCTTTGATCAATAACATGGGTAATGAACAACTTCTCATTCAAGCTCTCCTTAAAGAAGATATAACACCTGAGAAAATTAAATGATATTTCGATTGCAAAGTACGATTTTAATGACAGTTGATTTTTCCCTCCTTTTACTTTTTTTTTGCAATTTTATTTTATTTTTCCTTTTATTTACTAAAAATACAAATCCAGTATAATCAGAGTAAAAGATTATAAGCACTCAATTACTCCCAAAACCACTAGATATCTTAGCCGAACTATCAAGATTACAAACTTATGAGAAGAGATTAGAGTCTCTTAGCTACCTCTTATCGGTAAATAACATTGCAACAAGCATGTTATTTGGTGGATTATTTTCCCAAATAAATTGGGAAAAAAATATAGAATAATTTTTGCTAATAAATTGCCAAAAGAAAATTAGGCACGTACTTGCGTCATTGTTTATAATCATTGTCTTTTTTCTAATACTAGTGATGACGTACGTCCTCACAATCACAAAAGACATAGACGCTTATACGAGGTCTATGAAGAATCAAATCATTCTAATTAAGATTGATGATGAGAGTCAAATTCAAAGTTAGAAAGGTAATTAACTTTCGGTGATCAAATACTCTGAATGGTGATCAAATACTCTGAATGGATCCTCTCTAGTTATCTTATCATCCTAGTTGAATCCCATAAAGGAAACAACTTCTTGAATAATTAAGAAGAATTCTATTTAGCACTTTAGAAATTTTAGAGAGGAATTAACGATAGCTTCTCTTTCTTACTTTTCCTAATTAGCATTTTAGAATCCTAATTAGCATTTTAGAATTTTTGGTGAGGAATTAATGATAGTTTCTCTTTCTTACTTTTCCTAGTGATTATAACATGTAGGAAAGATTTTCTTCTTAGCTAGTCTCCCTTTGGAGTATTATAAAGGCACTACAAGAAACTAGGGTCATTTGTAATGGTTATCCTGCAACAATTTTAAAACTGTGTGAAAAATAGCAGATTTAGTAATAGTTAAATTAACTGTTGCAGTAGCTCATTTTTTTTTCCAAATGATTAATCTGCAACATTTCGAATACTATTGCAAAAAAAACATGTTTTATGATGATTCATAAAACCGATACAAATAAATAACCATTTGGATTATAGCCTTCACTAAATAGTAGTTTTAGGAAATGTTTATATAACCATTACAAACATATGACCTATTTACAATGGTTATTTTGCAACAATTTATGGGTCGTAATTAAATAATATTTTTGGCTTAGCCATTGAAAACATAAGTTTTTTTTATAATAGTTATTTTGTAACGATTTGCAAGCCATTTCTAAATAGTATTTTTTTTTATTAACAATTTACCTAATCATTACAAGTACGTAATCTATTTGCAATGGTTATCGTGCAATAATTTATTAAACGGATGCTACATATTTAATTTATAAACGGCTTTATTAACGATTTTGTTGCAGAATAAATTATTTAACAAAGTTATGTTCACCGTTGTAAATAGGTTATGTCAATGTTGTCTAGAAAAATGCATTTTTGGTTGCAATAAACTTAACCGTTTTAAATTGCTAATCTATGCAATGGTTATCCTATAACAATTCCAAAAACTTTGCAGTCGTAAAAACTTTGAAAAATGCAAATATGTACATTATTGTATTAATTTTGGTTTTAATTGTTGGAAGGCCAAATCCAAGAATTGGATCCAAACAAAAATCCAAGAATTGGACATGAGTGAACTCTATATAGTTCAGATTAAAATAAAAAATTTGAAAAAAATTATTGGAAATAGTAGAAATACACTATATATCAGATAACTTATATAAATTATCAGCTCATTTCCGTAGAATTCTTAGAGTGCTCATTTGGAAACACAAGTTTTAGTTCGTGTTCCGTTGGGGGAAGGGGACAATAGTTCTTGCATCCCACAAATTAATGTGAACACAAAAAAGCCAGAACGACTTATAATTTGTTAGGTTACCAAACATAAAAACTTCAAAATCCCGAGACTAATATTTAAGACTAGTCCAAGCTAGAGATCAACTGAAGAATATGTTGAGAATAGGCAGTAAAGGTTCCGTTAATTATATAATGATTATTATATATTATCATTAATAAATTTACTAGATATCAATTTGTTAAATATCATTAATCATATCTTATCCACATAATAAACCATCCATCATCGTTATCTACAACTCGATCTAGTCTAGCTATAATTTCAAAAGAGGGGTAGTACATAGAAGGGACTAACAGAACACTTGAACTTTGCCTAGAGAGGGGAAGTTCTAAATGGGCGCCACTTTCCTCTTAGTGAGCACCATAAGCTAAGTTGAGAAAAATTACAATTTTATCAGTTTTTTGGACAAAGATGGCCTTGACCCTTTTCTTAGTGAGCAACATCCCCATTTCTCTCCTTCTCTAACCCACTCAGAAATGTTTTTGCGACAATGGCGAGCGGTGATGGCGACAGTCCGAGGAGTCTGGTAGGCGAGTGGCAACGATGACAGTCTGGAGATTCTTGTGGGCAACCGGCGAAACTTCGCAACCAGCGGCCGAGCAGTGAGGGTTCGCAAAGAGCGGCCGAAGATTCGTGGAGAGAGGAGAAGCTTCGCGACAAGCGGCGAGATTTCGCAGAGAGCGGCTGAAGCTTCACTGAGAGCGGTCGAGCGGTGAGGGCTCATGGAGAGTGACCGAAACTTCGCGAAGAGCGGCGAGCGACCGAGCAGCGAGGGTTCGCGGAGAGCAAGAGATCAAGAGAGATTACGGCTGGTGCTAACTAAGAAAAAAACATTTGATAGTGGTATATAGTTTTTTTTTTGAGGTTAAAACGGTGAGCAACGAGCTCTCCGTGTTCTATTAATAAGTCATAACAGAACGGATTACAATAATATAAACTATGGTGGATTTCAAAGCCCACCTAGACATAAAGAGAATAAAGTCAAAATACAAACTACAACCAACAAAACAAAACACACTCTGCTGCCTTTGATATCTTTATTTGTTCCTCTTAACACGAGCAACTCTACCCTGCTCCTGTATGCAAGTCTTCATTCTCCAGTTCCTGATCTTCTCCCTCTGTATCATGTTCTTCAGAAAGGCATAATTTTTCCTTGTCTGACAGAAAACCTGTCCAGAAATGTATATCAATATATGTGAGACAAAAATAAGTAAATATAGAATGCTTTTGCTGTCGGAAAATCCTATTGTTTCTTTCTCTCCAGATAGTGGTATATAGTTATGAGAGATGATTAGGGTAAAGTAGGAAATTGGATGGTACTCACTTAGAAAAAACCACCTATTTTAAAAGATATATGGTGCTCATTATGAAGGTAGTGCCCACTAAGAAAAAATTATTTATTTTAAAAGTTATATGATGCTCCCTTAGAGGCTGGTGCTCACTAGGAGGAAAGTGGTGCGCATTTAGAACTTCCCTCCGGAGAGTCTCAATGTTTCACGTTTCATTCGTCACTATTTGACTTCATCTTTGGAGGAGATTTCCTATGAAAGTCCTCCTCAAACTGTTCAATTGTACTTCTGAGTAGGTTAAGGGCCGATGCATGGCTTGTCTGCTAGCTGCCTTCACGTATTTATTTATTATTTATTCACTCATATCTTTATGAGCACAACTCGGAGTCTAGGAGTCCAATTGGAAACATTGAACCTTGCATAACCAGTCATTATTTATAAGCAAGTTTTTAAAGTCTTAATACTTTCTTCAAAAGTTTATACCCACTCTTGAACTAGGATTTTTAAAATTTTAAAGGATTTTAAAAAATCTTCATATTAGTTTAGTGTTTGATTTGAAATTATAAACACGAAATAGATATTAAAACCATATACAATGATACCCAAGAAATTAGAAATTTCTAGTTTACATTATCTCAATAATTTCTTCTTTATCCAAATGCTCGCCTAAAATATTATAGATCCAACCAAAATCTTGTAATTTTGATCACCTATGCAGCAAAGTGACTGTTGTTTTATTTTAAACAAAATCAAAATGATATAACTGTATAAGTGTGTTGTCCATAAAAATCCAATACACTATCAAATTTTTAAGTTAGTATATCTGGGAATAGCCCTGACTAACGGGACGGGACGGGCGTGCCCAACGGGCCGCCCGGCCCAGCACGTGCCCGGCACGGCCCGCCACCTCGGCTCGGCCCGTGTGCCGGGCCGAGGCCGGGCGTGCCGGCGGCACGCCTAGGCCCGGCGTGCCATGCCGTGCCTGGCACGGACCGGCACGCCCAATAATATATATTTTTTTTTTTTGAAAAAAATGGCCGTGGGGTGTTTGGGGGGGTTTGCATTTTTTTTTTGCAAATAACCCCCCAACGGCTATTTTTATAGCCATTGGGGGGTTTCTTGCAAAAAAAATTTGCAGATTTCTCCCCCAACGGTCAAAATAGCCATTGGGGGGGGGGGTTTGTAAAATTTTTTTACAAATTAAACATTTTCTTCATCTATAAATACCTCAATATCTCTTCTATTACCATTCATCATTCTTATACACTAAATTCATTCTAAAAAATCTCCTAAAATCTTTATTTCTCAAGAAGTCTCAAGCAAAAAAAGTAGCAAGTTTCAATCAAGTGTTCAAGAAGTCTCAAGCAAGCAAGTCTCCCAAACAAGATCCAAGCAAGTTTTCTCATTGAAGCAAGGTTTTTTTTGCTATTTCGGTTTCGAGCTTCATCTCTCTAACTAGGTATTTATAATTTAAAGTTTTTTTGAGAATTTTAATTAGTTATTTTTGGGATTTTATTAAAATGGATCCACACTCGTCTGGCGCTTCTTGCTCTCAAGCCACAGGTTTTTTTACTCCCTTTTTAACTGATGAAGAATATCAAAATTTATGTCAACCTTTAAAACAACCTCCTCAAGTACCATTTTTTGTATCTCAAGAAGAAACAACTAATACAACCATACCCGAAACACAAACTACCGCATCTACTAGGGCTGTTAGATCAGACATATGGAAACATTTTGAAAAAATAACAGAAAACAATGTTAGGAAAGCTAAGTGTAAACACTGTCATAAAATTTATTTGTTTCCTGTAGGTAGCAGAACGGGTCATCTTAAAAGACACGTAGAAAAAAATCACCCACCAAATGTACCACATCAAACACAAATAAGCACATTAGGTGGACCATTAGGTATACGTAAATATGATCCAATTAAAACAAGAGAAAATTTAGCAAGATTTATAATATATGACGAACAATCATTTACTTTTTCGGAAAATCGCAAATTTGAAAGATTTTGTAAATCAACATTTACTGACGAATTTAAAAAAGTCCCACGTTCAATATGTACATCTGATATGTTCAAACTATATAAAGAGCAGAGGGACACTTTAATAGCTATTTTTTCTTCTTTAATTTTTAGAGTTGCAATAACTGCAGATAGTTGGGAAGTTAGAAATATGACTCATTATTTATGCATGACAGCACACTATATAGATCAAGAATGGTGCATACAGAAAAGAATAATAGGGTTTAGGGTATTTGATTTTCCTCACAATGCACAAAATTTATCACAAACCATGCTAAATGTATTTTCAGCTTTTGGAATAGACAATAAAATATTTACCATTTCTTTGGATAATGCTTCTGAAAATACGGCCGCAATTAGAATTCTTAAAAATTATACAAAACCAATTCTAGATGGAAAATTATTCCACGTTAGGTGAATTTGCCACATACTAAACTTATGCGTTCAAGATGGATTAAAAATAGTAAATGATTCACAAATGAATCTTAGGTATACATTACTTTTTATTAAAGATAGTGGGCCAAGAAGACAAATATTTAAACAAATATGTAAAAATATGAAAATATCACCTAGAATTGTACCTATAGATGTTAGAACAAGATGAAATTCTACATATAAAATGTTAAACATAGCTATTCAGTATAAAAATGTAATAAATGCTTTTAATGAAATGGAGACACCAATGTATAGTTTAGATAATAATGAATGGCACCAGTTGCATTGCATTTCTAAGTTTTTAGGCAAATTTGAAGATGCATCTAGAGTACTGTCAGGAAGTCATTACCTAACTATACACATTGTATTATATTATTTAACCGAAATTACTTCGGTTTTTAATGAATGTAGAAACCACTCTATACTTGAAAGTATTGTTCGACCTATGGAAATTAAATTTAATAAATATTTTAAAGATTTTCCATACTTAATATATTTTGCAACTATTATGGATCCCCGTTGCAAGTTAGATGGACTTGAAATATTAATAGATTTATTTTATACAAATATGTCTTATGAAAATAATGTGAGGGATTTACTTAATGATATTAAAACATGTTTAGATATTAGGTATAAAACTTATGAAGATATGTATGGTGTGCCAACACAAACTACAAAAGAACCATCTACTAGGGAAATTCGTAATCCAATAATATCATCTCTATTTAACAGAAAAAAGCCAAGACAAAGTAGTACATATTTTAATAAATTACATTATTATTTAGAGAGAGTTAGCTATGAAGATAACGCATCTCCTGAAAAGTATGAATCCTTTGATATTTTGGCATGGTGGAAATCACAGGAAAAAACATATCCCGTGCTTTCCAACATGGTCCGTGATCTACTAACTCCTCCAGTGTCTACTGTAGTATCGGAGTCTGCTTTTAGCGCAGGTGGTAGAGTGCTCACGTACTTGAGAACCTCAATGGCGTCGGACACATTGGAGATGTGTGTCTGCTTGAAGGATTGGTACGACGCAGAAGACATGGAACAAGGCTTGACTAATGAAGAAGATGTACTAGAGATCTTAGGCTTACCGGAAGAAAATAAAAATTGATTAAAAGTATTTAAATTTGTAAGGATATTCATGTATTTTCAATTTTTTTTTTTTAATTTTTAACTTATAAATCTCTTAGAAAATATATTAAGAACAAGTTGAGGGTGACGGCTAGGGTCCTCTCCCCTCTTTTCGGGCTTTGTATAATTTATAAAGAGATTTATAGAGTAATTACATAAATGTAATGAGATTATATATAATATAACATTTGTTTTTATCATATGATATAACTTCCCCCTCCTTTTTTTTTTTTTTGTTTTTAAAAAAAACCGGGCCGGCCCGCCTCGGCCCGGGCACGGCACGGGCCTGCCATGCCGTGCCGGCGGGCCGAGGCGGGCCGGCCCCATGGCCTCCGTGCCGTGCCGGGCACGGGCCCGGGCCGGGCCGGGCCAGGCCCGGCCCATTAGTCACGTCTGCCTGGGAATGATAATGGACGATTTTACGGGCCAAATTTTGACCATTTTTATATAAAATTTTGAATTAGAAACATAAAATTTTCATTTTTAATTTAAAATTTTTTAGAACAGGCCAAAAATTGATCATGAATGCATACATTATCATCCCTCTTATTAAGCAGGTAATATCACGTTGCTTAATTAGCTCTTTTCCTTCATGTGGAGGACTCTAGTAACTATTGCGGAAGTATTAGGAATCCAAACAGAGATTTAGAAATTAATGCTATTAAAGATAGATAGATAAAACCAAAACTTTATGAGAGAGAACGAATTAGAAGAGAAAATAAGAAACTATTGAAATTCTTGCCACTATAGCAAAACTCCGAAACTTCGATGACGGTTGAATTCTGTGTTATAACACCTTCCTATTGGGAAACATCAATTTTGGGTCGAAACATGAACTCTTATAGTGGTATTCATCTTTTAAAAATCTACAATTAAATGTGCATTGGTGAGATGTGTACCTGAATTGCTTTGATATTATATTGAAGCCCCTACCACTATGACAAAACTCCGATGTTATAATGAGGAATGAGAGAAATTATTTTATTTTCTAATTAGAACATTAAGAATTTTACATGATTCCGAGCAAGTCATATATATTCAAGGGCCGAATCAAATTTGCAAAACATAAATCTTTAAATCTCTCCAACTTAAAAAGAAAAAATCAATCTCAAATTGAAACAATGGCTAGAAACTGTCGAGAGATACTCAAAATTCTTAATCTCCAAGATATAAAAGAGATTCATTTTAAAAGTCATGTCCAATCCCTTTATATAGATTAAGGATGTATAGTACAAATCTTAAGCCAAATAGGATTATTTTTTACTAACTCACGAGTGCAAAATACAACTAAATTTTATGTTCTACGAGTCCCACCGTAGACGACACTGTTTCCCTGTAGAGGTCGTTCCATCGACCGTTGGTCAAACTACAATCCCCAGTCGCTCCAGTAGTTGATTTTGCCATCGACAACTCAATGCAAAATAGAGCCATTAATTCAACAGGTTCCTACAAAGTTCAATCGGTTAGTTTTTCATATGTGAGTATAGTCGCACATCGGATATAATAAAGAAAGTATATGGATTTAAATACAAAGTTAAGGTCTTGACTTAACAGTTTAAATTTTTAGGTTAGACTGATTCTCAGCCGATGTTTCTCCCCAACAATTGGTACAGGTTTTTTCATGTGTCAGTCTAACTCATAACTCAAAAAATCTTATTCTATCTTATGTGCATAGGACTATACCTACGTATGAACTTCTAACAAAATAGTCATCAAGCTACCATCTAATTCTTGAACTTCTAACAAAATAGTCATCAAGCTACCATCTAATTCTTGTCCTATGTGCATAGAACTATATTCATATATGAACTTCTAATAAAATAGTCATTCTCAATAAATCAAGACCAAGTCTATTAGACTAGACTAGTATTACATGTAACTTGAGGGAGTAGACTAGTAAACCAAGTCTGTTAGAGTAGACTAGTATTACATGTAACTTGAGGGACAAAGAAGGGGTTCTCAAATAGTATTACATGTAACTTGAGGGAGTAGACTAGTATTACATGTAACTTGAGGGACAAAGAAGGGGAAAGCTTGACCGGGGAAAGCTTGACAGGGTCATGCATGCATGGCATGCAAGTAAACAAGTAGATAATTTTGCGTGGAATTAATTAATTGCATTTATAGAAATTTGGTGGGAGTTTGAGCTGAGCGTCCGACCATAATCTCAGTTGGATAGACTCTAAGAAATGGTCGGCAGCTACCTGGTCTAAGGGAGTGTTGCCCATTTTAAATGATTGCGACAAGGAAAATGCCAAATTATTAAGGTTTTTAGCCAACCAAGTTGTGCTTGCAGAACTCGTCCAAGCATGGTTGTGTGATTCCAGCGTGCTAATTGGTTCTAAGTATTCTCCGCAAACATCTTGTTTTCTTCGATTGATTACAATGATTACAACAAAAAAGAAACAATAAAAAAATAAACGAGAGCATTTATATTTTATCGCTCTGTTTTACAATAAAAGTGGGTTCTAGTATAGCGATGAGAACTAACTAGTAGAACATGTTGACGATCCGATGTGAAGATCTTCTGCTCGATGAAGAAAATGATGGCCGGCCATAACTCTCACCGTGTGCTGATCTTAACGAATTTAAGGCTCTCGCGCGTAACTTGAATTGTCAAAAATCCATAAAGTCTCTCTCAAAGAGGCTATTTATAGACTTTAGTTGGTTATGAGAGTTTCCATATGGATAGGAATAGAAGATTTTTGTATTCATCAAGGATTCAAATCAAATATTTGATTTTGATTTAAATATCTTGAATTTGGATTTTGATTGGACTCAATTCGGGTATTAGATAATCTCAAATCTCAATCACAATCAATTTAGAATTCTGGGATTCTGTCCACGCGAAATTAAATACTCTGGACGCGGAGCTAAGCTTTTAACTTTGCGTTTTACTTATCCACATGAAGTTAAGATTCTGTCGCACGAAACTAATTAATACCTTCACATTCTAAGAGTTATTTGTCATCTTTTCTTTATTTGAAAATTTTTACTTTCAACAGAATCCCCTTCAAAGTTTTCAAAATTGGTTATGATTAGCAAATTTTAAAATACTTTGGATCTCTAATTTGATGACTTTATGACAGCAATTCAAGACTCTTTTGCATAACTTGAATTGCAAATGCCAAGATGATTGGGTCATGATCATCGATCTTTGGCAGAGGCGCCCAATTATACATGCGTGGAGTTTTGACGAAGGCACTTCAAAGCTCTTTTGCGTAACTTGAATTGTTGATGCCAGGATGATCGGGTCAGGATCATTAATTTTCGACAGAGGCACCTAATTGCACTTGCTTGAGACTTTAGTGAAGACACTTCAAGGCGCTCACACATAACTTGAACTTACTGTCAGAGATAAGAGCTTAATATAATAGAGTTTATTACATTGAAATAACATGGACGGTAATAATCCAAAACTTACTGTCAGAGTTAAGAACTTAGCATGACAAAGTTTATTACATTGAAATAACATGGACGGTAATAATCCAAAACTTACTGTCAGAGGTAAGAGTTTAATATGACAGAGTTTATTACATTGAAATAACATGAACGGTAATAATCCAAAACTTACTGTCAGAGATAAGAGTTTAACATGACAGAGTTTACAGAATTTTTAGCAAATTTCCAGCTATCAACGGATTTGGAATATTTTAACCAAGCGCCGTTTACGTTAGACAGTCATGCTATTCTCTTTAACATGATGAGTTGTTGAGAGATTTGTTTGGGCTTAAATGCCAAACGTTCCATCTTCCTTTTGTCTTTAAAAGTATTGGATAGTTGATTTCATACTTTTATCCCAGTATGATAGGGTTGGGAAGAAATTTGATCTCCTCTTCTCGTCGTTTTGACAGAATTGGGTAGCTGATTTCATACTTTTATCTCTAGTATGATAGGATTAGCGAGAAACTTGATCTCCTCTTTCTGTCGCTTTAACAACATTGGATGGTTCAAACTTTTTAACTTAGTGTGATGGGTTATCGAGAAACTTGTGTAGACATAAAAAAAATTAATAATATAAAATTAAATAAATAAATAAATAAAATAGGAGTGGCTCGCGGACCCCATCCGCGGGTACGCCAGAGGGAGCGCACCCTCGGGTGTGCCCGCGGGAGCGCCCCGTGGGTCCCACCCGCGGGATCGCTCCCACGGGAGCGCCCCGCGGGTGTTCGTCGCAAAATTTCCTTCGCTTCCTCCCATTGAATTAACTTAAATTACAATGAAAGTGAACAAGATATAAAAAAGAACAAAGGAGAGGATTTTATACTTCAATCTCTCTCTTTTACAATAATTGTGGGATCTGTGGCGATGGGATCTGTCAAGCAGTTCCTTTGGACGATCGGTACGTTGAAATCTTCTCTTTTAAAGATATCGGCCGAATATAGACGATCTTCTCTGGTTTTCATTCGTTCAAGGCTCTCTCGCGTAACTCGAACTTCTCAAGAACTCCAGAAAGAAGATGGTGATTTTCTCTGATCTTCACGAACTCAAGGCTCTGTGCGTAACTTGAATTCTCCAAGATTTCAGAAGATGATCAGCAAAGGCTTCAAGGCTCTCTCGCGTACTTGAATTGCCAAAGGATCGATAGGAGGCTTCCGATGTCCAAAAAGAAGATCCCCTTAGGGTTTCACCAAGAAGGTATTTATAGCCCCAGGTTAATGCAAGAGTTTCTATCTAAATAGAACTCGCATTCATCAAGGATTCCAATCAAATATCTTAGTTTTGATGGAATTCTGATTAGACTTGATTCGGGTATTTGGATAAACCCAAAATCATAATCTCAATCAATTTGAGATTCTGGTTATCTGCTTACGCGGAGCTTTAATCGCATCAAAACGCGGCGCTAAATAACCAAAACGCGGAGCTAACGCGGAGCTATTGATCATCTCCGCGTTTTACTCAAACGCGAGGCTAATATAAGCCAAACTGCGGAATCAACGCGGAGCTATTAAACATCTCCGCGTTTTATTCAAACGCAGGGTTAATGTAACCAAACGTGGGGCTATTGAATTAGCTCCGCGTTCTGTTGTGGAAAATCCTTTTAACTTAGAAATTTTCACTGCCAACAGAACCCCCTCCAAAGTTTTCAAAATGGCTTAGACTTCAGCAGATTTTGAAATACTTTGGATCTTCAAACTGAAACGCGGAGTTAGAATACCAAGTCTATCTCGTGTTATGCTCACTTACGCGGAGCTAATCAGCTTCATTTCGTCTTCAGTGAAATAAGTAATTACGTCATTAATTACCCCGAGTTTCCACGCCGAATACCAAGCGACGAAAATTCTGTTTAAATAGAGCTCCCGGCTCATCTTCTTCTTCATCTCACCCGAAGAATTTCTGAGAATTTGAGTGACTTACGAATGATCTTCAACTGATCTTCGTTCAATTCTCCACAGGATGTCTCTCCAAAGGAGTTTGGCTTCGTGTACAGCGGCCGGCGTTAATGTCAGCGGCCGTGAAGGTAGACGCGACGGCGAACCAGTCTATGCAGCGTCTTCCGAAGGTAAAAAACCTCATCTCTTGGTTTTCTAAGAACCATTCTGAGATATTTTGACTTGATTTTAATCTGGACGATTGCTTTGTCTTGTTGGCGAGATCGCCGTTTTATTGTGTCATCCCTGCGCTTGAAACGCGGGGCTTTACTAGTAGTCCCAATGAATCCGCGAGGCTATCTTTGATTAGCAGTCGCGAGGAATTGCGAGGCTATCTTTGATTAGCAGTCGCGATGAATTGCGAGGCTATCTTTGATTAGCAGTCGCTATGAATTGCGAGGCTATCTTTGATTAGCAGTCGCTATGAATTGCGAGGCTATCTTTGATTAGCAGTCGCGATGAATTTGAAAGAGAAGGAAAGAGCAGAAAGAAATCTTGTCCCCCTTTACGCGAAGTTATCGCATCATCCTCTGCGTTTAAAGCGCGAGGCTATTTTTTTCAACTGTGCGCGGAGTTAGTTTAGCTCCGCGTTTTCACTCTTTTGGAAACTCTGTTCCCTTTTGCAGTAAGTCTAATCCTTTCTGAAGAGGAATGTATGTGGGTCCATCGATCTTCATCAGCAGAAGTGACTCTAAGGAAGTCAGAAGCATATACTTTACAACATAGTTGCAGGTTTCAAGCTCTGGCTCCGAGAGATAAACTCCTGAAGGGGCTGTAAATAAGGAGCTGCAGCACTTGCAGTGCAGAATTGCAGCACTTGCAGTTCAGAATTGCGCTTCAGTGCAGCACTTTCCTTTCCTCTCGTGCTTCATTTCGGATGACAGATCCGAATTGACATTTGCAGAGGAGATCTTTTGCATGTGAACCAGGGAACTGAGCTTCAACACCCCGTAGAGAAATCTTATTGTTTTTGCATGTGAACCAGGGAACTGAACTTCAACACCCCGTAGAGAAGTCTTATTGTTTGGTTTTTGACAAATTGACCATATAAAAGCTTTTGGGAGAGCTATAACTCCCTCTTTGTAATCTCTTGCTTCATGAATAAAGATAAATTATTTTCCTCTCTATCTGTTAGCTTCAAGAATTTTGCTTGCTCAACAAACAGATGGTCAATAATTTTGGTAAAATAGTCTAAGGCTCTTCTGCGCGACTTAGATTGATAATACCCAAATGATTGGATAAGAATCGCTTTAACTTAGATGGAAGCGCTTAATTGCACTCGTCAAAAATCTAAGTTTTTCCATGAAAACGCGAAGCTAAGGCACAGGCTATCCTCGCGTTTTGTATAGTTGCGCGGAGTTAATCAACTTCGCTTTTTCTTAGTCGCGCGAGGCTAATAGCTTCACGTTTTGGAGAGTAACTGACCAGTCACTTTCTCCGAAATTCGCGCCGAATTCCAAGAGGCGGTTCCTTTCATTTAAAAGAAATCTCTATTTCTTATCCTTCTCACTCTATTTGAGAATTTTCCAGAAACTTAGAGATTCAGGCGATCAGAGTTCAGACGACCCAATCTTCTTCCGTCCGAGTTTCTCCAAATTTTCAGTCGATTTTTCTCAGCAATGGCACCCAAGACTCGTGCTACTTCTCGAGCGGCTCCATCTTCGGCGACTGGCGCAAGCAGTGGTGGCGGCGGCCAAGGCAGCGACGCGCCAGCCCACATTTCGCCTATCGGGGGTAAGAATCTTTCCATCGAGACTCTTTAGAACATTTCTAGAGTGATTTGGCTTAAATTTAACTGATCAATCAACTCTTTTACCGGCGAGATCACCGTACTCCTGCCGTAAGGCTTGGAGAAGAAGAAAAGTCTCTGACTGCCTTCTTACGCGAAGTTATCGAGTCATCCTCGCGTTTAAAGCGCGAGGCTATTTTAAGTAGCAATCGCGCTGAAAACGCGAGGCTATTTTAAGTAGCAATCGCGCTGAAAACGCGAGGCTATTTTAAGTAGCAGTCGCGCTGAAAACGCGAGGCTATTTTAAGTAGTAGTCGCGCTAAAAACGCGAGGCTATTTTAAGTAGCAGTCGCGCTGAAAACGCGAGGCTATTTTAAGTAGCAGTCGCGCTGAAAACGCGAGGCTATTTTTAAGTAGCAGTCGCGCTGAAAACGCGAGACTATTTTAAGTAGCAATCGCGCTGAAAACGCGAGGCTATTTTTAAGTAGCAGTCGCGCTGAAAACGCGAGGCTATTTCTGCGCGGTCTAATCTTTAGCTTCGCGCGGCGCTATTCTTAACTTCGCGCGTTCTAATTTTTAGTTTCGCGCGTCCATACTTAGAGAAATTTTCTGTCCTAGAGAAACTTTTCTCATTCTGCTTTCTTTTTACAGTAGGATATTCGATGGAATCTCTTCCCCACAAAAACTACTTCGGTTTTGCTGGGGGTTCTGATCCCTCAGGCCAATTCCGTTTCACTACCATCCTGCCCTCATACAAGCCAGACCCGAAGGAACGCAAGGAGAAGCTGATCAAGTACCATCCCACTACTGCGCGAGAAATCATAACTGACGCGGCTTTTGAAGATGTGAATAGAAGGGCGATGGAGAAACCCGCTTTCCTCTTTGGAGACCAAATGGATCACTCAGATGAGATCCTTTCTGAAGAGGAGCATGTTTGGTTATATAACTCAGGCAAAATGCTGATGTTTCTGCCTAGAATGGATCGTAGCTATCCTCTGGTCTATCTTCAGAGGCTAGCGACGCCTCGAGAATTAAAGTGGGGACTGACTTAGGAGCAAGATGGCGTCCCAACAGGCAAATTTGGTGCAAAAGGGGTTTATCAAGACGGTTCCCCCAGATGCATTACTGGCTTGCTTCCAGGCCGATTTAGCAAGGAGCTTCCAGTGGGAGAAGTCCCATCTCGTGCCCGAACTTTCTTAAGTGAGTTCTTGGCGAAGGATGGTCAGTACCCGGCTAGCGACTTCAGGATGCCTGGCTGGGTTCATTCTTCTAACAATATGTGGTGGGCACGCCTTGTTCAGTACATGCTGGATTCCCACGAGCCCATTTTAAAGGATATTGGCTTGTATAAAGCCATCAGGAATGTCCAATTCGGGTTTCCCCAGAGTGCTTATCACTTTTACTGCCTCTTGGAGATGTATAACCCTGAGACCTGTACTTTCTTTACTCCAGTGGGTGAGCTAGGGTTCGCTCTCCACGAGATGTTTGAGGTTTCTGGGCTCTCGATGGGCGAAGTCCCTTACGAGGAGTATATCCCCACCACTGATGAGTTGAACATGCTATTGGCGAGGGATGAGCGCATTTATGTCACGTACTGGGAGATGATGTGCCATTATCATATCTGCGCTGACCAGACAGGTGCACGTAATTACGGTATTGGCCACAAGAAGTGGGCCGAATACCTTTTTGCCAACCTAAATTCTAAGGATAGCTCGGCCACTATCCATGGTCATTCTCCTGTCCCCATTTCAGAGATCGACCAACGTGTAGCCAGGGGCCATTACCGTTTGTTCTATACTACGGAATCCAATGAGAATGGATACGGTCCCGGTACTTCATTCAAGAGCTATCACTATCAAGCCCAATTTCCGATCTCCAACAGAGGTCTCATTGCCGGGTTTTTGATGCTATGGCTCAAAAGATGCGTCGTGCCGTCATTGCCCAAGGAAGCGATTGCAATGACCGTGGTATATCCAGCAGTTCTTCTTGCATACGGCCGACCCCTTGGACTCCTTCCCGCCATGGTATGCAATTTGCAATATGGACTGAGGGTATTCTGTCATGATTTCCTCCCCACTATTAAGGTCAAGGGGAAAGGAAAGGGCAAGTCGAAAGAGACTGCCCAACCGAAAACTCCAAACCCTAGGGTGGAGATGCCCTACACCTATTTGATGGCGTGGCTTGTCTTGCACTGTCCCTCCTTAATGAGTGCACCAGAGCGTCGTTCGGGCGAAAAGTGCTTCCTTGTAGAACTGTATGAACGTTCTTCATAGAGGCAGAATTATATTTCCCAGATTCGGAAGACTCTTCGTAGCTTTCAGAATTACGAGATCTTCCGGTGTTTTCCTGACTTTCCCGGTGGAGGATATGGGACGAGGCTGAAGGATGCCATGGGAGTAGATAAGTTCACTACTTTATCTGTAGGAGCGTTCTGGTGGCTTCTCAACATCCGTCCCGGACACTTGGTGTATCGTCAAGATCTCCAGTGTCAGATTGAGCCATATACCCCGAGTCGCGTTGCTCGCCAGTTTGGATATTCTCAACTTTATGTGGGCAATCCAAATAAAGATCTCGCTTACGAGGGGAATTTATACGAAGGTGCTCGTGGCTGGTTCCATTTTGCAGCGGGCGGGACCGAGGCTGAATTCTCCTTGCCCCAGAAGGTGCCAGAATTGGCCATGACCCTCAGCTCCTGCAATTGGTTCAATATTGCAAATGCTGACATGCCCGGCTTCTCTCTCAATCGCAGTTGTTGTAAAGAGATTGAAGCCCTCTATATTAGCCGTCAGGGTGCTTCTAGGGTAAGGATAAAAGGAATGGAAGAATTCCTTAGCGCTGCGGCTGAGCCTTCGGACATCAGTGAATCAGACGATGATGCCGGTGATGATGATGACAATGCTGGTGCTGGTGGAGTTCCTGACCCTGTTGTCAGTCGTTCCCTGAGTCCAACTCTCAAACGCCGCGGCGCTTTAAAGAAAAGGCCGGGTAAGAAGCAAAAACTGGCACAGGAAACTTTGATAGCCCCCCAAGAAGTGGCTATCAAACTTGCTTCAGACTTGTTAGCTTCAGCTGTACCCTCAGTGTTGGCAAGAGAGGATGAACCTGCCAAAGCTCCAAGTGTTGCTGAGATTTCAGCTCCTTTGGCCGTAGAGCCTGTGGCAGAACCTGGGGCGCAACTAACGGGTAGCGAGACGGGTACACTGCTGGAAATAACAGTGGCTCCCCCTTCAAGTCCGACAACTGGACTTGTATCGCCTGGTATGGCCTTTAGCATTTTATCTTTTACCCGTTATTTATTTTAATGTAACACTGCTTTTCTGGTCTTCTGAAATGTAGGTGATCAACTTCTTTCGCCAATACACTCGACTACCCAAGTAGAGTCTGACGATAGAATGGACCATTCTGGCTCTGTTGGTGGTGTGGGTAGCTTTGCTGGTGAGTTTGCGGCTGATTATTCCACACCGGCTCCTGCCTCTGTTTCCTCTTCGATTCCCCCAATTGACGAATTGGGGAGCGATGAGAGAACAGAAGTCATTATCGCAGCTGCTGTTAATGAGGCTACACCTTCTCCTAGCATGCCGTCTCCAACACCCGTTTGCTCTACTGAGACATTTCCCACGGTCGTTGGCGTGCCTTCTCAGTCAGCGATTTTAACGTCGTCTGTTGTCGTGGCTGCTGAGATACCTGCAACTCTTCCGACTTCAAGCCTTCCAGCAGGGGAGGAGAATAATTTGAAATTCTCGTTCGAAGATGCTTCTCCCACCGAAGGAGTTTCAGGCGAAGTGGTCCCATCTTCTCTTCCTGTTGGTGGGGGTACCCAAGTGATCTGTACCGACGGTACTTCGTCTGGGGTCTCCAGTTCTTCCAGATCTGCACTGGCTCTATTGGTCCCTCAGATCATGAATTTAATGCAGGGACTGGCTTCTTCTTCTCCAATTCCAGCAACTACTGCTCTCTTGTTTACGACACCTTTCTTGGCATTACCTACTTTGCCTACCGACAATGCAAATCCTCTTGAAAGACTTTTCGGCTTCACTGTCGAGGATTTTATGCATTTGTTAAGAAGATGTGTCGAGATGGTTCTTGTTGGCCACGATTTCTTCAACTTCGCACGTCCACTGTTACTCCGCTATTTAGGAAATATCGAAGAATTCGGTGGACAAGATCGAGCAGCTCCATACCGGGCTCGCCTTGCAGCCTTAGAAGAGCAGGTGACCACGCTACACACACTCCGTCAGGCGGATGTGGAGGCGATCACTTAGATAGAGTTGGCACGGCTTCGAGCAGAATCCTTATCTCAAAGACATATTTTAAGGCAGCAGGAGGAGATATGGTCTCAGGAGCTGACAGAGCTCCAGGCCAGTCGGGAATCCGTTATTGGCGACCTGCAGAGGGTAAACTTTAGAATTGAGGAAGGTCAGGCGGCCATCTCTAAAGCCCAGGAGACGATTGCGAGGGCTCGGGCCACCTTGATAGAAAATGAACTCCGATTAGAAGAATCTGTCTAGAAACGAGAGATGTTGCTTGTCCAGCAGGAGCAGATTCAGCAGGAAGAGATGGCCAGGAATCGTGCCATAGAAGAATCTCGTCAGCAACAACTTACAATAAGTGATGATGAGTTGCGTAGGCAAGCTCAGCAAACCGTGGAGGCTTCTCATCGTAGAAATTTGGACGAGACAATAAACCAATTGAGACTTCTGGGAGGCCAATAGTTTCATCTCTCTTTACACTTTTATCTTCCTTGTAATAAGAACTTCGTAAACAGTAGAGAGATAACTTTACGATGTTTCTTTGAAATTCTTTTTGTATCTTCACCTTTTTAATAAAGATGATTCTTTTGACTCTTTTATTTGCCGGCTTCAAAACAGATTTGCTTGCCTAACAAATAACCTGTCGTCAAAACGATTTATCTCGGTATCGTTTATGCTCAATTTCTTGAACCGAAATAACAATTAAAGTTTAATATGAGATTTTTAGCAAACCCCCAGCTATTAACGGATTTGATTAACCTTTACCAACTACCGTTTGAGTTGGGCTAGCCATGTTATTCCCCTCAACATGATGAGTTGTCGAGGAATTCATTTCCTCTCCCCTTTGCCTTTAATCAGCATCGGGTAGTTAATTTTATACTCTTACTCCCAGTATGATGGGTTGGCGAGAAACTTGTTCTCTTCCCATAGCCTAGTCGGCATTGGGCAATTCATACTTTTACCCTACTATGATGGGTTGGCGAGGAATTTAATCTCCTCTTCCCATTGTTATAGAAGCGTTGGGCAATTCATACTTCTACCCCAGTATGATGGTTTGGCGAGAAACTTGTTCTCTTCCCATTGCCTAGTTGGCGTTGGGCAATTCATACTTTTACCCCAGTATGATGGGTTGGCGAGAAACTCGTTCTCTTCCCATTGCCTAGTTGGCGTTGGGCAATTCATACTTTTACCCCAGTATGATGGGTTGGCGAGAAACTTGTTCTCTTCCCATTGCCTAGTTGGCGTTGGGCAATTCAAACTTTTACCCCAGTATGATGGGTTGGCGAGAAACTCGTTCTCTTCCCATTGCCTAGTTGGCGTTGGGCAATTCATACTTTTACCCTAGTATGATGGGTTGGCGAGAAATTTAATCTCCTCTTCCCATTGCTATAGAAGCGTTGGGCAATTCATACTTTTACCCCAGTATGATGGGTTGGCGAGAAACTTGTTCTCTTCCCATTGCCTAGTTGGCGTTGGGCAATTCATACTTTTACCCTAGTATGATGGGTTGGCGAGGAATTTAATCTCCTCTTCCCATTGTTATAGAAGCGTTGGGCAATTCATACTTCTACCCCAGTATGATGGGTTGGCGAGAAACTCGTTCTCTTCCCATTGCCTAGTTGGCGTTGGGCAATTCATACTTTTACCCCAGTATGATGGGTTGGCGAGAAACTTGTTCTCTTCCCATTGCCTAGTTGGCGTTGGGCAATTCATACTTTTACCCCAGTATGATGGGTTGGCGAGAAACTCGTTCTCTTCCCATTGCCTAGTTGGCGTTGGGCAATTCATACTTTTACCCCAGTATGATGGGTTGGCGAGAAACTCGTTCTCTTCCCATTGCCTAGTTGGCGTTGGGTAGTTCATACTTTTTAGGTCAGAGGCGCTTAATTACACATGCATAAAAGAAGATTGGGGGCTGTTCAAACTTGAGAACTAAGCACACCAGGTTTGGGTCAGAGGTGCTCAATGCCCATGCCCAGGAAAAGACTGATGGTGGTTCAAACTTGAGAACCAAACTGGAGGCGGTTCAAGGCTCTCTCGCGTAACTTGAACTGGGTACTCCAAACACACCAGGGTTTAGGTCAGAGGCGCACAATGCGCATGCCTAAGAAAAGACTGATGGTGGTTCAAACTTGAGAACCAAACTCACCAGGTTTAGGTCAGAGGCGCCAAACTGCGCATGCCTAAGAAAAGAGACTGGAGGTGGTTCAAACTTGAGAACCAAACGCACCAAGGTTTAGGTCAGAGGCGCACAATGCGCATGCCTAAGAAAAAGACTGATGGTGGTTCAAACTTGAGAACCAAACACGCCAGGGTTTAGGTCAGAGGCGCACAATGCGCATGCCTAGAAAAAGACTGGAGGTGGTTTAAACTTGAGAACCAAACGCACCAGGTTTAGGTCAGAGGCGCACAATGCGCATGCCTAAGAAAAAGACTGATGGTGGTTCAAACTTGAGAACCAAACACGCCAGGGTTTAGGTCAGAGGCGCACAATGCGCATGCCTAGAAAAAGACTGGAGGTGGTTTAAACTTGAGAACCAAACGCACCAGGTTTAGTGGGTTAAAATCACCAGAATAGAAGAAGTCCAAGTGCTCATCTGCGTAACTTGGATAAATTGGAGGCTTATACTCCCAGCGATATTAAGCATAGTATTTCTTCAGAAATTTGTCATTGATCGGCATCATCATTCTATCGCCGTCTTGATTCATTAAGCGATAAGCTCCACTGGAGTAGACTGTCTCCACAATGAACGGTCCTTCCCACTTGGGTTCAAACTTACCCTTAGTCTTGTGGGTTAGCACCATTGGCCTTTTAACAGTCAGAACCAAGTCTCCTTGTTTAAAGGTCCTTGGTTTAACGTTCTTATTGAACGTTTGAGATATTCGGGCTTGATACAACTCAATTTGTTGTTGAGCCCTGAGACGTTTTTCATCTAACGCCTCTAGTTCTTGCAATCTTTGCTGATGGCGTTCTTCTGTCGTCATCTTTGTGGCTAAAGCCACTCTTAATGATGGTATCTGGATTTCAAGAGGCAGAACAGCCTCACTTCCATAAACCAAAGAGAACGGGGTTGCTTTAGTCGGGGTGCGAACGGTGGTGCGATAAGCCCACAAACATTCTCCCAACTTTTCATCCCAATCTCGTTTATTGGAGGAGACGAACTTCCGAAGGAGTTTGATGATCGTCTTGTTGAAAGCTTCGGCCAACCCATTAGCCGCAGGGTTATATGGTGTAGAAGCGATATCTTTGATTCTGAATTTATTGCAGAATCTGGAGAATCCCTGACTGATGAATTGCGGACCATTATCATGAATGATCCGTCGAGGGACGCCAAATCGGTAAATGACATGATGCTTGACGAACTTGATCACATCTGTCGTCTTCACCTCTCTCATGGGCACGGCTTCGGCCCATTTTGAAAAATAATCGGTTATTGCAAGAATAAACCGATGTCCTCTGGATGACGGGGGAGTTATTGGCCCTACAATGTCCATTCCCTAGGCTTCAAATGGCCAGCTTGCGACGGTATTGTGCAAGTATTCTTGAGATTGATGAATAAAATTGGCATGTATTTGGCATGCATGACATCGTTTAGCGTATGCCATTGCTTCCGTAACCATGCTCAGCCAGTAGTACCCCAGCCTTTTTATACGGTCTCCAAGTTTGGGACCGGGCTGATGAGCTTCACATATTCCATCATGTGTTTCTTTCAGCACTTGTTCTGCTTCTGCTTTCGATATGCAGCGTAGCAATAGACCACCTCTTGACTTTCTATACAAAGTCTGAAGTTTCTGGTCGTAATGAAATCTTTGGGCCTTCCTCTTTATTGAGGTGGCTTCCTTAGGATCTTCTGGTAATAACCCATGCAAAGCATAATCCACAAATGGAAATCGCCAATCACGGGGCTCTAAGTTTAAGCCAATCTGGCATACCTCTTCGGTTTGAGATACCACATCTGGGTGGAGGAGTTCTCTACTACTGTTGGCAGTGAAAATTTCTAAGTTAAAAGGATTTTCCACAACAGAACGCGGAGCTAATTCAATAGCCCCGTGTTTGGTTACATTAACCCTGCGTTTGAATAAAACGCGGAGATGTTTAATAGCTCCGCGTTGATTCCGCAGTTTGGCTTATATTAGCCTCGCGTTTGAGTAAAACGCGGAGATGATCAATAGCTCCGCGTTTTGGTTATTTAGCGCCGCGTTTTGATGCGATTAAAGCTCCGCGTAAGCAGATAACCAGAATCTCAAATTGATTGAGATTATGATTTTGGGTTTATCCAAATACCCGAATCAAGTCTAATCAGAATTCCATCAAAACTAAGATATTTGATTGGAATCCTTGATGAATGCGAGTTCTATTTAGATAGAAACTCTTGCATTAACCTGGGGCTATAAATACCTTCTTGGTGAAACCCTAAGGGGATCTTCTTTTGGGCATCGGAAGCCTCCTATCGATCCTTTGGCAATTCAAGTACGCGAGAGAGCCTTGAAGCCTTTGCTGATCATCTTCTGAAATCTTGGAGAATTCAAGTTACGCACAGAGCCTTGAGTTCGTGAAGATCAGAGAAAATCACCATCTTCTTTCTGGAGTTCTTGAGAAGTTCGAGTTACGCGAGAGAGCCTTGAACGAATCAAAACCAGAGAAGATTCTCTATATTCGGCCGATATCTTTAAAAGAGAAGATTTCAACGTACCGATCGTCCAAAGGAACTGCTTGACAGATCCCATCGCCACAGATCCCACAATTATTGTAAGAGAGAGAGATTGAAGTATAAAATCCTCTCGTTTGTTCTTTTTTATATCTTGTTCACTTTCATTGTAATTTAAGTTAATTCAATGGGAGGAAGCGAAGGAAATTTTGCAACGAACAAACTGGCGACCACAGTGGGAGCCATCTCTTTCACTGATGAAGAGATTGTGGCGCAATCGGACGTTGACTTGATCGGATCCGAAGTAGACACGCTGGTCGTTGAAATCGACCAGCAGAAGTACGAGGAGCTCCTCTCCTCCGGATCGGGTGACTTGGATGAGACACGGCACTATCGCCGTATGTACTCCAATGCCCGAGTGACGGGTAGAAAGGTATCCACCGAGAGACGGGGATCCTTGGAGACTACGGTTATAACGCCGGAGTCCACACAAGAAATCCTAACCGAGGAAGAGCTTCTGATTGCCGAAGAAGACATGGGAACTGGACTGACCAGGACCCAACTCCGGAACAGGAACCAGAGAGCGAGGCGTAGAGCCCTCAAAGCCCGCCTTGGACGCGGAGCTAACTCTAGAGGACGCGAGGCTATGGTCCCTCGCAAATTGGCTCGCGCTACCCGCGAGACCAATCTCTACCGCGTTAAACGCGAAGATACAACTTGCCTTAAAAGCAAGGAAAAGCCAGCGTGTGATTTTCCACGCGAGGCTGGTAATACTGGCGAGTTACGCAAAATTCCTGACACTCGCGAGTTACGCGAGTATAAAAATTATTCAAAGCCAGCGTGTGATTCTCCACGCGAGGCTATTATTGTGCCTAGCGAGAGACGCGAAGCCAGTAATTGTTGTGCTAGTCGCAAAATACCCAACACTCGCGAGTTACGCGAGTATAAAAATTATTCAAAGCCAGCGTGTGATTCTCCACGCGAGGCTATTACTGTGCCTAGCGAGAGACGCGAAGCCAGTAAGGGTTGCGCTAGTCGCAAAATACCCAACACTCGCGAGTTACGCGAGTATAAAAATTATTCAAAACCAGCGTGTGATTCTCCACGCGAGGCTATTACTGTGCCTAGCGAGAGACGCGAAGCCAGTGATACTTGCAATAAACGCAAGACTTCTGACACCCACAAGGAACGGGAAGATGATTGGCAGATAGTTGTCAGTCGTAAAAACCGCGCTAAGCGCGAAGCTATGATCTGCGTCAATCGCGAAGATAAGCCAGCGTGCAAGAACTTCCTTTCACGCGGGGCTATTATTCCAGAAGCTAAACTTCCAAGGACACACCAAGCCAGCGAGAAACGCGAGGCTAGTATGGATAAGCGCGGAGCTATTCCTCAGGCCCGCAATATAAAACGCGAGGCTATTCCTAAGCCACGCGAGGATCGGTTCCACCCCAGAGTCAGGGTTGATCAATCAAAGAAGCTTCAGTGGATTCCTAAACACTCTCAAGAGTTGAATGGACCTCTTGATTTCGTGGCTAGAGGCACTGACCTCAGGGAGCATCTTTCTAAGAAGAGAGGCATAGACCAACTTCAAGTTGAACATAGTTGTCATTGCCAGCAACTTATGACAACAGTATCAGCCGTGATGAATAACTGTGGCTGCAGCAAGAACAGCATCCTGACTGGGTGGCAAACATAGTGCCAGTTCGCAAAAAGAATGGCAAAATCCGGATATGCATTGACTTTCGATATCTGAACGCTGCATGTCCCAAGGATGAATTTTCGCTCCCCATCACCGACGTAATGATCGATAATACTTGCGGTTATGAGAGGATGTCCTTTATGGATGGCTTCTCAGGTTATAACCAAATCAAGATGCACCCGGATGATGAAAAGCATACAGCTTTCAGAACGCCACAGGGGGTATACTGTTATACGGTGATGTCATTCGGATTAAAGAATGCAGGTGCCACTTACCAACGCGCAATGAGCGCCATATTTAAAGAACACCTACGCAGAACAGTAGAGTGCTATGTGGATGACTTAGCAGTTAAAAGCAAAGACAAAGAAGATCATCTTCACGATTTAAGAGTGGTCTTCGATCTTATGAGGAAACATCATTTGAAGATGAATCCCACTAAGTCATTCATGGGGGTATCCAGCGGGAAGTTTCTAGGGTTCGTAATAACTTCAAAAGGAATTTTCCTCGACCCTGAAAAGGTAAAAGCGATTAGCGAAATGCCGCCTCCCGCAATCTTAAGGAACTAAGGGGATTACAAGGAAAGCTCGCTTATATTCGGCGCTTCATATCCAACTTATCTGGACGATGCCAACCATTCTCCAAACTTATGAAGAAGGGAGTGTCCTTCATATGGGATGAGGCATGTCAGCAAGCATTTGATGACCTCAAGGAGTACCTTACTAAGCCTCCTGTACTAATGGCACCAGCCCCTGGGCAGCCCTTCCTTATATATGTAAGGGCCATGGATAATGCTTTAGGAGCATTACTTGCTCAATATAATGAGCACGGCCATGAACATGCCCTCTACTATTTAAGTAGAACAATGATTGGGACAGAACAGCGGTATACCCCGATTGAAAAGGAATGTTTAGCCCTAGTGTTTGCTGTTCAGAAAATGCGACACTACCTTTCGGGGCAAACAATTCATGCCATATCACGGGTTAATCCCCTGAAGATTCTGATGACAAAATCAGGATCCTTGAATGGCCGATTGGCAAAATGGGCGCTCTTACTATCGCCCTATGACATACATTTTGTCCCTCAAAAGGCCATGAAGGGACAGGCAATCGCTGAGTTCCTTGCAGACCATCCAATTTGGTCCAAATTAAAGCAGACATCATAAGTCAACACAGTTACCAAAGAACAGCCTTGGCAAATGTTCTTTGATGGTGCCGCGAGATGATCTGCTGCTGGAGTGGGGGTTGTGCTAATATCCCCACATAAACATATATTGCCTAACGGATACTCATTAACAGAACCGTGCACTAATAATGTAGCGGAGTACAACGCGCTCATTATCGGCTTAAAAATAGCTCTGCAACTGGGGGTGAACCATCTAGAGGCATATGGAGATTCTAAGCTCATTGTCAATCAGATGACAGGTGAGTATGAAGTCAGACATGAAGCCCTCATCCCCTATCATCAGCTAGCTATTGAGCTAGCAGGATATTTTGAACAATTCTACATATATCATGTATCTCGAAACGAGAACATTTATGCAGATGCTCTTGCCGCATTAGCCGCAACGCTGGCAATCCCGCCAGGTGAAGCTAAAAGCATCACCATTGGTAGTAGAGAACTCCTCCACCCAGATGTGGTATCTCAAACCGAAGAGGTATGCCAGATTGGCTTAAACTTAGAGCCCCGTGATTGGCGATTTCCGTTTGTGGATTATGCTTTGCATGGGATATTACCAAAAGATCCTAAGAAAGCCACCTCAATAAAGAGGAAGGCCCAAAGATTTCATTACGACCAGAAACTTCAGACTTTGTATAGAAAGTCAAGAGGTGGTCTATTGCTACGCTGCATATCGAAAGCAGAAGCAGAACAAGTGCTGAAAGAAACACATGATGGAATATGTGGAGCTCATCAGCCCGGTCCCAAACTTGGAGACCGTATAAGAAGGCTGGGGTACTACTGGCCGAGCATGGTTACGGAAGCAATGGCATACGCTAAACGATGTCATGCATGCCAAATACATGCCAATTTTATTCATCAACCTCAAGAATACTTGCACAACACCATCGCAAGCTGGCCATTTGAAGCCTGGGGAATGGACATTGTAGGGCCAATAACTCCCCCGTCATCCAGAGGACATCGGTTTATTCTTGCAATAACCGATTATTTTTCAAAATGGGCCGAAGCCGTGCCAATGAGAGAGGTGAAGACGACAGATGTGATCAAGTTCGTCAAGCATCATGTCATTTACCGATTTGGCGTCCCTCGACGGATCATTCATGATAATGGTCCGCAATTCATCAGTCAGGGATTCTCCAGATTCTGCAATAAATTCAGAATCAAAGATATCGCTTCTACACCATATAACCCTGCGGCTAATGGGTTGGCCGAAGCTTTCAACAAGACGATCATCAAACTCCTTCGGAAGTTCGTCTCCTCCAATAAACGAGATTGGGATGAAAAGTTGGGAGAATGTTTGTGGGCTTATCGCACCACCGTTCGCACCCCGACTAAAGCAACCCCGTTCTCTTTGGTTTATGGAAGTGAGGCTGTTCTGCCTCTTGAAATCCAGATACCATCATTAAGAGTGGCTTTAGCCACAAAGATGACGACAGAAGAACGCCATCAGCAAAGATTGCAAGAACTAGAGGCGTTAGATGAAAAACGTCTCAGGGCTCAACAACAAATTGAGTTGTATCAAGTCCGAATATCTCAAACGTTCAATAAGAACGTTAAACCAAGGACCTTTAAACAAGGAGACTTGGTTCTGGCTGTTAAAAGGCCAATGGTGCTAACCCACAAGACTAAGGGTAAGTTTGAACCCAAGTGGGAAGGACCGTTCATTGTGGAGACAGTTTACTCCAGTGGAGCTTATCGCTTAATGAATCAAGACGGCGATAGGATGATGATGCCGATCAATGACAAATTTCTGAAGAAATACTATGCTTAATATCTCTGGGAGTATAAGCCTCCAATTTATCCAAGTTACGCAGATGAGCACTTGGACTTCTTCTATTCTGGTGATTTTAACCCAAGTTTGGTTCTAAGTTTAAACCACCTCCAGTCTTTTTCTAGGCATGCGCATTGTGCGCCTCTGACCTAAACCCTGGCGTGTTTGGTTCTCAAGTTTGAACCACCATCAGTCTTTTTCTTAGGCATGCGCATTGTGCGCCTCTGACCTAAACCTTGGTGCGTTTGGTTCTCAAGTTTGAACCACCTCCAGTCTCTTTTCTTAGGCATGCGCAGTTTGGCGCCTCTGACCTAAACCTGGTGAGTTTGGTTCTCAAGTTTGAACCACCATCAGTCTTTTCTTAGGCATGCGCATTGTGCGCCTCTGACCTAAACCCTGGTGTGTTTGGAGTACCCAGTTCAAGTTACGCAAGAGAGCCTTGAACCGCCTCCAGTTTGGTTCTCAAGTTTGAACCACCATCAGTCTTCTCCTGGGCATGCGCATTGAGCGCCTCTGACCCAAACCTGGTGTGCTTAGTTCTCAAGTTTGAACAGCCCCCAATCTTCTTTTAGGCATGTGTAATTAAGCGCCTCTGACCTAAAAAGTATGAACTACCCAACGCCAACTAGGCAATGGGAAAAGAACGAGTTTCTCGCCAACCCATCATACTGGGGTAAAAGTATGAATTGCCCAACGCCAACTAGGCAATGGGAAGAGAACGAGTTTCTCGCCAACCCATCATACTGGGGTAAAAGTATGAACTGCCCAACGCCAACTAGGCAATGGGAAGAGAACGAGTTTCTCGCCAACCCATCATACTGGGGTAAAAGTATGAATTGCCCAATGCCGACTAGGCTATGGGAAGAGAACGAGTTTCTCGCCAACCCATCATACTGGGGTAGAAGTATGAATTGCCCAACGCTTCTATAGCAATGGGAAGAGGAGATTAAATTCCTCGCCAACCCATCATACTAGGGTAAAAGTATGAATTGCCCAATACCGATTAGGCTATGGGAAGAGAACAAGTTTCTCGCCAACCCATCATACTGGGAGTAAGAGTATGAAATTAACTACCCGATACTGATTAAAGGCAAAGGGGAGAGGAAATGAATTCCTCGACAACTCATCATGTTGAGGGGAATAACATGGCTAGCCCAACTCAAACGGTAGTTGGTAAAGGCTAATCAAATCCGTTAATAACTGGGGGTTTGCTAAAAATCCCATATTAAACTTTAATTGTTATTTCGGTTCAAGAAATTGAGCATAAACGATACCGAGATAAATCGTTTTGACGACAGGTTATTTGTTAGGCAAGCAAATCTGTTTTGAAGCCGGCAAATAAAAGAGTCAAAAGAATCATCTTTATTAAAAAGGTGAAGATACAAAAAGAATTTCAAATAAACATCGTAAAGTTATCTCTCTCCTGTTTACGAAGTTTTTATTACAAGGAAGATAAAAGTGTAAAGAGAGATGAAACTATTGGCCTCCCATAAGTCTCAATTGGTTTATTGTCTCGTCCAAATTTCTACGATGAGAAGCCTCCACGGTTTGCTGAGCTTGCCTACGCAACTCATCATCACTTATTGTAAGTTGTTGCTGACGAGATTCTTCTATGGCACGATTCCTGGCCATCTCTTCCTGTTGAATCTGCTCCTGCTGGACAAGCAACATCTCCCGTTTCTTGACAGATTCTCCTAATCGGAGTTCATTTTCTATCAAGGTGGCCCGAGCCCTCGCAATCGTCTCCTGGGCTTTAGAGATGGCCGCCTGACCTTCCTCAATTCCAAAGTTTACCCTCTGCAGGTCGCCAATAACGGATTCCCGACTGGCCTGGAGCTCTGTCAGCTCCTGAGACCATATCTCCTCCTGCTGCCTTAAAATATGTCTTTGAGATAAGGATTCTGCTCGAAGCCGTGCCAGCTCTATCTCAGTGATCGCCTCCACATCCGCCTGACGGAGTGTGTGTAGCGTGGTCACCTGCTCTTCTAAGGCTGCAAGGCGAGCCCGGTATGGAGCTGCTCGATCTTGTCCACCGAATTCTTCGATATTTCCTAAATAGCGGAGTAACAGTGGACGTGCGAAGTTGAAGAAATCGTGGCCAACAAGAACCATCTCGACACATCTTCTTAACAAATGCATAAAATCCTCGACAGTGAAGCCGAAAAGTCTTTCAAGAGGATTTGCATTGTCGGTAGGCAAAGTAGGTAATGCCAAGAAAGGTGTCGTAAACAAGAGAGCAGTAGTTGCTGGAATTGGAGAAGAAGAAGCCCGTCCCTGCATTAAATTCATGATCTGAGGGACCAATAGAGCCAGTGCAGATCTGGAAGAATTGGAGACCCCAGACGAAGTACCGTCGGTACAGATCACTTGGGTACCCCCACCAACAGGAAGAGAAGATGGGACCACTTCGCCTGAAACTCCTTCGGTGGGAGAAGCATCTTCGAACGAGAATTTCAAATAATTCTCCTCCCCTGCTGGAAGGCTTGAAGTCGGAAGAGTTGCAGGTATCTCAGCAGCCACGACAACAGACGACGTTAAAATCGCTGACTGAGAAGGCACGCCAACGGCCGTGGGAAATGTCTCAGTAGAGCAAACGGGTGTTGGAGACGGCATGCTAGGAGAAGGTGTAGCCTCATTAGCAGCAGCTGCGATAATGACTTCTGTTCTCTCATCGCTCCCCAATTCGTCAATTGGGGGAATCGAAGAGGAAACAGAGGCAGGAGCCGGTGTGGAATAATCAGCCGCAAACTCACCAGCAAAGCTACCCACACCACCAACAGAGCCAGAATGGTCCATTCTATCGTCAGACTCTACTTGGGTAGTCGAGTGCATTGGCGAAAGAAGTTGATCACCTACATTTCAGAAGACCAGAAAAGCAGTGTTACATTAAAATAAATAACGGGTAAAAGATAAAATGCTAAAGGCCATACCAGGCGATACAAGTCCAGTTGTCGGACTTGAAGGGGGAGCCACTGTTGTTTCCAGCAGTGTACCCGTCTCGCTACCCGTTAGTTGCGCCCCAGGTTCTGCCACAGGCTCTACGGCCAAAGGAGCTGAAATCTCAGCAACACTTGGAGCTTTGGCAGGTTCATCCTCTCTTGCCAACACTGAGGGTACAGCTGAAGCTAACAAGTCTGAAGCAAGTTTGATAGCCACTTCTTGGGGGGCTATCAAAGTTTCATGTGTCAGTTTTTGCTTCTTACCCGGCCTTTTCTTTAAAGCGCCGCGGCGTTTGAGAGTTGGACTCAGGGAACGACTGACAACAGGGTCAGGAACTCCACCAGCACCAGCATTGTCATCATCATCACCGGCATCATCGTCTGATTCACTGATGTCCGAAGGCTCAGCCGCAGCGCTAAGGAATTCTTCCATTCCTTTTATCCTTACCCTAGAAGCACCCTGACGGCTAATATAGAGGGCTTCAATCTCTTTACAACAACTACGATTGAGAGAGAAGCCGGGCATGTCAGCATTTGCAATATTGAACCAATTGCAGGAGCTGAGGGTCATGGCCAATTCTGGCACCTTCTGGGGCAAGGAGAATTCAGCCTCGGTCCCGCCCGCTACAAAATGGAACCAGCCACGAGCACCTTCGTATAAATTCCCCTCGTAAGCGAGATCTTTATTTGGATTGCCCACATAAAGTTGAGAATATCCAAACTGGCGAGCAACGCGACTCGGGGTATATGGCTCAATCTGACACTGGAGATCTTGACGATACACCAAGTGTCCGGGACGGATGCTGAGAAGCCACCAGAACGCTCCTACAGATAAAGTAGTGAACTTATCTACTCCCATGGCATCCTTCAGCCTCGTCCCATATCCTCCATCGGGAAAGTCAGGAAAACACCGGAAGATCTCGTAATTCTGAAAGCTACGAAGAGTCTTCCGAATCTGGGACATATAATTCTGCCTCCATGAAGAACGTTCATACAGTTCTACAAGGAAGCACTTTTCGCCCGAACGACGCTCTGGTGCACTCATTAAGGAGGGACAGTGCAAGACAAGCCACGCCATCAAATAGGTGTAGGGCATCTCCACCCTAGGGTTTGGAGTTTTCGGTTGGGCAGTCTCTTTCGACTTGCCCTTTCCTTTCCCCTTGATCTTAATAGTGGGGAGGAAATCACGAAAGAATACCCTCAGTCCATATTGCAAATTGCATACCATGGCGGGAAGGAGTCCAAGGGGTCGGCCGTATGCAAGAAGAACTGCTGGATATACCACGGTCATTGCAATCGCTTCCTTGGGCAATGACGGCACGACGCATCTTTTGAGCCACAGCATAAAAAACCCGGCAATGAGACCTCTGTTGGAGATGGGAAATTGGGCTTGATAGTGATAGCTCTTGAATGAAGTACCGGGACCGTATCCATTCTCATTGGATTCCGTAGTATAGAACAAACGGTAATGGCCCCTGGCTACACGTTGGTCGATCTCTGAAATGGGGACAGGAGAATGACCATGGATAGTGGCCGAGCTATCCTTAGAATTTAGGTTGGCAAAAAGGTATTCGGCCCACTTCTTGTGGCCAATACCGTGATTACGTGCACCTGTCTGGTCAGCGCAGATATGATAATGGCACATCATCTCCCAGTACGTGACATAAATGCGCTCATCCCTCGCCAATAGCATGTTCAACTCATCAGTGGTGGGGATATACTCCTCGTAAGGGACTTCGCCCATCGAGAGCCCAGAAACCTCAAACATCTCGTGGAGAGCGAACCCTAGCTCACCCACTGGAGTAAAGAAAGTACAGGTCTCAGGGTTATACATCTCCAAGAGGCAGTAAAAGTGATAAGCACTCTGGGGAAACCCGAATTGGACATTCCTGATGGCTTTATACAAGCCAATATCCTTTAAAATGGGCTCGTGGGAATTCAGCATGTACTGAACAAGGCGTGCCCACCACATATTGTTAGAAGAATGAACCCAGCCAGGCATCCTGAAGTCGCTAACCGGGTACTGACCATCCTTCGCCAAGAACTCACTTAAGAAAGTTCGGGCACGAGATGGGACTTCTCCCACTGGAAGCTCCTTGCCAAATCGGCCTGGAAGCAAGCCAGTAATGCATCTGGGGGAACCGTCTTGATAAACCCCTTTTGCACTAAATTTGCCTGTTGGGACGCCATCTTGCTCCTGAGTCAGTCCCCACTTTAATTCTCGAGGCGTCGCTAGCCTCTGAAGATAGACCAGAGGATAGCTACGATCCATTCTAGGCAGAAACATCAGCATTTCGCCTGAGGTATATAACCAAACATGCTCCTCTTCAGAAAGGATCTCATCTGAGTGATCCATTTGGTCTCCAAAGAGGAAAGCGGGTTTCTCCATCGCCCTTCTGTTCACATCTTCAAAAGCCGCGTCAGTTATGATTTCTCGCGCAGTAGCGGGATGGTACTTGATCAGCTTCTCCTTGAGTTCCTTCGGGTCTGGCTTGTATGAGGGCAGGATGGTAGTGAAACGGAATTGGCCTGAGGGATCAGAACCCCCAGCAAAGCCGAAGTAGTTTTTGTGGGGAAGAGATTCCATCGAATATCCTACTGCAAAAAGAAAGCAGAATGAGAAAAGTTTCTCTATGACAGAAAATTTCTCTAAGTATGGACGCGCGAAGCTAAAAATTAGAACGCGCGAAGTTAAGAATAGCGCCGCGCGAAGCTAAAAATTAGACCGCACAGAAATAGCCTCGCGTTTTCAGCGCGACTGCTACTTAAAAATAGCCTCGCGTTTTCAGCGTGATTGCTACTTAAAATAGCCTCGCGTTTTCAGCGCGACTGCTACTTAAAAATAGCCTCGCGTTTTCAGCGTGACTGCTACTTAAAATAGCCTCACGTTTTCAGCGCGACTGCTACTTAAAAGAGCCTCGCGTTTTTAGCGCGACTGCTACTTAAAATAGCCTCGCGTTTTTAGCGCGACTGCTACTTAAAATAGCCTCGCGTTTTCAGCGCGACTGCTACTTAAAATAGCCTCGCGTTTTCAGCGCGACTGCTACTTAAAATAGCCTCGCGCTTTAAACGCGAGGATGACGCGATAACTTCGCGTAAGAAGGCAGTCAGAGACTTTTCTTCTTCTCCAAGCCTTACGGCAGGAGTACGGTGATCTCGCCGGTAAAAGAGTTGATTGATCAGTTAAATTTAAGCCAAATCACTCTAGAAATGTTCTAAAGAGTCTCGATAGAAAGATTCTTACCCCCGATAGGCGAAATGTGGGCTAGCGCGTCGCTGCCTTGGCCGCCGCCACCACTGCTTGCGCCAGTCGCCGAAGATGGAGCCGCTCGAGAAGTAGCACGAGTCTTGGGTGCCATTGCTGAGAAAAATCGACTGAAAATTTGGAGAAACTCGGACGGAAGAAGATTGGGTCGTCTGAACTCTGATCGCCTGAATCTCTAAGTTTCTGGAAAATTCTCAAATAGAGTGAGAAGGATAGGAAATAGAGATTTCTTTTAAATGAAAGGAACCGCCTCTTGGAATTCGGCACGAATTTCGGAGAAAGTGACTGGTCAGTTACTCTCCAAAACGTGAAGCTATTAGCCTCGCGCGACTATGAAAAAGCGAAGTTGATTAACTCCGCGCAACTATACAAAACGCGAGGATAGCCTGTGCCTTAGCTTCGCGTTTTCATGGAAAAACTTAGATTTTTGACGAGTGCAATTAAGCGCTTCCATCTAAGTTAAAGCGATTCTTATCCAATCATTTGGGTATTATCAATCTAAGTCGCGCAGAAGAGCCTTAGACTATTTTACCAAAATTATTGACCATCTGTTTGTTGAGCAAGCAAAATTCTTGAAGCTAACAGATAGAGAGGAAAATAATTTATCTTTATTCATGAAGCAAGAGATTACAAAGAGGGAGTTATAGCTCTCCCAAAAGCTTTTACATGGTCAATTTGTCAAAAACCAAACAGTAAGACTTCTCTACGGGGTGTTGAAGTTCAGTTCCCTGGTTCACATGCAAAAACAATAAGATTTCTCTACGGGGTGTTGAAGCTCAGTTCCCTGGTTCACATGCCAAAGATCTCCTCTGCAAATGTCAATTCGGATCTGTCATCCGAAATGAAGCACGAGAGGAAAGGAAAGTGCTGCACTGAAGCGCAATTCTGAACTGCAAGTGCTGCAATTCTGTACTGCAAGTGCTGCAGCTCCTTATTTACAGCCCCTTCAGGAGTTTATCTCTCGGAGCCAGAGCTTAAAACCTGCAACTATGTTGTAAAGCATATGCTTCTGACTTCCTTAGAGTCACTTCTGTTGATGAAGATCGATGGACCCACATACATTCCTCTTCAGAAAGGATTGGACTTACTGCAAAAGGGAACAGAGTTTCCAAAAGAGTGAAAACGCGGAGCTAAACTAACTCCGCGCACAGTTGAAAAAAATAGCCTCGCGCTTTAAACGCAGAGGATGATGCGATAACTTCGCGTAAAGGGGGACAAGATTTCTTTCTGCTCTTTCCTTCTCTTTCAAATTCATCGCGACTGCTAATCAAAGATAGCCTCGCAATTCATAGCGACTGCTAATCAAAGATAGCCTCGCAATTCATAGCGACTGCTAATCAAAGATAGCCTCGCAATTCATAGCGACTGCTAATCAAAGATAGCCTCGCAATTCATAGCGACTGCTAATCAAAGATAGCCTCGCAATTCATCGCGACTGCTAATCAAAGATAGCCTCGCAATTCATAGCGACTGCTAATCAAAGATAGCCTCGCAATTCATAGCGACTGCTAATCAAAGTTAGCCTCGCAATTCATAGCGACTGCTAATCAAAGATAGCCTCGCAATTCCTCGCGACTGCTAATCAAAGATAGCCTCGCGGATTCATTGGGACTACTAGTAAAGCCCCGCGTTTCAAGCGCAGGGATGACACAATAAAACGGCGATCTCGCCAACAAGACAAAGCAATCGTCCAGATTAAAATCAAGCCAAAATATCTCAGAATGGTTCTTAGAAAACCAAGAGATGAGGTTTTTTACCTTCGGAAGACGCTGCATAGACTGGTTCGCCGTCGCGTCTACCTTCACGGCCGCTGACATTAACGCCGGCCGCTGTACACGAAGCCAAACTCCTCTGGAGAGACATCCTGTGGAGAATTGAACGAAGATCAGTTGAAGATCATTCGTAAGTCACTCAAGTTCTCAGAAATTCTTCGGGTGAGATGAAGAAGAAGATGAGCCGGGAGCTCTATTTAAACAGAATTTCCGTCGCTTGGTATTCGGCGTGGAAACTCGGGGTAATTAATGACGTAATTACTTATTTCACTGAAGACGAAGTGAAGCTGATTAGCTCCGCGTAAGTGAGCATAACGCGAGATAGACTTGGTATTCTAACTCCGCGTTTCAGTTTGAAGATCCAAAGTATTTCAAAATCTGCTGAAGTCTAAGCCATTTTGAAAACTTTGGAGGGGGTTCTGTTGGCAGTGAAAATTTCTAAGTTAAAAGGATTTTCCACAACAGAACGCGGAGCTAATTCAATAGCCCCGCGTTTGGTTACATTAACCCTGCGTTTGAATAAAATGCGGAGATGTTTAATAGCTCCTCGTTGATTCCGCAGTTTGGCTTATATTAGCCTCGCGTTTGAGTAAAACGCGGAGATGATCAATAGCTCCGCGTCAGCTCCGCGTTTTGGTTATTTAGCGCCGCGTTTTGATGCGATTAAAGCTCCGCGTAAGCAGATAACCAGAATCTCAAATTGATTGAGATTATGATTTTGGGTTTATCCAAATACCCGAATCAAGTCTAATCAGAATTCCATCAAAACTAAGATATTTGATTGGAATCCTTGATGAATGCGAGTTCTATTTAGATAGAAACTCTTGCATTAACCTGGGGCTATAAATACCTTCTTGGTGAAACCCTAAGGGGATCTTCTTTTGGGCATCGGAAGCCTCCTATCGATCCTTTGGCAATTCAAGTACGCGAGAGAGCCTTGAAGCCTTTGCTGATCATCTTCTGAAATCTTGGAGAATTCAAATTACGCACAGAGCCTTGAGTTCGTGAAGATCAGAGAAAATCACCATCTTCTTTCTGGAGTTCTTGAGAAGTTCGAGTTACGCGAGAGAGCCTTGAACGAATGAAAACCAGAGAAGATCGTCTATATTCGGCCGATATCTTTAAAAGAGAAGATTTCAACGTACCGATCGTTCAAAGGAACTGCTTGACAGATCCCATCGCCACAGATCCCACAATTATTGTAAAAGAGAGAGATTGAAGTATAAAATCCTCTCGTTTGTTCTTTTTTATATCTTGTTCACTTTCATTGTAATTTAAGTTAATTCAATGGGAGGAAGCGAAGGAAATTTTGCGACGAACAACTACCAATGGTGATGCTTTTAGCTTCACCTGGCGGGATTGCCAGCGTTGCGGCTAATGCGGCAAGAGCATCTGCATAAATGTTCTCGTTTCGAGATACATGATATATGTAGAATTGTTCAAAATATCCTGCTAGCTCAATAGCTAGCTGATGATAGGGGATGAGGGCTTCATGTCTGACTTCATACTCACCTGTCATCTGATTGACAATGAGCTTAGAATCTCCATATGCCTCTAGATGGTTCACCCCCAGTTGCAGAGCTATTTTTAAGCCGATAATGAGCGCGTTGTACTCCGCTATATTATTAGTGCACGGTTCTGTTAATGAGTATCCGTTAGGCAATATATGTTTATGTGGGGATATTAGCACAACCCCCACTCCAGCAGCAGATCGTCTCGCGGCACCATCAAAGAACATTTGCCAAGGCTGTTCTTTGGTAACTGTGTTGACTTCTGATGTCTGCTTTAATTTGGACCAAATTGGATGGTCTGCAAGGAAATCAGCGATTGCCTGTCCCTTCATGGCCTTTTGAGGGACAAAATGTATGTCATAGGGCGATAGTAAGAGCGCCCATTTTTCCAATCGGCCATTCAAGGATCCTGGTTTTGTCATCAGAATCTTCAGGGGATTAACCCGTGATATGACATGAATTGTTTGCCCCGAAAGGTAGTGTCGCATTTTCTGAACAGCAAACACTAGGGCTAAACATTCTTTTTCAATCGGGGTATACCACTGTTCGTGGGTATACCGGACACTAATTGCTGACAAGCAGCCATTCAAAGGGTTGGAAAATTACTTCACAGATGCTGCACTCTACAAGCCAGCACATGAGGCCTCCAATGACAGTCTTAGCAAGTCTTCAAAGCTTGAAACGCGGGAGCGCTCCATCCGCGGGTTGCTTTCCGCTTCTGTTCTGTTTTGCATGGTGATCCGGATTTTTAGGGATTTAATCGGATTCGATGGAAGAATTTGAGCCGGATTAGAAGCGCTCCTCAATTTATAAAATTGGGAACGGAGTTCAGAACAAGAGGAGAAAAGGGGGAGGAGCTTTTTGGAGGAGGATTTTTCCAAAGAGTCCAGAAGTTCCAGAGAGATCAATCTCCAGATCGGATCGTCAACGAAGTGCAGAATTAAGACCCTACCGCTGCCAAAACCCACAAAAATAAAGGGAAATCGAAATCAATCGATCTCCATTCTTGTAATCTCGATTTTCTATTTGTAACTTTTCTTTTATTGCTATAATTCTAAAATAAATTTTGCAATATAAAGAAAGATTCAATTTTTCGGGCATATAAGAATTGGCGACAACAGTGGGAGTTTGGGCGGCGCAATTCGATCTTTTTTTTGGAGCCTAAGCGTCATCGCGGGTTACGATAAAAAATTATGAGACGTCATCGCCCATAAAATAAAGACAAGACGTCATAGTCTGTCAAAAAAAAAAGTGAGGCGTCATCGCCCACTAAAATTAATAAGGCGTATCGCCTGTTAAAAAAATTATTATGAGGCGTCATCGCCCATAATAATAATAAAAAAAATGTCATCGTCTGTAAAAAAAAAAAAAGGTGAGACGTTATCGCCCATAAAAAAAGGGGCCCACAAAAAATTGACAAAACTGTAAAAATAATAATAAATAAATAAAATCTTTAAAAAAAGAAAAAAAAATGCGGTGCCAGGGTGCTACCCACGGGTTGCATCCCGCGGGATGCCAAGCAAAAAACAATAATAAATAAAAAATAATAAAAATAGAAAAATAGAAAAATAAATAAATAAATAAATAAATTTACAAGTTCTCATCGCCTATCAAAATAAAGAAATAAATAAATAAAAATAATAAAAAATAATAAAAAACTAGGCGTGATCACCTAAAAAAATAAGAATACAAATAAAAAAAGAATTCAAAGGCGTCATCGTTTATAAAAAAAAAAAAGTCAGACGTCATTGCAAAATATATATATATATATATATATATATATATATATATATATATATAAATAAAAAATCCTACATCTCTATGACTAAGGATAGTGGGAAGTTTGGCATGTAAGTCCAAACAAATTTCTCGCCAACCCCACCATGTTGGGGGTAAAAGTATGAATTACCCAACGCCATCAAGGTAACGGGAAGAAATTAAAATTCTCACCCACCATACTAGGGGCAAAAAAGTATGAACTGCCAAACGCCGTCAAGGGAAAAGGAAGAGAACCAGTTTCTCGCCAACCCCATCATACTGGGGGTAAAAAATATGAACTGGCCAATGCCGTCAAGGCAACGGGAAGAGAATAAATTTCTCGCCAACCCCACCATGCTGGGGGTAAAAAAAAGTATGAATTGCCCAACGCTGTTAAGGCAACGGGAAGAGAATAAATTTCTCGCCAACCCATCATGCTGGGGTAAAAGCATGAGTTGCCCAAAGCTGCTAAAGTAAAGGGAAGAGGAAAAGTTTGGCATTTAAACCCAAACGAAATTCTCGACAACTCACATGCTGAGGGGAATAGCATGACTAGCCCAACTCAAACGATAGTTGGTAAAGGCAAATCAAACCCGTTGATAGCTGGGGGTTTGCTAAAAACCCTAATCAGATCGTTCCCTTGTCAAGTTAAGATTTCACCTCAGACAGTAAAATTTTCCTCATTAATTTTCTCTCGTAGAACCAGTAAGTCTCCAAAATATTTGTCAAGTTAAAATTATACCTCTGACATCAGGATTCAAAATCAAATGAGATAAAATCCGATTAAATCTCCTCTCATATTAAGCTTTCACCTCTGACAGAAAAGAAAACTCGCTAGAAGAAATCTCTGATATATCGAAGAGATTCAACAGTATATCTCAAGCAACAAAACAGTTAGAAGATAGTTTTCAGAATATGGTTCACAGTATACCATAAAAATCACGAAGAAGACTACAGAGCTAAAATCAAAGTGTCCAAATTATTTCGAAATTTGTTACAATTCAATACAGAATTTCGAAAACTTTGGAGGGGGTTATGTAGATATCAAAAAAAATAATAATAATATAAAATAAATAAATAAATAAATAAAATGGGAGTGGCTCGCGGACCCCATCCGCGGGTGCGCCCGCGGGTGCACACCCGCGGGAGCGCACTCTCGGGTGCCCCCGCGGGAGCGCCCGGCGGGTCCCACCCGCGGGATCGCTCCCGCGGGAGCGCTCCATCCGCGGGTTGCTTTCCTCTTCTGTTCCGTTTTGCATGGTAATCCGAATTTTTAGGGATTTAATCAGATTCGAGGGAAGAATTTGAGCCGGATTAGAAGCGCTCCTCAATTTATAAAATTGGGAACGGAGTTCAGAACAAGAGGAGAAAAAGGGGAGGAGCTTTTTGGAGGAGGATTTTTCCAAAGAGTTTAGAAGTTCCAGAGAGATCAATTTTCATCCCGATCCAGATCATATTGTCAACGGAGTGCAGAATCAAGACTCTACCGCTGCCAGAACCCACAAAAATAAAGGGGAATCGAAATCAATCGATCTCCATTCTTGTAATCTCGATTTTCTATTTGTAACTTTTCTTTTATTTCTATAATTCCAAAGTAAATTTTGCAATATAAAGAAAGATTCAATTTTTCGGGCATACAACTTGCTCTCTTCCCTTTGTTTTAATAGTATTGAGCAATTCATACTTTATCTCCTAGCATGATAAGTTATTGAGGATATGATACCCTCTTCCCGTTACTTTAACAGCATTGGGGAATTCATGTTTTATTCCCTAACATGATAGATTGTCGAGAAATTTACCCTATTTCCTTTACTTTAACAGCATTTGGTAGCAAAATTATATATATATATATATATATATACACACACACACACACACACACACATACTTTTTTTCCTTTTTTGTTTTTTTATTTTTTTCTCTCTTTTTTCTTTTCTTTATTATTTTTTTTAAACTTATTGCAATCATTTTGCCATCAAATTCCCATTCATCACACAAAATTTTCTAATAGCTAACAAGAGCAGCAGAAACAATATGATACTTATCACCATTAATGTCTTCGTTGACTCCGACCCAATCCGGCTGTTAGCCAATGAGGACGACTTGATCGCAGTTGTGGTTCGAAGTGTATCTAAGGGGAAAGTTTGCAAGTGCGAGCTGCTCGTGCTTGGTGTCGATCGAGTATTTTCCTTGGTTTTTGTGGAATTAGCTAAGCAAGTCGCTTGTTTGTCTTCAACAAGTCTGAGTGTACCCTATGATTTCTTTTTTTTTGGTAGAAACCGGGAAAAGTCCCTTCTACTTCATTTTATGGGGATCATAATTGATTAACATCAGCTTTCCTACTAATACATGGTCGCTCCGGCAGGGAACTCATTGATTCCTATGACCAGAGTTGTCATATTCACATAAACCTTTTTTTGTTATTCTTTAAACTGGAGGACACTGGTTTCTATCAATATTTGGATTCGATTCTTGAGAATGTAGCAATTCTTGGTTGGATGCTCAATATTTTGGTAGAACCAACAATAATTAGGATCATTTATTTTTCCAGCATCTTCCGACTTTCGATTCTCTGGAAACTTTAACATTCCTTTTTTATTAAGGAAGTGAAATAGAGTGCCAACTTGCTCTATCTTGAATGAATAAGTCCTATCAAGTCCTGCGCCTCTTGGTTTTTGGAGTCTTAAATTCGGATCTGCAACTGACGTCATCACAGCATTCCCATTATTTTTAGAATTTTGTGGATATAACCTATTATTTGTAGAGTTTCTCGTATCACGAAATTTCTTAATCCGGCGGATTATATCTTCCGACTGCTCTCCTTACTTCAGCAGGTCTTTCCAGATTTTGGACTTTACAGCTCCTATTTTTATCAGCACGCCAGTCTTGAAGTTATGTTTGCAGGTTTTCACCAGTATTTTCTGGGTCATACCGTGTCGAAATTGCATGGATTTTTCTCTGAAGCGTTCTATGAAGATTTTGACCGCTTCTTCTCATTGTTTCGTTGCAAGAAGGAAATGAACCGATATTTCGGTATCATCCTCAAAAAAATGTGCCAAGAACTGTTTCTCCACAATATATCAAGTATTAATGGTTTATGGGGCCAGCTGCATGAACTATATAAAAGTAAGCCCTCGCAGGGTGGTCACAAATACCTTGATCATTATGAGATCATTTCCCATCGGATGACCGGCTTGCAAAAAGTAGTACATGTGTTGGTTTAGACATCCCTTTCTATCATATGATTTTAATTTAAAGGGTTTGTACTTTTCAGGAAAATGACCCCATAATAATTAAAACTAATGACCTCAAATATGGTTAGCAAAGGTAAAAAAAATCTAGGAAAAAGTTAATTATTTCTCAAATATGGTCATCGAACCTTTGCTAACCATATTTGAGGTCATTAGTTTTAATTATTTCTCCTTGATTTTGTACTTTAGACTACTTTTTCTCCTCTTTGGAGTATTTTGTTCAAACTCAGTTATTCTGTCAAATACAGATACTCTTTTTTAATACAACAACAATTATTCAATACAACTGATATTATTTGTTCACAATCACAAGTCGAATTCGACTGAGTTTGAGTCGTTTTCTTTTTATTTATCAAATAATCTTTGAATTAAAGGATTTTATAAGACGAGAAATTTTCTGTTATGTTCTGCGCGTGGGGCTCACTCGACTGTTGGAGAAGTCCGGGTGCCTGCTGGAATTTTTAAGTGTTAATGGCGTTTAACTGCTGATCTGTCAGGTGTTCAACATTTTGTTTATCAGCCTTTATTCTGTACAATGGTTGTTTTACGCTGAGCTGGTGATTAGCTTCGCGTTTCAGAGTACTTACGTGAGACTGGACTGTGGCTTCGCGTTTTACGTTAGTCCCGCGTTTTATGCTGGCTTGACATTTCTAAAGAAGTGTAACTTCATTTGGCTGTTTAGCCTCGCATAGGGAAATATCCTCACACACTGGCATAACCTCGCGATTTACGCAAGAATTTTTCGCTTCACGTTTAACGTTAAGATAATTTTTTTTGACAGACTCGCGTGGAGAATTTTCATCACACGCTAACTTATTTTTAATTACTTTGCGATTTACGCGAACTTTGGCACTTTTGCAAGCTTCATACTCAAGCTTAATAGCCTCGTGTGAAGATATTTCTTCACACGCTGGCTTATCTTTAGAATTAACTTCGCGTTTTACGCGAGTTTTGAAACTTTTGTCAGTTTCATAATCAAGTTTAGTAGCCTCGCGTGAAGAGACTTCTTCATATGCTGGTTTATCTTTAGAATTAACTTCACGTTTTATGCGACTTTTGGCACTTTTGCCAGTTTCATAATCAAATTTAATAGCCTTGCGTAGAGAAATTCCATCACACGCTAGCTTACAGTTAACTTTGCGTTTTACGCGATTTTCACTGATCTTGCGATTAACGCAAGCCAATTCGCGAGGTAAAGTCATAGCCTCGCATTCTGCTTTTGCCTCTGCCTTGCGTTTTACGTGGGCTTTGAGGGCTCTTCGTCTTTCTCGACGATTCCAATTACGGAGTTGTGTTCTGGTGAGGCCAGTCTCTTGGCTCTCTTCGACAATAGGAATAATATCTTCTCTTAGGGTTTTCTGCTCAAATGACGGCTCTATACTTGCAGATTCAAAAGACCCCCAATTAACGGAGAATTTCTTATTACCCGGTTTACGGGTTTTAGAGATCACGCGATGATAACGCAGTGTTTCAGTCAAATTATCTGATTCAGAGGAGAGATAATCTTCATACATTTGCGATCTTTAGTTAGTTATAAGAGTTTTCATAGGGATAAGAATTGAAGGCTTTTGTATTGATTAAGGATTCTAATCAAATATTTAATTTTGATTTAAATCTCTTGAATTTGGATTCTGATTGGACTCAATTTGGGTATTAGATAATTTCAAATCACAATCAATTTAAGATTCTGAGAATCTGTCCACGCGGAGTTAAATATTCTGGACGAGGAGTTAATGTTTTAGCTTCACGTTTTATTTATCCACGTGAAATTAAGATTCTGTCGCGCGAATCTAATTAATAGCTTCGCGTTCTGCAAGCTATTTGCCATATTTTCTTTATTTGAAAATTTTTACCTCTGACACTAAGTAGGAATGCAAATGGACAGCTTAACGGGTTAATTTTTAGTCCGTCCTATCGAAAATTTTGAATTAAAAATAAATTTTTAATTTTTCTAATTCAAAATTTTAAATATGACGGAGCAAAAATTGATCCGTAGATGCATCCGTTATCTTTCCTAGTTCTAAGAAAAAATATGGTTTAATAGTAATGGATGATCTGCAGAAAAGTCATTTATCAGTGTGGACTAATCAACTTGAAGAATCACTATTTTTTAAATTTTTTTAATAATAGAACCGTAGCCCTCATAAATCAAGAAAATGATTGGATAGTAGAGATCTTGGGCACATATTGATGAAGCCATTTGCTAATCGTATGTTCCAATCTTAATACAGTTGTTCTTTTTCTAGAAAAAAATTATAAGAACTACATCATTTTGTACCTCACTTCAGAAATATTTCTAACTGTAATTTTAATAAGTCTAAGTGGAAAGAAAGCCTGTTAGATTATTTTCGAGCCCAAACCTATACATCCATCAACACTAAAATTAGCATGCATATATTTCAATCTTAATACAGTTGATAGAAGAAGTTTCTGCATTATTACGACATGCATCAGATGGTAGATGTCAGACCAAAAAAAATGGGTAAAATGGAGACATTGACATAATAGATAACAAACTAAAATTTGTGATTTAGAGTTTTTACCAGCTATATAGCAAGGATCCATTGATAAAGAAATTAGAAAGTTACAAGAGAACTAACTATATATATATATCTCTGCTATCTTAATACAAAGTGAAAATTATAAGTTATTGAATGATACGCGAGGTTACTACAAGTCTACAAATTCACTAGAAAAAAATTCAGAGTTCATAGATAAACAAGAATAATTTCATAAAAAAGAATAATTTTAGTGAGCAAAGTTTGAAAATAATTTATTACAATGACTCAGACCTCAATTTAATTTAAATAAAGGAGAAATAGAAAGATGTAAAAGGAGAAAAAATAAACTCTAATAAGAATAATAAATAGCATAGGAAAAAAAAACTAAACTAAAATAAAATTAAAACAGACAAAAAGTTAAATCCGAAAATAACAAAAATTTCTTGCCGTCTTTGCTTGCAGTATTGATGAACGGCTAGGAATTTCTAAAGGAGCACACCATTTATTCTAGTGAGCACACTTCACACATTTGTCTGATATGACAAGTTTCTTATCGAATTTTTTAGATATTAATGTTCTTGTTTTCAACCTCCATCTCATTTCTGTGCGGAATTAGATCCCGGATAGCATCATATATTGTCTGGATTTAGATTTCGGATGATATATTTCTGACCAGGATTATATCTCGAACAGTATTATTCTCATATAGTAGAAACGGGGAGGCGGGGCATCGGACAAGGAGACAGTAGCCGACGTCAAGCATGGGGCGGTGGAGCTAGGGCACAGAGAAGATGGAGAGATGAAGTGGTGGAGAGGCGGTTTTGGAACGTGGTGTGCCCACTGGGAAAGGAAGAAGAAAGGGTATTAGGGGATAGAGTGGTGTGCTCACTGCGAGAAACTTCTCTTTTCAAAAGATGGGTTTTCTCACTAAGAAAGGTAGGCTCATTAGAATAAGTGGTGTGCTCTTTTAGAAATTCCCGGTCCGCTTCTTTGGTGAAAATCCACGAAGAACCTCTGAGAAAAACTGTTTTTGCTTTTTGGTTCCTAAAAGATTATTTATTTGCAAATCTATAGCTAGATTTTTATTTTTGCAAGTAGGCTCATATTAATTTATAATAGTTTCATCTTCTAAATATCAATTAAATTTTTGTGATGATTTCTCAACATGTAGCATATAGAATATAGCTACAATGTCGGTAAATATGAGCATGCTTCAATAATATTGATTCAACATTTATGTAAATTTCTTCCCTTGCACCAACTCTATCTTTCAATTTTGATGCCTTTAGCCAAATAGAATTGAAAAGGATCATATCTCTCATATGGTAATTTGAAAAGTGTAATCAATGATGATAATTATTACATATCTGAGTAACAATTATAAAAGAATAAAGAACAACATATTATAAGAACACAAAGATTTACGTAATTCGTTCCAAATTGAACTACGTCCTCGACGATTAGAGGATTTCTTCACTATTTGAGAATAAAATTTATAAGTACAGAATGAGAATATATATAGCCGGACTGTAACTCTATCAATGGAGGAAGCAAGTATCGATCTATATTCTTGAGTTGTTAACTCGTCAACTCAAAGCTAATAGCTGCTTGTCGAGTCGTCAGTGTGATGATCAAGAGTGTTCACACTCGCGAAGACAGTTTTTTTTCCCTTCTTTTAATTGTTCTTGACCCATCTATTAAGTTGGTCAGCAGTAAATATATTTTCTAACTCAACACTCCAAATCTCGTAATTTATACTAACATTTAATTTACACTAATAAATTTAAAAACCTACTAATTTAATATACAGGTGACGATTGTACTTTCTTGTAATCTCCTGTTTTAGAGAGGATTCAGATATGGAAAATAGATTATTTGGTGAAAATCAAGAAAACTTTGAACCAAAACCTTGGGATAACTTTATTTACTTTTGAGCCCTGAAAAAAATTATTTTCTAACAGAGCCGTGTTTTCATTCATGAATAGACCCACATCCTCCCACATTATTATTTCCTCACGTGATACTTGTATCACATTTGTGTTTGGAACATAGATAGAGAATTTCTAGATGCGCCCCTTAGTGCGTCCCAATTTCTTAGGTGATGTAATTATCTGTTCTCTAAATTCTGAGGCTCACTAATATACTTCGTTGATCACATCTCTTCCACGATGTGCACAAGTATCTATATCTCTTATAAGTTTGATTGTCCTGAAATATCAATATTGATACATACATGTTGATACTTACATGCAGATGCCTTCGCTGAAAAGGCATTAGTTTTTGTTTTATAGTAACGGTGGGTGCCAAAAAAGGAACTAATTAATTCTGTTACATTTCTTTGTAAGTTTTGTCGGTTCATCATCACAACTCAGATCTTAGCTTTGTAAAAGTCCCTTTAATGTGTCACAATCTTAAAGAAGTAACACATAGAAAAGTGAAATGAGAATAGCTCCCCGCAACTAATTGGGAGATAATTTTCATACTTTTAGTTTCTACAACACAACATAATTTTAATACAAACAAACAAAAATGTTTATTAATCTTAGAATTATGTGTCAGTTGAGATTTAACTGTCAAAAAATCTTGCTCCGTATAGTGGCAGTTTAATTATTAGTGAATACAGTTGGTAATTCATTCAAATTTAAAGGGTAAAAAAAAAAAAAGACATTGCTACAAGATCAGCATTTCTTTACAATTCCTTGTAGTAAGGCATAGAATTTGTGTTTATATTTGAAAATCATTGTAAAGAAAATTAAAATTATATAATCAGTTCTGATACTTAGTAGGTATGGTAATGGACGTGTACATAGTTCACTTTTGTATAAGAAGAGCTAAAAATTGACCCTTCCTATAAAAAAAATTTTGAATTAAAAATAAAATTTTTATTTTTCAGATTCAAAATTTTGTATAAGGAGAGCCAAAAAATTAACCCGTAGACGCATCCATTACTATAACTATGCCTTAGGTCCACAGTACATATATCTAGAGATCTACAAGATGTCCTCCATCTCAGTAGTATGGAGAGCAAAGGGTAGAGATTTTCTCCTCTCTTTATTTATCCTTTAGCCAATAAGAATTCATAATGCACAACCCCAATAATAACAACAATAACGGCGAAAGAATGAAAACATTAAGTACAGCACGGGTAGAGTTAGAATGCACAACCTTGTACGTAAGTTACCACAGCTTACTTGTGTCAATGATTCTTGTTAATGCATCAGTTTCAAAGATCAGCCCACTCCAATCAGTCACTGAAGTATGCCATCATATATGACTCGACTCACATCACATAAGTTGGGAATAATGCAAACCAACAAGATCAAGAAGCGTGTTCATCCCAAAAGCTAGCAACGATTCATGGGAAGCAACAATTGGTAAGAGGTTGGTGCTACAAAAGAATGTTGATGAAAGAACGATCTGACCTTCCATTGAATAAGACTGTTGCGAAAATCCAAATCCAGGATGGCTCTCTTTTACTGAGATACACCTATTGATTCCGCCTCTGTTTTCTATCTGTTTTTTTTAGTGTAGATGGGTAGGCAATAGTGACCTTCCTCCTTGTACCCTCACGTTTTTCACTCACTCCATCTCTCCTCTTGAGGTGAAGAAGCTCCTCCAAATGAATAAAAACAATAGATCAACGTATTGAGACAAGGCAAGCATCAGTTAGGTAGTGACTTGTTGACGACCTTGAGACAAAAAAAAAAAACATGTGTGCTTCAGACTCTCTTACTCTTGTTGCTTATCGATAATAACATACTGGAATGACCGAGTGGGTGTTGATGTGATGCAACAACTGAGAGCTGTTTGTTTCGTGGGTAGAGGTTCCAGTTTAGAATCATTGCTCAATGCACTTACTGAAGAACTTGATTAGCAGTAGCTCACACAACTGCACAAATTGCATATTCCAGTCAAAGACTGAGGGATTCCAGACGTGAGGCTACCACATTGTCAAGATCGAGTCATGAGCACACAAAATACAAACGGAGAGCTTTGTAAAATGATCATTTCCTCATTATAAAACTCTCAGAAATGCAAAACGATACCGCACTCCTCGTTGTTCGAGTGTTTTAAACTTGAAGTTCAATAATTCACCAAGCAATAGACATAAAACTTGCATACAAGCTAACTGTACACTGGCCACACTGTAATCTGCTGAAGCAATTTCATGGTAGAATAGTATGCAACATGATTCACATATTTGCCGAAAGATGGTAGATGTCGTATAACAATTGATTTAACCCGGACAATAATTTCGTGAAAATATTCCATGAAAATAACAGGACAACCTTCAGCTAGTAACAATGATATGCCAACAGCTAGCGAATCTGGCAACTGTATAAATTTGAAACCTTTTCACCAAATATATGCTCATCAATCAGTTGTATGAGTCGAATAGCTTTGTTAAGGAAAGCAGAGTAAAACATGAAACAGAATGGAACAAAATTTGCAGTGTCGATATCAAATGAATAGAATAAACACTGAATTGGGAAGAAATTTGACAATAGTGCATAGTATAAACCCAAGGCTGAGCTACAACACATCACCATACTATTTGAAAAATTAGCTAGAATGCACCTGTATTGACCTTGTTTACTTAAAATAACTACAGAATCATCACACTGCTTGTTCTGTGCCAGATCTCCAGATACTGATGCCAAATGATCCAACCAGTAAAGTGAATAATTTTAGGCAGAGCGAATCAAGACTTTTAAGCGATTTGTTTAGTTAACTTGCAGCTTGAGCAAACCTTACTGTACCGGGGGCAATACCGTATATGATTAGTGAATACAAAATATACAACTCAACTAGAGTAAATGTTTACATAAAACAGACTCCGGAATAAGAAAACAGATGTTAAATGAATTCTGCACACTAAAAACAACCATTTACACGACCCAAAACAAGAAAAAAGAAAACCAAGAAAGATTCAACAGCAGGAAATAAAACCACTGACCAGATATCCTATCTGCACATTCTTCAATGTTACTGCACCAAAGCAAATAGGGGGGAAAAAAAAGAGGAGTTTAAACCTCATTCCAAATGCCTAAGAAGGTAAGGCATGACAACCGTAGAGGTAAAATATGAAGGAAGAAAAAAAAAATCCAGCATAGTTATGATGAGGATGAGTGAGTTTACCATGTCAGATAAGCAACAGGATATACTACAAGTAATCTTGAGTCAGTCATGTAATAAGGAAAGACCATATCTTCCCTAATCTGGAAGACTCCATTTCCTCTTCTTCAACGTTACTCACTTCTTCCTCATCAACTTCCTCATTGCCGACATAATTACGTGGATCTCCGCCTTTGAGCTGGTAAACATGATCAACCAGATCAGTTTTAGCTAACAAAATAAACCGCAGACATGCAAAAGTCAGGAAGCAGAAATTGTTAGTTCACTAGGAGTAGATTATGGAAAATTGCAAAGAACAAGAATAAGAACTATCTAGCTTATTTATAGGTAATGCTAGATTTTCTAATGTAATTACTTGATTCATGGCCAAACCAACACATTACAAGAGATATAACAGATAGAAGCAACGAAAGAATTGAGATACAGTACATACTGACAAAAAAAAATCTTTTTTTTTAGCAATTTTAAAATTTAAAAAAAAATTGCATCATACCTTTATACAGTATGGAGGCAAATATTGCATACTATATGAGTCATCTTCAGCCTAGGTATTTGCCCTTATGGATGGAATGTTTCTGATTGCATAAGAGCATAGATAGATAAGTTGTTGATCATGTACCACCAATGTCTAATTCAAATTGCCCAAAAATCCATGGTAGCAATTATGAACAATAGCATACATTTTGTTCATTGAGGCTGCACAAAATAACATTACAATCATTCCTAGAGATTGGTTATGTAAACAACCCAGAACAGGCCTCTCTAGCAACCAGTTGTACTGATGACATATTCCCAAAGTTACTGTATGATACAAAATTGAAGCTTCGAGTCTTCTCGGAGATATTTCACGGTGGGCAAACCATTAGTTGAAAAGCTGCAACGATATGTTGCATAGATTCTTCATAAAGACATTACCAATATTCAATTCATATTAGATACTCAACTGCTTGGTGAATACTTATTGGATACTCCGTTTTTATGTATCCATAAATTTTGAACACATTTTAGACATACGGAGATATCCCCGTTATTAAGAGTTAATAATATAATGCAAGAACAGGGGGTTCACAATTCAATTTAACATGTAGATGCATTTATATAATTTTCCACTTAATAAGGAACTTTATAAGGATAGTGATTGTTGAGGTATCTATTGATTTGTGTATATTATGGTAAACTGTGATATAACCATAGATTTGATATCAATGTCTATGACCAACTTGTTGCAAGCATTACTTGACATCCCTCTTTCCAAGGGTATTTCTAAAGCACTTTCGTTTGATTGATGGAGAAACACTTGTATATTGAGCAACAAAGGGTTATAGATGATTGTGCATGGAATGTCTACAGTCCAACTTCAAAGTGCATAGGATACTATCTATGGATTTGATCCAAGGCCAGGTCTGAAAATTAACTTAAACTTAAGACTGCTCCAGTGTATTATAGCAAGTTCCATTCAAATCCACAAGTCCAACCAGGTAGATCTTTTAAACTAATTTCTTACTGGTGGCAAAAGGTATGCAGATTTATTTTTGTTATTATTCATAGACATCGTTTCTTGTTGCTCAAATTACAATAGCTAGGCTTCTAATTCGCATTTCAAGAGGAGGTTTATAAGGAGCAACCTCCTGTGTATGTTTTCATCCAGGGGGAACTTGTATTGGTTTATCATCACAGCATATTTTGTATGATCTGCAACAATTTCTTGTAAGCATGGCTTAGCAAGTCTAGCAGTGTCACCTGAGAATTGGGTGGCAAAGGTGAGTTCAGGAGAGGATAACTTAGTAAATGAGGATTATAATAGTAAGAAGGTTCAGAGATTCATACTACTACTTCAGTTAAAATTTCAAACAAATTTAGGACAGCTGAGATATTTCTTGGGAGTAAAAGTTGCTACGTCCTATGTTTAGCAATTCATCGCCCTGAAGGAATAACATTCTTGACCTATTGAGTAAAGCTGGATGTTCATGCATGCTTAATGTTACATGCTTCAACTAAATCCTAAACCAAAGTAGTAACAGATAATTGAAATGTCGGGCTTCACTTGGTTGCTCAAATTATTCATAGACATCGTTTCTTGTTGCTCAAATTACAATAGCTCGGCTTCTAATTCGCATTTCAAGAGGAGGTTTATAAGGAGCAACCTCCTGTGTATGTTTTCATCCAGCGGGAACTTGTATTGGTTTATCATCACAGCATATTTTGTATGATCTGCAACAATTTCTTGTAAGCATGGCTTAGCAAGTCTAGCAGTGTCACCATGAGAATTGGGTTGCAAAGGTGAGTTCAGGAGAGGATAACTTAGTAAATGAGGATTATAATAGTAAGAAGGTTCAGAGATTCATACTACTACTTCAGTTAAAATTTCAAACAAATTTAGGACAGCTGAGATATTTCTTGGGAGTAAAAGTTGCTAAGTCCTATGTTTAGCAATTCATCGCCCTGAAGGAATAACATTCTTGACCTATTGAGTAAAGCTGGATGTTCATGCATGCTTAATGTTACATGCTTCAACTAAATCCTAAACCAAAGTATTAACAGATAATTGAAATGTCGGGCTTCACTTGGTTGGGGTATAAGTCTCTTTAGAAAAACCAAAGTATCCCACTGTAATAGATGAGACATTTCTTAATGACTTTTTTCTATTTTTTTGATGTCATGTGCTCTACTTATAAGGAGATACTAGCACAGGACTTGTCTCGAAAAATGTTCCCAGTATGAGGATTGTTATATCCACACCTTAGAGATATGCACAAATTATTGGATATACACATATTGCCAGACTCCAGATTGTAAAAAATGATCTAGTAGGAATTACACATTTCTTGGAAGCAAATAGGTAACTTAATATATTAGTGTTGAACCAGACAACCGGCTTATCCGCTAGGGCAAAAGCTACCTGTATCTAGTTGGAACATGTCCTGGAAGAGCTTTGGTTTATATCAAGGTTTTAAATATTGGCTGACCAGTGTATACCACAAATATCGTATTATATTTTGATGTATCTGATATGATTAGGCCATACAATATCGTACCAAAACTACCAACAACAACAACAACTAAGCCTTCTATCCCAAGTATTTGGGGCAGGCTACATTAACCAAAAAAAAAAAAAAATCACGCCGGATCAATCACTTTGATATTCCTTCTCCATTCATTTCTATCAAGTAATATCTCCTTATTTAAACCTCTAGACTGCATATTTTTGCGTATCATCTCCATCCATGTTTTCTTCGGTCTTCCCTTCGTTCTTTTAACTTGTCCCACATTGATAAACTCCCCTCTTCGAATTGGTGCACTTGTAGGTCTACGTTGCACATAGACCAAAACTGCCAATATTACCAAAATTTTTCTTGATAATTTTTATAATATTGATACCAATATTTAAAATAGCGATAACGATAACGTAACATTTTGTCTCTAGTAGGTTATGTCGCATATAGCGTAACACATAACGTAGGTTATATAATTTTCTATTTATTTAATTAAAAATAAATATAAAATTATATAAAATAACTTTTATAAATTCAAAATTAAATTTAAAATATCTTAAAAAAAGAATATAAAACCATTTTGTAATACATATTCTAATCTAATTTTATATTAAGTTCTACTATAATTTTCACATTTATCTTCATAAATTATATTAAATCTTCAACGGTAATTCCATTTATCATTTAAACAAGAAAATAAAATTTTAATTTTTTATTTCAATTCCAATTATTATCATTATTGTAATTTAAAGTTTATAATATTCAATTTATCTTATTTGTAATTGTTAATTTAAGTTCAGTTAAAAATTCAATAAAATCAGCAACCAGAGAGGAATACAACAAGCGAACAAGGAAACAATTGCAAATTAAGAAGTTAACAATTCCATAAACAATAAAACAAGCCAACAACTAATCAAGAAAATTACGACAATTCGCTAATAAGCAAAATAATAATCAACAACAATAAAGAAATTACTAAAAAAATAATTATAAATAACGTAATATAACGTAAATTAACATAACGTTACGTAATATAACGTAAAATAACATAAAAAACGTATTGTTATGGTGCACTGAGTTATTTTCAGTTGTTACGTAGCGTTGTGGCTCCGTTAGGTTACGTAACATAATATAACAGGTTTCATAACGTGTTATTTTCAACATTGGTTGATACAATAAATCCAATATTGCAAATTTTTTATATCATAAACCATCGTCATTATTGTTTTCGAGATTTTAAACCTTGGTTTATACATTCAAAATCTATGAATTATCATGTGTACAACTAAATATAGCCAATAAAAAAAATGAATTGCTCATGTAGCCGACACCAAAAAATTGGTAAAGCTTTGTCCATTTTTTGTTATGGATTACAACCCACGCGTCATACAAGGCCAATAAAGTTGACAGCACATCGTCAAGGTTCTCATTTAAAATAAACTAGAAAATTGTTCTTCACAGCACATCATCTGATTTTTGCACATCGTCATACAAGGCCAATAAAACACATTGTCTGATTTTTCCCTCATAAAGGATGAATTAAACTACAGATTCCAAAATTTTGCCATCATTTTCAGCTGAAGCAATTCTTGTTGATTAATGATACCCCAACCTTGTCAACTTAAAAAAAAAAAAAAAAAAAAAACAGCCTAATTGGTAAAGTTGATGCTAATGGAGGAATGAAAAGGAATAAAATCTGGTTACGTTGATGCTAATTGGAGGGATGAAAAGGTGTATGACACCATATTAAACAGATGTCACGAAGTCACTCTAAAAGTTCCTATACTTTGAAGTTTGAAATGTATCAGCATTGCTTGCATTACCTCAGGAGCAGACTGTCAGAAGAGAATTATCGTATATTTACTAACATATTGCAACATGAAATCCTGAAATAGAAGTTTCTCCTTATAAGGAGTTCTCAAAGATTTAAGTAATAATATACGAGTAATAGAATTATTTTGTTTACTAGCAGATGGTTATCTTATGAGTAGTAGAATTTTTTTTTTTACAAGTAGTATAGTTATGGTAAGATTTAAATAATTATATCTTACGAGCAGGAGGTCATATTTTCATGTCATTTGTGGATTACATAACTAGATAAATCTACTACCCAAAAAGAATAGGTTGAACAAAGAGCAACCAGGTACATATACAGTTACTAAAAAATAAATAAATAAATAATAAGCATACATCAGTTATGAAGTAATTCAGGAAGGCAATCATGACTTCTATTGTTCTTTTTCCCTTTTCCCTTTCATTTTTTGAGAGGAAGAGCATCAGTTATGAGCAACTGAAAAAAGTATGTAAGACTTAATTATCTAAGAGATGGTGCATAAAATTATCTGATGGTTAACAGTTTTATCCATTAGAAGCCTCTATTGTGAAGCAACAAAACGAAAACCATGTTAGCTGAGAAAAATATCATAATGCCAACAGAGAACTCGTACCAATAACTCATAGGGATGACCAAAGGAGAATTCATATCAAGATATGACAAGTCGGAGGAGGCAGCCAATGTAACAACAAATCCATGAGGCTAAGTGATTAATTTCTACATTGTTGGGTGCATGATAATCATAAAAAAATTATCTACTTCATATAAATAATTAAGGAAATGTGAAGCTTTCATACATGATCAAACAAGATTGACAAATTTGAGTAATAAGTAAGCACTCAGGCGTTCTGATGCGCTGCTGCGACAAATCTTGTTCAGGTTTAACACAATATTGAAAAATCATATTATGAAACCCGTTATATTGAGTTATGATAACTAACACAAGCTCAATAATATCTAACAGTAGAAAATAACTCAGTACACCGTAACGGTGCTTTTTTTACATTATTTTATATTACATTATGTTATTTATTGTTATACTTTTGAGTAATTTTCATATTGCCACACATTATTGTTTATTTATTAGCTTATTGCTAAAAATTTGTTGCTTTATTACTTATGCTTGTATGTTTGATTACTTGTGGAATTGATGGCTTGTAAATTTGTGATTGCTTATTATAATTCCTCTCTAATTATTAAATTTCTCAATTGTTGTTAATTCTATTGAACTCTCAGCTGAACTGAAATGAGCAGAATTGAGCATTACAAAATACAAATTAAAACTTTTGTGATGAATAAAAGTGAAATAAATAAATTCAAATTTTTTTTCCTATTTGGTAATGACTGAAATTATGATTGCGAACTTAATGATAATTTATAAAGATAAAATGTTAAAATTATTGTGAAACTTGTTAGAATAGTTTTTATATATTATACAATGGTTTTACATTCTTTTTTCAGAATTTTTAAATTTATTTTTCAATTTATAAAAATTATATTAATAGTTTTATATTTATTCTTATTAAATAAATAGAAATATGTATAACTTACGCTATGCTTTACACTATATGTAATGGAACCTATCGGAGGCAAAATTTTAGGTTACCGTTATTGCTATTTTAAATATTGGTTTAATATTATTTCAGATACAGTTACTACACAGTAATTAGATTTCAAAGGAATCTTCTAAATGTTCATGTAGTTATTAAGAAGTTTTTGCAGCTACATCAATGCTAACAGACTGGAAAATGTGATGATACTCAATGGATTAAGTAGAAATTACCACTGCAATATTGTTTACCAGTTCTCCAGGTTCCAGGAAAGCACTTCCAGTTCCTTTTTCTCGAGTCTTCTCCCTTCCATAAGATGAAGAAGAAGGCTCTGAAACACGTGATTTTCCATTGTCGAGAATGCTGCAACATAATGACAGCACATTCTGCAAAATCAGGTGGTTTCAAGTTTGACCGACATAATGGACACTCTTGTTTAATAGGAAAGCAACAAAATGATGGCACACTCTTAACATCCTAAATCTTAATTATAGTCTAGTTAATAGCTCTGTTCATCATCTAGAGTCTACTCTATCCAACAGCTGTCATTATTTTGCATTCAACAGAACGATGGCACACTCTGTACAATCATGTGGTTTCAAGTTTGATACAACGAAATTTCAAGTTTATCATCAGAGCAAGGACGCTCTTTTTACCACCCTAAGAACTATAGTCTAGTCCACTTTTTTAACAACAGCTAAATTGATAATCTGAGCATAGGAAAAAATTAACACATCAATTATATATAGCTTCCTACCAGAGTAGAGACTTCTCAACGGCAACATCATTTCCATTCTGCCTAGCTTTCTTCTGCTGTGTCTGATCAAGTTCAGGTTGAAGATGATCATTGGGCATTGAGTCGTTAAGCCTCTTTCTACCTCTAAGCAACATAGTTGTACGAACTACACTAGTGCTTGGATTTTCTTTGCTCATATCATTAGCACCATCCTCTTGCAATCGGGTGATCACCTTATCTGCTCCAATTTTATGCTCTATTTCAGGTATGCATTCAACTTTTCTATCCAATGATGGCATATCAGGTTGGACATCAGTGTCTTCCAAATCAAACCTCACAGGCATTCTTTCCACGTTTCCCTCAGAACTAGCACCAACTTTTTCTGGAGAACGCCCAAATATTGCTTTTGTATATTTCTTAACCAAAGACACAGTCGCTGATAAAGGAGATGATGCATTATCTGAGGGTTTCTCAGAAGGCAACAGTGAGTCAGAACCACCATTTGAAGGAAACTTCTGTTCATGTTGCTTGTCCATTTTCAGTGCACGTACACTAGTATTTGTGCATTTTTTAATGGTAAACTTCGATTTACTCGATTGTAGTTGCTGGGAATGGAGCTCAACCAGTGCCCTGTTTTCCGATTCAATATCCAAGTGCTCCAATTTATTCAGATGTTGAATCTTTTGATATATTTCTTCACGATCGGCATGCAATAACTCCCTCTGCTTCTGCAGCTTCTCCCGTTGGATGTCAAGAACTTCAACTGAAGTCTTTATCTCAGACCACTCCCGCTCCCTTTGCTCACGGTCCAGAGCAATCTCCATTCTCTCATTGTCAAGCCTCTTCAATTCAGATGCAACATGCTCCAACTGTTTAGCAATCATTTCCTTTTGAGAATTTATATGCTGGAGTTCCTTGGCCCTTTCTTGTTCAAAAGCTTCCTCCTTTTCTCTTAAATAAATTTCTATTTCCTCTCTCCTTTTCTCAAGAGAGTTTTCTAGCTCCTTTCTCTGAATATTTATGTCTTTCACAAAATCTTCTCTTTCCCGCTGAATCTTGATAACCCAATCAGAATGCTCACGTTCCATCTTACTCATAAACTCCTCTCTTTCACGAGATAAGGATTCTGCTTCAATCTTGAACTGATTGCGCAAATTGTCTTTCTCTAATTTTATGCTATCATGCTCATTCTTAAGGTATATGCAAATTGCTTTTCTCTCTTCAGCAACACGCTCAGCTTCTTTTCTTAGCTCCTCTCTTTTTTCATCAATTAGCTCCCACTCAGTTTCAAATTTCTCCTTTTCTGCTCTCAATTTATCAGCTTCTGCATCAAGTTCCATCTTTTTAGATCTGAAACTGTCAATCTCCTCCTTCAATCTGGTTTCCAGAACTAACAATTCATTTCTTTCATGAATGTTGAGCTCTAATCTTTCTCTTTCACGTAAAATTGCATTCCTTTCATTCTCGAGAGAAGCCCTCAATTTCTCAAGTTCTAATTGCATTTTCTTAATTTCTTCTCTTTCCTTCTGCACATTCAACATTCCTATTTCTGCAGTTTCTTCAATGGAGTGCACATTTTGCTCCTTCTCCTCTAACAATTTCAGCTTGTTTGCGAGGTCTTCCTGACTGCTGGATAATGTCTTCGATTGAAATTCAATGGAGCTCTCCTTCTCCTTAATAAGGTTTTCTCTCTCGATAAGTTCAGATTTCATCTCCTCATAAGCTGTTTTTCTTGTCTCCATCTCATCATCGAATAATTTGCGCTTCTCTTCTAGTTCAGCTTCAAATTCCTGCTTTTTCCTCTCCAAAGCTGATTCATGTTCAGCAGTAAGTCTCTGGATCTCATCCTGCGGTTACCCAATTATTACAGAAGTAAGCTTTGCTGAATGAATAATATACAAGGACAGTGTCTGACATGATGTACAAATAAGTGATTATCGAGTAACTCACATATTCTTTGCTTGAAATCTTTTCTTGTAAAACAAGTAACTCACGCTCTCTTCTATCAAGCAGAGATTCTCTTTCAATGACAGCCTGCAAAAATCAATAAATTGTGTAAGAAAACCATTCTGGACCAGGGGCGGAGCCAGGATTCTCAGCCAGGTGAAGCACAATTTACCACACAAAAAAGTAAACCAGGCTTTAAATATTTAAACTAATGAGAAAAGGGAAACAAACAACTTAGGTAAGGTACCAGATTCAAGTGAACAACAAAATTGCATTTGGAAATTACAGTTAAAAGTTTCTTTTTTGGCTTTTATCGTGCCCTAATATGAATAGAACTTACCAGCAAATCTTGTGCTGTTGCCGTCCTTCCAGACATCCCTTTTTTCTTTCTAATAAAGATTTTAGTCTGTCCTTGAACCTACAATCTTTCATAACCCAATCCATCCTCTCCTTTATCACTGTACCATATTTTGCACTCAATTGCTTCTACATGCTTTCGAAAATTTTAGAGGAATAGGATTGCCCTCTCGCATGAGCTTGGACAAAATCTAATGTAGACAAATTTGTTCCCTGATTTTCCAACCTATCAAGTTGGACATTTAGACATTATGAAAGCTTTAAATATTTACAGTTACTTTGGCATTGACGGAGTGCTTCATTTAGGATTAGATTTGTTGGTTTATAAAAATTTCTTAATCAGAAAAAAGAAGTTAAGAGATAATTAATGTTCCTAAATAACTTGTGCAGTGAGTTTTTTTCCTGGAAAAAGGAATACTATGTATAAAGCAGCATAAATGTGGTTTTGAGATTGGTCTTAGACAAGAAGTAATGACATACTGGATCGTTTGAGGACAAAAGGGAACCTGTTATAATTTTCCTACTTTTCTCTGAATATTGTTAGATGAGGCAGTCTGGCAATTAGTTGTGGTGGGCCCATGAATTTTCTTTTCCTTTCTCAAGGATAAACTCAACAGGAGCTGCTTAACCTGCTTTCATTTGAAATTTGTGTTGGTCACTCTACTTTACCAGCAAGGGCACAATTGAATAGAACTGAGTTAGGAGAGTTAAAAGTCTTTGTAAATGAATTTGCAGATTTGAGCTAGGGCATGCGCCCTACTTCAAGTGCACTTGCCTCAGCCCTTGATCTTGACAATACGGGGTAAGGTACAAGGGGAGAAAATGCATATTACATGACACCTAGATAATTTCCATAAGGAGCCAGCCTAAACATCACATGTCAGATAATGAATGTTCCACACAGTTCACTTCAATCTCCAATCTCTTCATCAATGACGTATAGGGCATGTTTGGATATTGAAAATAGAGGAAGTTAGAAAAAGAATTAGAAGTAACTTCCAAAATAGAAGTTTAGGAAGAACAATTTCTAGTGTTTGTGTGTTAATTCTTGGAAGTAGAAAGTAAATTAGGAAGTAAAATGAGTATTATCTTATTCGTTAATAAAATATTACATAAAATATTTTACTTGTTTCTTCCACTAGATTTGAAATGTAATTATGAGAGTTAAATAAAATATAATAGTTTGTTTAGTTCCTAGAACTTCATGGGCTCTTCTACTTAAAATAAGGTGAAGAGGAAATTAGAAGTAGAGTTATCACATAGGATCTATATCATCTCAGTGGAAGTAACTTTCAATTTCTTTTGGACCAAACAAATATATGAAGTAATGGAAATAACCTTACGGCCGCTACTTTCATTTTACTTCCATGCAAACAAACACAACCTTAGAGTGTGATCAACCATAAAAAAAAAGACATTTAGGGTGTCAATGCAATGAATAGTGCAGAGATAAGGATGTCTGATGTCCCACCATATGATTATTAGGTCGATACCTCATAAGTTAATCAAGGCATTAAACTCAAAGACAATTCTAGACATATGCATAGGAGCACGTGCAGAAACCACAACCATTATGATTAAGGTAATGGTTTGGGAAGAATCTGTATCAAAAAAAATAAATAAAGACCGGTGATGCTGTAGCCATGGACATTTTTAATAATTTCTAAAAAAACAAGAAATGGATATACAGACCTCCTCCCTAGTTGCTAGAGCAGCCACATCAAGATCTAAACTGGATTTTTTGTCTTTAAGAATTCTACATTCTTCTTCAAGTTTCGATTTTTTCTCATCCAGTTCTTTCTCAAAACGACTCAATTCCTTAGATCTTTCATAGATGTAATCCTCTCTCTGATTCAGTAAGGTTTGCCCCTCCAGTAACCTATCCTGCTCCTGATTCAAAATTCTCTGGCTATCATATAAAATCTGCCTTTGATGGCTGATTTCCTTTTCTTTAGCATCACACCTACCAATTAAAAAGAGAAAGAGAGAGAAGAAAAATAAAAAATCAGTGCCATCAGCAATTAGAAATATTAGATATATTTATGTGTATGTGTTTGTGTGTGTGTATCTTAAAAAAATATACCTAAGGTGTCTCCATTGGTAGTTGCCTACGGAGGCTTCAATATGGAAGGTTTATATGGATGATCCTAACCATTAGTTGTGATCTTCATATTCAATAATAGTGGTATATCAAAAATTATGCATTTTTTAAATACATTTTGACCAAATATTGGAGGTATAAAATGAATGCCTTTTCAATAATAGAACAAATAAGACCTCTTGATCAATGATGAAGTGTCCAAATCATAAGATTTTTTTTTTATACACCACCTATTTAGAGCATAGAGACAATAATTATCGGTTTGGATGTCATATACGCCCTCTATATTGAAATTTAAGGACGCCTCAATCGGCAACTACCTATGAGACACCTAACGTACACCATTCTCTATATAAATATATAACACATGCATATGTATATGTATGTACATATTCAAGAAATTGCATTTGGATAAATAAAGATATATAAAATGGTAATAGAGAAAACATGACATGATTAATACATGAGAAACATTAACTTACTCGGACTGAAAAGAAATGAGACGCCTCCTAAGTTCATCTTCACGAGCCTCCACATCCTGTAAGTTTCTTAATGCAGTATCACGGGAACGACTTGCCTCAGCTTGCATAGATTCTGCTGAATGCAGCTTCCTTTCAGCCTCTTCAAACTTTTTTTGAGCAGCCTCCATCATTTCACGAGCTTCAGCCAGCTTGGTTTCATATGCAACCTTTGTTTCAGCAGATTCAGCACGGATATCATGCAAGGCCTTCTCAATCTATAGAATCCCAATAATTTAGAATGAAAAACACAAGTGACTAAAGAAGTATCATAAATACATAACTGCACATGCATTGCATTCCTCAGAATGGTAGATGTAGACCACATTGGAGGGAAGGGGGATGTGCGGGTGGGGGCGGGGGTAGCGGTGGGGTGGGTGGGTCTGGGAGGCGGCAGATGCAATCACAATCCACCACTGATATAAACTTTTGGTTTTGAATCAGGTAAACCAGAGGTAAACCAGATCAAACAGATATTTGGAAGGGTCAAATTCAAAAGCCGCAAACCAAGAATGAAATCAGTCACATAAGCACGTTTTTGCTTTAATTATAAAGGTTTTGGACAAAATCCATGGACGTCTGCTATTGACCATATGCATATGTATAATGATGGAAATTTAGAATAAGATTCAAGCAGCATCCAGACTATCATAGGGAAGTTACAAACTGTGACATTGTAGTACCATTGTGTGCATGAATATGAACTTAAAGTGAGGAGAGGTAAAGATAAAGAACGAGTATGGATTTTACAGGCACATACAAAATTGATGTTTTCTACATTAAATATATACGTGCTAAGTCTATAAGAATTTGCCACAGATAAGACCAACTGACTGTTAATTATAGGATCTAATGTGTGCATTGTAGTACCATTCTGTGCATGAATATGAACTTAAAGTAAGGAAAGGCAAAGAGAAAGAACGAGTATGGATTTTACAGGCATATACAACATAGATGTTTTCTACATAAAATATATATGTGCTAAGTCTACAAGAATTTTCCAGAGATAAGATCAACTGACTGTTAAAATAGGATCCCAACCTGGGTATGGAACTTGTATTTCTCAGTAAAACAACAAGAAGAAAAAAGTATGCAAACAAATTGATAGTATCATGAATAACATTCTCAAATGAAAGTTATGAATAGTTGAATCCTCATTATTTTGGCAATCAACATATCCTTTTTTATTGCCTCATGCCATGTTCACTTTGGTGTACCCTAGTCACAGCCTATTCTTCAACAAAAATCTACCACTTCAAACTGGAACCTATGTTGGTTCCTCATACAAACAATAAAACAAATAATCCACTTTAAATATTATAATTAATTTAAGCTCCTCTAAGTTGTAGGGATTCACTAATTTCTTAGCCTATCATTTTTTTGCCTTCCCACTTGTGCCATCTCAAAATAAGCTACACTTTATCTTTTGAACAAGTTACTTCTAATTTCAAGCATCCTTAACTATAAAACAACAAAGCATCGCTGGTCATATAACAGTCACAAAATTTTTCCGTCACGTTCATGGTATTATCCTAAAGTTAGATGATACTCTAAAAGTCACTGGTCATACAACAATCAAGAAATTCCATCTTCCCTTCATTCTGAAGTTACATGACATTTTAAAAGCATTTTTCCACTTTATCATCCTGCTTTACTCCTATGAACAATATCCTCACTCTCATCATTGCAAAGATTCTCATGAAAATTCCCTCTCGAAAATAATCCTTCCTAACCACATCAAGTAAACAGTATCAGTTGCAAACAACACACACCATACACCAATTTCCATTTATAAGTAATAAAAAGAGGTAAAAACTTAATCTCAAAGCTTGACCCCATATCCCTTGTCCTTATAATTAGGAACCAAGTGCTTTCCTCGAATGAATTAGGCATTTTTTTCAGTCTCTAAAATTTATATTGGACATTATTAGCCAACTTGACCCCTTTTCGCTCCGAATACTTCCAGACCTCCCCAACAATAACCTAGTTTTCTTTACATAATTCATCTTAAACTTCACTATTCACAATTCTGAGTCAATAGCTACAGCTTCCACCAGGTCTGACTTATTAGATTCTTTAGTTATTTCTATTAGTTAATTCTTGCTGAAAATACTCACGATTCTATCAATTTCTTTTACCTTGAACACTAGTTTTCACTAATGAGCTTATATTAGAGAAATTCATTATGCTTTTCCTCGTCTTAAACAGCTTATGCATCTTTTTCTTGAAATTGGCTTCTGATGATTCGTAATTTAGGTTTTAAATATCAGCCTATAACCAAATATATCATATACACCATCAGCTTTTGGATATCACTCCGATATTGTTGATATTTATGATAACGATAATACCCCCCCTCCAAAAAAAAAACTCTAATTTGATATACAAGCGATTGGCCGATACTGATACTAATATTTTTAACCTTAAGATCTATATTAATATTCATATGCCTATCTCTACTCATACTTACCCCATTCTCAAAAGCCAACACATATTACATGTATTACAATCTAAGAAGGTAGCCTAAAATCCTAAGACGGGACATCAAAATGGACAATCTAAACTATTCATCGTGATCTCCAAGTCCGAAATGGATGGTGTATAAAAAATCATATGATCTAAATACTTTTTTACATCATTTGATCAAAAGATCTCATTTATTTTATTGTTTGAAAAAATTGCCACTTTGCACTATCCAATGCACAATATTTTATATACCATCATTTTAAGACATGGAAATGTCAATGAATAGTTCAGATCGCCCGTTAAGATATGGAAATAATGAATAGTTCAGATCGCTCATTTTGAGGTCCTATATTTTAAATTTTTAGGCATAGCTTTAGATTGAAAAAAAGGTTCACACTAGGCACACTTTTCCAAATATACATATATGCAAATACATACATATACACACATATATACGCGCACGCGTGACGCGTGTGTGTGTATGTATGTATGTATGTATATGCACATGCACGCATACACACACACACATATATCTCAATTTGTGTGTATATATAAATGTAAATAATATGTATATAAATATATAGGAATGATCTTTTCAGACAGGTTCCTAAACTAAACTCCGTGAGAATTCCACAGTGGGCCTTCCCCTAAAGTAATGGAACCGTCATGTTCTACACATATATTAGCTTACAAACAAAAAAAAAGTCATTCCAACAATGTTTATGATTTAATTGGTTCTAAGAATTATGCAGCTTCAGCAATACAAAAAAATACCATCAGATGCATGGGTAAAACTTGTTGGAATGACTTGAATTTTTATTTGTAAGCTAATATATATGAGTAGATCAAGATGGACCTAATATTGGAGAAGGCTCGCAATGGAGTTCGTGGAGTTCTCACGGAGCCTAGTTTAGAAACCCACCATGAAGGATCATATTTCCCTATTCATATATAATATACGGTCCTTCCAAAAGGATTTGAAATCTAATCCTTTTAATTCAAAAACCATCTAAGGAGATCCATATAGATGATCTATTTCGTTCAAGTTGGTCTCCATTATTTCAAGTGCTCACTAAATTCAAGTAGACAGAATAAACAATTGTAGAAATATAAGTTGGTTAAAATAACATTGTAGAATCTTCAAAACCTAATAAAAATGTGTAATTGGGTTTTTAAGTATTTATATCATGATCAAATACTCCAGTCGATAATTTTCATGCCTTAAAGTGTATATCGAAGTTTTTCTGGCCATCCATTTAGCGCTTGCTTGATGCACTGGTATAAAAAAATTAAAAATTTTTATTTTTTATTTTATAACACTTTAAATGGTATAGATCAACTTCAACATGATGGATCATGATAATAATATCCAATCATCGAAATTGAATGAAAAGGATTTAACTCAAAATCCTTGCAAAAGGACCCGAAACTCAAAATCCTTGCTAAAGGACCCGAGTCTCTCTCTCTCTCTCTCTCTCTCTCTCTCTATATATATATATATATATATATATATATATATATAGGAAGCGGCTTTAATTCTCATAGAGCATAACTAATATAGTCACCTACCCCTAAAATCACCATACAATATAAAATATGATGATCATACAATTCACCATGTTCTACATGCCTTGTGACATTTATGTAAAAATAATCATACATTTTAAAGGTTATTTGCCTAGATAACAAGTGGTTGCAAAAAAAATAAAACATTCTTCTAATGTCGAAAAACCGTTCAAATTGCAACCACTTGATTCCTACACAAATAATTTTTTTTGAAGAGATGTTTGAAGACATGTAGATCAAAATGAACAAAGTGGATTGTCTAATTTCCCTGGCATCAAACATTTTGGTGGATGGGTGGAATGGGATTAGTAATTACCAAATTAGTTATATATATATATATATATATATATATATATATATATATATATATATATATATATAGGGTGGGTATAACCAGATTTGACTCCAAATCCTTCCCAATGGATGCCTCCCTCTCCCTCTATATGTATATATACATATGGGTGGAATCAAATCATTCCCACTGAATTTTATTTATGGAACATCTCATTATAATGATCCATTTCATTAAATATATCATCATGTAAAATGTTTTAAGATTAAAATTCAAAAAAAATAAAAATTCTCATGCATCAAGTACACATTAAATCAATGGTTGTAATAGCAAGTTGGTTATTTTAATGGCGTAGAATGTTATAAACTAAAATTTATTTGATAATTTTAAAGTACTTAGATTACTATCAAACGTTTGGATAGACAATTTTTAAGCTTTGAACTATAGATATATGTGAAATGCAACCTTTGACCATTCATTTTGTATCTACTTGATGCATATGCAAAAATAGTTTTAAATTTTTAATTGTTTACTTTTAGCCACTTAAATAGTATAAACCTTTAAAATCATCGATACAAATAGTCTAAGATTAATTTTGAATGGAAGGATTTGGATTCAAATCCTTTTAGGACCCAAGTCTCTCTTTATATATAAAGAGAGAGAAAATGTGCCTATGGTGACACCTTAGATTACAATCTAAGAAGCCATAACGATAAGATATCATAATGATTGATCTGAACCATATATTATGATCTCCATGTTCTAAATAGGTGGGGATATAAAAATCACGTGATTCGGAAGGTTGTATAAATTGGTTTGGAGGTCTCATTTTTGTAGAACTATTCAATATAAAACTATCCATGGTCAAAAGAACTGAAAATGCAAAAAAAATTGTATACCACCATTTCAAAATGTAAAGATCACATTGAACGACATGGATCGTCCATAACGATAGTTGATAGTGTAGTTTTAGGGCACAGTTTTAAGGCACCTCTACACATGTCAATCCCCTAGGAACACTTTTCCTATATATAAATATAAATATATATATATATATATATATATATACACACACACACACACACACATACATAGAAAGAGCGAAATGGCTATCAAGCGTCATATGAGAAAAATGTTCCTCCTATTAAGGCTTAATCCCATCTTCCCCCTTTTCTCTTCAATCTTACTCCATGGCATTGATCTTCATATCTTAGGGTTCACTCATAACTAAAATCTAGGGATTTAGTGCTCCACTGACCATCCATTGGACGGACATAAAATTAATAGTTTACCAATGACAAAACATTTGATGCCCACATATAAACTAGGGAAATTTTCCTCCTAAGATATGTGAGCTCATTAGTCCATATAAATGTACATGTATTCACGTATTCATGTATACATGTGTGTGTGTGTATATATATATATAACATATGTGACTTCTTTAACGATCAATCAGAGCTTTTAGGAGCATTCCATTTTCTATGCTTAAGTTCCCTCCCATGAATTTGAAAATTCCTAATTGAAGGTCAGATCATTGTTTATAAGACCCTAGTTTCCTTGGAGATGAGCTGAAATTTTGATGGAAATGAAGTATGTTGAGAGCTTTGTAAGGGATTTAGATCAAAGATTATTTTCCAGTTCTAGATGTGGTTGCTGTTTTATGGTAACATACTGCAAAAGTATAAATCATTCAAAAGGAATTTTAGGGATCAACAATTATCTGCCAAAATGATGAGAGATGGAGGAATAATTTGTACTCCTATAAAATAGGGGAAGGTTGGTTATAATATTTAAAATTACTATATAAAATATTCTAGTCCAACATACACCTGAAAGAAATCCAAACCTCTTCTAAAAGCATAACTAGAAAAGTATTGATTAGCTTATATAAGAACACTCAGAGTCAGGAAGTTCCAAACAAGTATGTGATAGTTCACAAAGAATGCCATAGGAATCGGAAAGAACATAACAGCTAGAAAACATACCAGCATGATGAAATGTTAATGTGCAGGTAGTGTACTGTGTACAACTTCAAATAGTATAACATGGGCACACGTGAATCAAAATTCAGATAAGCACCCAACATATAGCCTTGACTCTTTGAACAAACCAACCCTACTTAGACACGCAATGACATAAAGAAACAGAAATACTATGTACAGTGAAAATGGTGAACAGACATACAATGATAAAGTATAAAATATACTCAGTGCAAACGCATGAGAATAGGAATGGAATCATGAACAGAGTTAAATCAACTGTTTGATTTAGGTAGTCTTACATTTGTGATACACTCTTTCTCAATGGCCAAAGCCCTTTTAAGATTCTCTTCTTGTTTTCTTGCTTCAGCTAAGGACGTCAAATGTGCAGCTTGATCACGCTTATATATAGTTTCAGCTAACTCAGCAGCCGCTTTAGCTTGCTCATATTTGGACGTCCACTCTTTTTTCTCTAAAATAATAAGCCCCATGTTGTATTGATACTCATAGAGCTTCATTATACAGAAGAAGTTAGTACTTCGTTAATTCAAAGAAAAATAATCAAAAAAAGAATATACTGAATTTATACCTTATATGCAAGGAATTAGAACTAAATTCACAAAAAAAAAAAAAACACTTATCTTACTGATTTCCCTGGCAATTAAAATAAATTTTCAAACTTTAGAAATTTCCACACCCCATTCGAGCTCAATTCCAAGTATAAGCGAATCAAGAAACGAATATCATTAACAAAATCAAGAAAGAGAAGAGAGAGCAAACCTCAGATTCGAGCTTGGTGATGTACGCAACCAGAGCGGCCTTGTCCCTCCTCTTCACCGCTTCCTCATCGAACCCGGCCTCCCTCAGCCGCTTCCAGATCGCCTCCTCCTTCGACACGCTCCTCTCATTCGTAGGCGTCGCAGCATCCAGAGCCCTAGATCCCGGCGATCGGCCGGCTGAGGGCGTCGCCGGCAACGCCCTAAGACTGGGGCTCGCCATTGGAAACCCTAGATCGCACTCGCAACTCGAGGAAGAAAAAAAAGAAAGATAACAAAATAGCAGTGCACTCGAAAAGACACTGCCTTTTTTTCTCTCTAATTCCTATTTTATTAATAGAAGAAAAAAAAGATTTGAAAACTCAAAGAGAGAAGAAAGATTCCCGTCACCGAGACAAGCTGCGCCTCGCCTTTGGGAGTTTCTAGATGGGCACAAGTGAGCCCACTTAATAAGCTCACTTTATTTACCACTTTGCCATCAATTTTTTTGGCAAAATTGTCCCTCCTTCACCTCCTCCTTCATCTCCTTCTTTGTAAAAAGTTTCCTAGTGAGCCCACTTTCCTTATGACTAAAATTTTCCTGCTCCTTCATCTCCTTTATTGTTTTCCCCTTCCTTCACCTCCTCCTGCGTGAGACCGCAGTAGGCGACCGGAGGCCACCGACGTGCAGTGTCGGGAGTCCCTTCTTCACCCCCTCTTTCATCCTTCCATCCATCTGGGACTATTAGCCTAGATGGATAGGCTTGATTCGGGCTGATTAGCCCGGATCAGGCCAATCCATTCTGGCTAACAACCCCGGATAGCTGATCTGATCAGGAAGAGGGAGGGGGAGGAGGAAGGGGAGGGGGGAGAGGTGGAAAATTGAAGAAGAATAAGAAGAAGATGAAGAAGAAGAAGACGATGAAGAAGAAGAAGAAATCAATTGGAGAGAGAGAAAGGAGGATAAGTTAGGAATTTTGGTGTGCTCACTAGGAAAAACCCTCTTTTTTTAAAAGAGAGTGTGTGCTAACTAGGAAAAGTGGGCTCACTAGGAAAAAAGCTGTGCCCATCTATAAATTCCCCCTCCCTTCCTTTAAATTATGGCCTACGGTACGCTTACCGTCCGGTAAGGTTACTTACTATGAGGGTTGTGAATGTTAATTCGTTAATTAATTGTCATGTTGAGCTTGTGTTTTGAGATAAATTAAATTAGTGAGCGTGATAAGGTGATAAGTAACTCGTTGGTTTTTTACTGCTTGATGAAAATTTATATATTGGGAGTTGGTTATAACAGTTGGGAGACAACGCAATCTTTATGTGCCAACTCATTTGCATCATATAAGTTTGAGTTGTGTGATAACCTCACTCTTACCAGCGCACAGATGAGATAAAAAAAAAGCCCAAGCCCGGTAACTATCCTCGGAGCCCCACCTAGGCCCAACCTGAGCTCAAGCCTGCTAACTGCTTGGTTGTCTGGACTTAATTTAAATTTTTAAATATAACATATCAAAAAGTGGTGTTTAGATTCATTCATTCTCATTCTAAAACCAATTGATTATCGAAGAAAAAGAGAATATATAATATTGTTTCTTTTTCGGAAAATGAGAAAGAAACAAACAAGAAATATATGGGTTTTTTTTTTTTTGGGAAAATGGGAGGTTCATTTCTTTTAAGGAAAAAGTATTATTTGTATTTTATAAGAAAGAAGTTATTATCTTTAGATGGCCTAATAGATTAGGACTAATGGAAGGTCTTGTCATCAAATCCTTTGTTAAGTATAGCATGATCTTAAATTAAAAGTCAACTAAAATCAGAACAAGTAGCAACAGCATAATCACATGAACAAAATTAATTTAAAAAGATTTGTTTAAAAAACCATATGATTTCAATTCACAAGCTCATATTTATACATATAAATCTTAAGAGCTAGCATCATATAGTTGCAGAAGAACAACTATCTAAGGCTTCTACTATAAGGACAATGTTATGAAATGTTGAAAGAAATAATAGAATATTTAGAAATTATTCCTCTTTTATATTACGGTTGCAAAAAGGGCGAAATCTAACATAGAAGTATGATCCATCAGACAAAATACATGTATGAGGTTGGAGTTTGCAATTAAACGTTGACCTTGACCTTGACGCATTAATGGTTAAGGAGTTGAAGATACATGCCCGAACCGCGTGGCCGAGAGAGTGACTGATCATGTAGGAGGAGGCACTTCTTAGTAGGAGATAATCTTATGTAGACTCTGTATGTAATTGGTTTCGTTAAAGTTTTTTGTTTTTAATGGAACACGAGAGAACTATACTTACAATTTTAATTAAAAAAAAATACCCAAGACTTCAGTTGTATTCATTTTATTCATTCTAGTGGATAGTAATACATTGCACTCAAGAGAACACAAAAGATACCATAAACAAATATATAGTTATCAATATTATCACACATTATTCTATAGAATTTATCAGGAATCATGCAACCCTTTAAAAGTTTATAGTCACCATCAGAGGGGAATCTCCATTATCCAGAGTGAAGGTCTGAGAGCTCTTCTTCGTCAGGCTAACAACTTCGACGCTGTAATCACCATGAAAGCCTCTGAATCGGAACTCGCCCTTCTCATCGACATACCCATGAGCACGAGACATCCATTCTTTCTTGAGAGCTAGATACCTGTTGCCAGCTTCATTGACGTCTCCTTCGGCATTAACCAAGTGACCGTTGTCCCTCATGTACAACTCCCAGAATCCCCAGAGCATGACCCCTTCGACGGCCGGATGAGCATAGGCTTCTCTGAGCATGACTTCCAAGTCTTCAGCCCGAACAAACTCGTTCGCTGCAGAGACATCCAGTTCGGTGAACCAAATCGGAAGCCCGAGCACCCCCAGCTTGTCCAGTGCAGAACAAACAATGGGGCCTATCGGGTAATCTATATGCCCTTGTAGCCCAATCCCTCCGACAGGAGCTCCTTGCTCCTGCAATCCGATGATGTGCTCGATGTACTTCTCGGGTGCTGCTCGGGGATCAGTTGCATCCTCCACATGGTAGTCGTTGACAAAGAGGGTTGCGTCGGGGTCCAACTGATGCGCGGTCTTAAACATGGTGGCTCGGATATCTTTTCCGAGCCTGTCCTGATAGAAGGATCCATGGAGCATCTCGTTGTTAACGTCGTAGTGTTTGAACTTGCCCTTGTACCTTGAGAGAAGGCTAGTGAGTCGGTTCTGAACCGCTGTCATCAGGTCGCTCTTGCTCAGGGATTTGACCCATGATTGCACGGCGCCATCGACTTCCCAGAATATGCAGTGCCCTCTAGCTTCCATCCCATGTTTCTTGCACAAGTCTAAGAGTTCATCGGCGTCGGTGTAGTTCAAGTTTCCTTGTTGTGCTTCTGTCCAGTACCACTTCAGCTCGTTCCCGAACACTCCCCAGTTGAAATTTTCCGTGAAGAAATCGACAAAGTCTTCGTTATCCATATTCGTGCGCATAATGCACGATCCGAACGGGAAGCTGTTCTTAGTTTGCCTGACTCTAACGACTGTACCGAGGAGGCTATCAGCACCTGATCCTGAAATTTTCAGCACAACGTCCCGCTTTCTTACCTGCAAAATTGGTTATAGCAAGTTAATATATTTATGCTCTCCGCAAATTTGTCAATATGAGTAAGCTAGATAATACCTTGTCAGTTTGATGCTTTAGATGTCTGAATCTTGCTTTCCTGTCGACAGGAAATATGTGAAGCCCCGCGACCATCACATCAACACCCGGTGCAGCACCTTGAACATACACGATAACCCTAGTCGGTTGCTTCTCGATTCTAAATGCTCCACCAATTTCGTACCACCTTTCATCTTTAGCTTCAACTTGACCCCCATTCACCCACTGGCTATCAACACCGAGAGCCACATTGAGAGTCTGAGAACCACTCGTCACAGAACTGACCCGAACCCAAGCGGATACTTGGTACGTCACATGTAGATGCAGTTTGTCGGTGATCGTCTGAGCAGGGCCCATCCAAGTTTGAGTTCGGTTTGTGACGAGAATATAGTTTCCATTCAAGGGTCCGTGCGTGCCCAGTGAATCTCTAGCCATCGGCGGGAGCTCATGTGGCGATCCATTTGCAACGGTTAAAGTACACGGTCCAAGAGGAAACCACCCGTTTAGGCCATCGCTCAGGTTGCTGTTCGTGATTACATTGACACCATAAAGAACATTCTGCAAATTCAAGATGCAGAGTTTTCAGAAACTAAATGCAATCAAGTGCAATGACTTTAAACAAAAAGCAGGTACATGAACCTCTGTATCCGGTGGAGACGGTGGTGGGTTCCTTTGTGCATGCTTAACCACCAAAGTATTCAGAAGGATATCAGTACCGGGTGGCGGCCCTTCTACAAAGATGAAAGACTTTGAAACGGTGCCGTTAATGAGAAACTTCCCCTGCAACTGCACCCAGTCCTTATCTGATGCCTGCAACCTGGATCGAGGAGAAAAGAGTTTCGAACTTTGAACATCGATGCATAAATAAATATACAGTGAACTTGAGATGGGGACTCACTTTGCAACACTGATATATTGTTCGTGACCGTCTGGTGCTTGAACATACACAGTTGCCCGAACATCAGAAGGAGCAGAACTTCCGAACAATCGAACTACTGCAGTGACCTCATATGCGAGCTTTCTCTGCACTCCAGCAGTGATCTCCTGTTGAATACCGTGCCATGTTTGTGTTCGTTCAGTTGCAGAAGCAAAGTGGCTGCCACTTAAGGGAAGTACCTTCCCGTCTCCCATCGAGTCGTGTATGAGAATCTTGCATCCTCTTCCTGACCAGTTATTGAGGCCATCTTCAAAGCTAGGGTTCAGTATGATGTTATCATTGACATCGCCATCCGTGATGGACCTTACTCTAGTTTTCGTTTGATCAGGCGAGAAAATAGAATGTTTCTCTTGCACCAACTGCACCTGTGAAGGTGATGGAAACAGAACCTAGTCATCAGTACCATTCATAGAACTACTATGCAGGTCGGCTTCTAGTCTGTTTTTGTAATATCTCTATCTCGATAGTTCCACATCGAAGTGAATAGTTTATAATAATTCTCATAAAACCACAAAAGTACTAATTATAAACTATTTTAACTACTATCCAAACTTACAATATCTATGCAGCCTAGTATATCTTTTAGATTAGATAGATGAAAACAATTTCATTCTGGCACGAGAAATGGTGCACTCTAATTCCGTTACAGTCACTTTTTCCTGCTTGAGACACGACAAGAGATTACACTCATTTTGTGAACGCATGGCACAAATTGGCTGATGTTATTTGGAAAGGTTAGTGTCCGATGAAAGTAGGATGTGGGAAATTCTAAATGCGCACCGCAATGGACTTTGTGAGCACCATTTTCCCCTATGTTGTAAATCACTTTACCAAAGGATATGGTGCTCACTAAGTAGCGCATTTAGAATTTCCTTTGAACGACACGACAGAGGAGACCCAATAGGGTGAGCATCAGTGGGAGTGGAATGAGGCGTTGACCAGGGGTAGGGTTTGGTACCTTGCCTTCTAAGTTGGTTGATTTCATGATACCTCATTGTTAGGCTTGCATATATAGAAACTTACTGAGTTCAAGAAACTAATATTTCTAAATATTTACTAATGATGTGTTACTATGGACAGCTACATTTGACGAGGCAGGGACAACCCATCATTCCTTTTCTTCCAGGATTGCTACAGTGACTACTTAAGGGATACTATTGAGATCTGCAGGCACAGACGCTAGAACAGGTATAGCTGAATAGCTACAGTGACTACTGCAGGACTAATATTGGGATCTGCAGGCGCAGATACTAGAGCAGGTACAGCTTCCCATGACAGCTCGCATGAGGAGGAGTAGGGATTACAGATTCTCTACATCCATAACCAGGGGTCATGGTGGTAGAGTGTATTTGCCTTATTTTATTTTGTAGTTTGTATTGGACTGTATTTTTACCCACTTTTGTTGTTTAATAGGTATGTACTGCTGCTTAATTTCGTTTTTCCATTATTAGTTCTACTAAAATCATTTTAATAGAATGCGGGGGAGTTGCTCACCATTTACTTCTAATATATATATATTCGCGGATAAAGAGCTCTAAATTCACCTAATGATGCTGAGAGTAGTTGTATTTGCATGTATTATTTTGCACTGTTATCCATTCTAATAAGAATGATAGAAGATATATATGTCTAAACTATAAATTGTAGTATGTTTTGTTAAAACCTAATCAAAGAAGAGAGAAGTTTATTGTCAGCTTAGTATCTAGATTGAGAGTAGGGTTTTACAAGATTCCTCTGGATGATATGAGTATGAAACATACATGAAAAGAAAGCAAAACCATGTACCTCTGTGTCTTGGCTACTGCAACTGCTTACTTGCTGGTCAGCCATGGAATCTCAAGTTTTCTTACTGGAGAGAAGTCTGCTAAGAGAAAGACAGTGATGTTATACTAAGATAATAACAGTAAAAACTGTAATGGTGGTTTAAAATTGGAGGAAGATTAAATGGCTTTTGTCACCTTTAAACTGCTCAGAAGTGATACAAAGAATCAGACTGCTGCAGTCTTTATATAGAACTCAAAGCTTTCCTGTCTTTGTCTCGGTTCAAGTGAACTCTAAGGGAAACAAAGCTAGAACCAACCAACCAACCAAAATGCTCACTGGGAATTCAAGTTAAAAACAAAGGTTTTTTCTGCTTTAAAAAAAAAAAAAAAATATATAAAATGCATGTAATCTGAGAAGATACTGCTTTAATTTTTCAAGTTATATATACAATGCCTTTCCTTAAGGAGATGGGTTACTTACACTTCCCTCTTCGGCTTTGTAGAAACACCTTCACTTGTATAGTTCCAGTCTTGAATTGCAATAAAAGAATGTATGGGTTTTAAATTACTCTTTCCCTCAGTTTCTTGATATAGAAACTTTTATGGTATTAGACAAAAATTGAGGCAATTATGTATGGCCTTCAAAGTGAAGACAAATGGGTTGTGAACTTGAACGCATTGTAGTACGATTGAGAGACTATTTAAATATAATCTATATGTAGTTTGTTTATGATTAATAAAACACGGAAGGATTATTCACTGTTTATGTTAAAAAAAAAAAAATGGATCCCTTTTGTACTGTACTCATTGTTTCACTAGTTCCACACCTCCACCATTGAAAGCTAAGGGAAAAGGATACATTATCACAAATTATCAATTATCCATACCATTTTAATTCAAGCAGAAGGTATCGCAGTCAATAAAAACAGCCATAAAACATTTTACTGATTCTTGCAAGTATGCAGATCACTTGTCCATGGCACAAAAATGGAAATGGTGAACATGAAATTTTGAATTAAAAATGAAAATTTTATTTTTCTAATTCAAAATTTGGTATTGGGAGGACAAAAAATGAGCCTGTGGATGTACACGTCCATTACATCTCCAAGTATAGCTATGGATTGGCTTATTAAGAAGTTAACTAGTTAAGACAAGTGTTTAAATATGTTTAGACTAATGGCTCAAATAAGGTTAATTTTTTTGAGTTATTGTAATCTAAAGAAAATTAGATAAGTTAATCACAGTCAAGATTCAATAAGGCCTTTCCACCAGTGGATGGCCTATGGTCCAAGGGTAATGTGACGTTGATTAATATATCTCATTTCTGTTCTTAGTAAGGCATTATGGATGAATACCTAAAAGTACCCTTTAAAAATTTTTGCTATATTTCATTTCTGTCCTAAGCAAGACATTACGGATTAACATTCCAAAAGCTGATATAAGAGACTTTTTTTATAATAAATAACTATGCAATCAAAGTGCACAGATAGGAAGTATTCACATTTCCACAATCCATAAATATTAAATTGCGTTATCCAAATACAACTTAAATGATTACATATAGATGATTACAAGAGCACGTTATCTAGAATAAATTATGATATACAACTGAAAGAAGGACAACCCTCGCAACATAAATACACGTTATAACCTAGCACAATAATTACAAGACAAAAGATGATTACATTAGAAAAGAAAGTCTGCAACGATCTGCTGGGAATATACTTACTCCTGAAAGTATGGATTTTTTGGCCGAAGTAACTGAGAAGGATGTCTATCTTATATAGACATCATTAGGTTTATTGTAAGAAGGATGTATATTTTAAATAGACATCATCACCTCTATGGAGTATATTCAATCCGAATAGAATGGGAAACCAACGACGATAATCGGGTCAAGATCAATCAGCAACAAAGGCACTCTCCTATTAGGGCAAACCCTAAGATCCTGGTCATGGAAATGAGCCTAAGTCGAGCTTAGGCTCATACGGGAATGTCCAGTTCCCAATGGGACTCTTGCTTGGTAGGGACGATAATGGATGCGTTCATTGGCAAATTTTTGATTTTTTCTATTCAAATTTTGAATTATAAATAAAATTTTAATTTTTCTAATTCACAATTTTTAAATATGACGGATTAGAAATTAAGACATGGACATGTCTATTATCATCCTTGCTGTCCGGAAATGACTCCGACTATAGAGCGGGAGCTTCCTGCACCCCCACGGGCACGGGTCGTGCACGTGCAGCCCTATGGTCACGAGTGGCTGGTCAGGTCCAAGTCTGAAGCCAGCTAATACGCATGGACCTGTTATTATTCTAACAAATTAACCAGGTTACTGTACCACGTCGCCACTTCCAAGTGACAACCTTCGATCCTTCTTTTTTTTTTTCCGCTTTTTTTTTTTTTTTTTTTGTTGGGAGAGAGAAGTGAATATTAAGTCGTGAAAATGAGACTTATCTTTTAAGAAACGATCACACGTAGATAAGGATAATAATGGATGTGTTTATGGATTAATTTTTTTATTATCTTATATAAAATTTTAAATTAAAAATAATTTTTTTTTCCTAATTCAAAATTTTGTATAAGTAGAACCAAAATTTGGTCCGTCAATACCAATTACCATCAATGCCAATTACCATCCCTGCATATAGATTTAGGACTTTTCAATCTAAGGTTTTGTTTAGCTCATCCGAAGTAGTGTCACAGACGGAGAAATGAAAGTTTAGAAAGAAAAGTTTTTTTCAAGCTCCAGTATTTGTTTGATATTCTTTTAGAGAAGAAAGAAGTGAAAAATTATTATTTTATTGATTAAATAAAAAATATAATATTATTTTATTTCCGTGAAACATGTTCATTCTCATCCCCGAAAAATAATGTACACATGAATGATGAATCTCATCCGCTCATCCCATCTCAAATGCCCATCTCAAATGCTAATGTTAGTACTCTCTGTACCCTCTCTAGGCACCCCTGAGATTCTACTCATTAACACTCAAATATACATTGCTGATTGCAACCCCACCATTGCAGAGAGAGAGAGAGGGTGTCATGCTAGCAAGCGTGTCAAGCTTTGCTCTCACAGCAGAGGACCAACCCTTACAAGCAATCGCCCTCAAAACAAAGAAAGGAAGAGCAAGCTTCAGTACTAATAATAACAATAACAGGTGAGCACAGCTGGTGAGTTTGCTGTTTTGGGCAAGCCTGAAGCAACCAGCTACATACTTTCATGTTTTTTTTTTCTCTCTTTGATCTTTTTGTGCTTATGCGCTCTTGGATCCATGCCTGCTGAGCTTGCTCTGCTGCTGCAAGCCCCCCCTGGCCTTGGGCCCCTCTCTCTCCCGCCCCCTTGCAAAGCCATTTGCTTCAACTGTCCTTGTCCTTTCAGTTCAGAAATTTCTATGGCCCTTGATGAGCCCCTGAGAGCAGCACATCTCTTCACTTTTTGAGCGAGTAGACAGTTGAGAGAGCTTGACATGTTTGTTAACTATCAACTCTCCCTAACCCTGACACACTAACTTAACTATTTACATAATACCACAGTTATATATATATATATATATATATATATATATATATATATATATATATATATATATATATATATATATATATATATATATCAGCCTCTCTTGTCTTTCTTTCTTCATTCATCCATAATGGCTCTCTACTGCTGCCTAGTCTCAATGCTCCTCGTACTGAGCTCAACACGAGTAACATGCTCTACTGAAGGCTGGCCAGTGGTTGCCAAGGTGAGATTTTTAATTGGACTCGTTAGTGTTGTTTCTTATTATTTGTGAGATTGTTGTTGCTCATTTCGTAGTTTTTAGTTACATGTAAGCTCACTTCGTCCACTCTATAACGAGGAACTAACTCTATGTATGTATTAACTGTTTTATTTCGTTGAGTCTCGATCAATGAAACACAGGAGGCCTTAGCCCACTGATTATCCACTACCATATGAAAACTGGGACATAATAAGTAAAATATATCCAACAAAATCCCTCCCTTTATAAGTTTAATGAAGATTAACTGCAATACATCCTCACTTAAAATTGGACTTTTCGAATTACAAACACCAAGCAATTTCCTGAGCTTCTGAAACGCAACCAATTTGAGGGGCTTTGTGGGTATGTTGGCAACTTCTTTTGCGATCAATCGTTTCTTCTTTTGCGAGATTCTTCCCAAAAAAGAAAAAAAAAAGTGTGATTGTTGAACTTTGATTGCAGAAGGGAGGAGGTGGTGATGGGGTGTTGGTGGAGAGCTCCATGATTGGGTCAAGGCCTCCAAGGTGTGAGAGGAGGTGCATCTCTTGTGGGCACTGTGAGGCTGTTCAGGTCCCTGTTGTCCCTCCACAGTTGAAGCATTTCTCGTCAAGTACAGTCAATTCAAGGAGTGATGATATGTACTCCAACTACAAGCCCATGAATTGGAAATGCAAGTGTGGGGATAGAATCCTTAATCCATGAAGATGGGAGATAATTTGGAAATGGTTTGTGTGTATACATTAATTAGATAATTTTTGCTTCCTATTGAGATGTTTTTATTCTCTTATTTGGATGTAGAAATGAAATTAATTATCTCTTGTTGCTAAGTATATAGATTAGATCAGTTTTTAATTTAGAAAATGAATTGTTTTTTTTTTAATTAAAGCTAAAAATGGTGGGTATATATTCCCTCATACATAAAAGAAAACAAGCAAACATTACTAGGATGTAGTGAAAGGATAGAAAACCCTCTCGGAAGTTCCACCCTACAGCCCAACCTGCCGGTAGAGACGGTAATAGACACATCCATAGATTAAATTTTGAATTTCTATATACAAAATTTTAAATTACAAAATAAATTTTTTATTTTTAATTAAAAAATTTGTATATGAATAGCTAATAATTGACCTATAAATGCATCTATTACTATCCGTCGGCTGTCGAGTCCCCTTGCCATGGTACCGGGTACCTGCTACAATACCAGATTCTCCTTAGAATCTATATTTGGACTATAAATCCAGTCTTCTGAGTGCATCACTGTCTTGTAACATGCACAACGTTGCCGTTGTCCATTTGTCAATTTTCAATGTCAAGTCTTGTCCAATGAGCTCAAGAATCATGCACAAGAGAAGTGACATGTGATATCATACCCTATATTGCAAGCAAATGATACGGATAATAATCCAATATCCACAGTTTGAAGCCAGAACGGGAATATATTGGGTGAAATTTATTTTTCTTTTTGGTTTTTGTATTTTGTTGTGTACTTGTCTCGGTTTGAAAAGACTGATGATGATATGCTGTGTCTTGTCAAGTGAGATGTGTGAGTAAGTGCATTCGTGAGGTCTTTTCCCCCTCATCATGGGAAAGAGATCATTTACCTCATCATGTATGTTACCAGAGGCAACCATGAACGATCCAAAAGTTTCAAAACCTTTGATGGATTGAACTGTGATGGTGCGCTAAATATCGTTTTATGAAAGTGCTTTGTGACCCCCAAACTTATACTTTGAACTGGAGAAAGACCTACTAGCTTTCTACTGAATATATCCAACACTATGAAAAATGCTACTAGTTCATATCCAACACTAATCAAAACTTTCATTAGTTTTCCTACTTTACAGTGGATATAGCTTCTACATGTTGCGTGTATAAATCAATCGCAAGTGGTGACATCATCAAACCAACATAAAATGGTGTTACTAGCAAGGCAATACCTTAGTTTTTGCTACGTACTAATTTTCTTATTAGAGATGAGACATAAAATATTTGATAATGACTTATTCATTGACATACATAACACACGTACACAACCTATTATTTATTTATCTATCCAACATGTACACAAGACTCTTAACTCATATAATTCATATAATTAGGGTTTCTTCGTAGTCATGCCTAATTAGGACTTTATGTTTTGCTACAAAAAAATGGTCCAAGCACATTCCATAGTTCTCCGGTCTCCATCCCTTTCTAAGCCATTGGATGACCGATGGCTTTGTTAGGATACCATTTTGCTTTGTGCACCATGTATCAACTAGCTTTCTAGCTGGATTGATACAACAGCAAGCAGAACGTGGCCAACAAATGTCGTTGTCCAAATGGAACCCATACTTTAATAATTTGCCTAAAGGAAAGGCTCATCCTACCTGTTTGGCGAGAACTTGTCTGGGGAGGCTTGAGCTCTTCACTGATGGACGAAGTATGCACATATCGTCTGTAATCTGCAGTATTAAAGATTTTGATAATTCCGTTACTATAGCAGCATGCAAAATGAATAAAAATGCAAACTCAAATAGAGATTGGTATTAGATCAAAGATAAATATTATTCGTGCAGTTTCACTTGCACATAACCTGGTCATTGACACCCTATTCCAAGGTCATTGACACCCTATTCCAAGTTCACAAATAATCTATAGCGGCATAGAAAATAAAGATCGCCTGTGATACAGCACAAGATATTTGACACACTGGACCTGCAAAAATAGAGTAATATTACTCATCAATATCAAAAACGATTTACCTCAGAAAGAAATCAAAATCCAGTTCAATTTACGCCAGAAACATAATTATTAGAACAAGGACTGCAACTGGACTGATATATGAAATTTCAAATTGAGTCTAGAATAGAGATTAGTTTTCTTGGTTCGAGTGGCAAGAACAAAATTTAACATGGATTGTCTGATTATATGCTCCAAGATGTGAAATGCATCAAAGAAAAACCAACAAACTTGGTCGAGAGCAGAATCTTACTGTTATAATGTGATGAAGCACAAGAAAACAAAAATGGGCATAGGGACAGTTTAAATCCAAAATCATGTAAACTTTTAGTCCAGTTAGGACGTAGAAAGTCTCCTCCATAAAAAAACTCATCAACAACAAGATACTTTCATAATGAGTAGATATCAGCATGCTTACAAGGCAGCCATAAGAATCAAACAAAAATCTACCAATATAATTGTCTGTGCATACACACAGACAATTTGTTCTTAGTTCAGGATAATATCCAATTTGTTCAATACTACCATGAAATAAAAATTTTATAACCCACATAATTTAAACACTCCCAAATAAATTGGATACCGCAAGCATCAATTCAGACGTCCAGGTCGTTGGGAAACCAGATCATAACAAAGCTCTTGGACGACCCAATCCACTCACAGAAACAAAACAGATATGGATCTATGGGGACTGAATCAGTAGTTACCCATGATACTTCAGATTCCAGTTTTCATCAAGGATAAGCACCTAATAGCTATGATTACTCCACATATCATTGTGCTGCACATATTTTTCTCACTCAAAATGGATGAATTATAATTCAGCCGTAATGAGGACTAGCTGGCACTACCATGATCGGCATCCGAAAAAATACCTTCTCAATACGTTACCAATGCCTAATAAGATTATATTGGCACTACCAAGATAATCTTGTTCACTGTATATAACTAACACCCCTTATAGAGTTCCACCAACAACCAGAGCATGAACCAGTATGGGGAACAGCAACCTTCTAGGCTCAGATATACATGGATACTTTTCCTCATTCAACCCCCAACCTCACGAGGACCCTTCCTAAGTGAAAGTAGCACCTACCGCCACATTTTTTTGCTGCCTCAATACATTTTTTATCCACTCCAGCTACTTGCAGTTCCCTCAACTAGTTAATTTCCCATTTTTGCATAATTTTCATGTTGTCAAGCCTATTTCAAATTTCTTATTACTATTAAAGTTCATTTTAAGTAATGATTCTTGATCATCCAAAATCCAAGAAAAAAACATATCCAAGATCCATAGAAACTAAAGGATTAGTATCATCCAAAGAAAAACAGCTCCCAAATTGTAATCCTCCTAGAGTTTGCCAATACCTAGGGTCAGCTAAAAACTCCAAAACTAAAAAACCAGCCGAACCATGTGGTTTTGGTTCAGGCAGCTTCGGTTGCAGAAACCAAAACCGAACCGAACCAACAGCCATATGATTATTAGAAGAGATGTACATATAGTTATATAACTCTCTCTGATGCTCAACCTCAGTCTCGGGCTAAACCCTAACCACCTCCCTCTCGTACCTTGACTCCAGAGACGGGCATCCTTCGCCTCTGTCCTCTCTCATAGCCTTGGTGTTTACTGTTACTCCAACCGTTCCTACACCTCTTCAATCACCCTCCTAGCTCTGGTCATTGTTGTTACTCCAGGCACTCCTACACCCTCCTCACTAGTTAGTCGCAGCCCAAAGCCCCAAGCTCTCAATTGCGATTGTGGCTGAAACCATGCTCCACCCTCTCCAGTTGCTGCTCCACCCTGTCCTTGATTTTAATTGACTGTGGTTTGGGCTGAAATCTAGCTCCATCAAATTGGAATACAGGATGCTTAAAGATTCAGAGTTGCAACATGTTGAATGGGTTCTGCGAGTAGCACTTGAAGGTGACAGAATTTCTGGTTGATCCGTATCCTAAATTGGTTCTTGGTAACTGGCAGTTGAAAAAAAGAAGTCGAATCTTAGGACATTTGCAATCGTTTTCAATGATTAAAATTGAGATGAAATGCTAAGATAATTGAGGTGAGGAGTCTCAAGCCTCTGTCATGCTTTTAACTGAATACTGATGTTTGTATTTCAGTTTTTTCCCCATCTTTTTTATCAGTTTGTGTGAAGATTTTTGCTTGAGATTTGGAGAAGATTTATCTCTCTTTCCAATTTTTTAAATTTTTACAACTTCGACCAGCCTTGTCTAGATGGGGCGGCCCATAAGGCCCAAGTGAATGAACTGGACTGAGCCGAACCAGAAATAACAAGTTCGGTTATGGAGCATATTACGTCCGGTTTCAGGTTTCAGGCAGGGAAAAAACTCCAATACCCGATAAAACCTACCAAAGCTCAATAGCTCACCCCTACCAGTACCCAAACATGTGCTCTTCTAATTTTCTACCAAGTTTGCAGTGTTAAAGAACCATATGATGCAACAAGGTGGCTGCACGTGGTGCATCATATAACAAATGAACTGTGTATGTGATGTCAAACGTTACAAAATTTGATGCATCACGTAAACAAAATAATTGTTGCGCATAGATGAAGATTCTATGATCCAGTACATCATCAGGGTTTGTGCTTACTAAGCAAAAGATGCTCAGATTTCACGAAGTCCCAGAATAAGTAGATCGAAATTTTGGGTCTCTCACATGACACTATTTCAAGATATTGAAGTAAATATACTCTGCAAAGTTATAGGTGGAGATTTCAAAACACCAATAAATCTAAGTTGAAGAATGATATAATATTTTCTGAAAAGAATTATAACACCGTCATTTGTGATGATAGAAACTAGCTCATGCCAACAGACGATCTAGTTCCGTATGTTTTTCGTAAACCAACATTGTAATGGCTTAACTGAAATTTATAAATCTTCAAGACATCAATACAATAATTATGCTTACCACAGAACAAAAAAGACCAGCGAAGTAAGGAAATAGATTATAATTGTGGATTTTTAAAAAAAAATCCAACTTAAAACAATCTTACTCGATGAACTCCACCTAAGTCTCTATGGATCAAGAGCATCCAGGCAACTGAAAGTGGCAGCAGTCACCAAAGAAGCAGGATTTACACACAAGACGAAAGCACAGAAACTGCACTAACAAAAGCAATCGGAGATCACAACTAAAGGTGCTACCATATTACAATTGGATTGAACATATCATGAAGCCTTCGCTAGCACATGAGTAACAATGCAGTATGAAAGATGAAAGATGACAGCAATCTAACAAATATCAAATATTTTGGGGATACAGAAACTCAATTCTAAAAACATTGTGATAGTTTTTACATTGGATATAGCTACAAACCCCAAACTAAATAATTACCATCAGAGCAGAAAGTCATCATAATCATCATATAAGCCATTTCCCATCAAATTGGGGTTGGCTAGAAGCAAGTTTGCATGAAAGCAACTGTAAAGAATACATCTTCAAGATATCATTCCTGCCTACAGCTACACAGTGACATCCAACTCTTCAATTTAACCAATAACAACAACAACAACAACTAAGCCCTTTATCCCAAGTACTTGCCTACTTGGCTTAAGCTACATGAATCAAAAGAAAATCACGCCGGATAGGTCACATGGATAATCCTTCTCTACTCATTTCTATCGAGCAATATATTTTCATTTAAACCTTTAGCATCCATATCTTTTTGCATCAACTCCATCAATATTTTCTTCGGCCGTCCCTTCGCTCTTTTAACTTGTCCTTCGTTGATAAAACTCCACACGCCGAACTAGTGCATATGTAGGTATGCGTTGCACATGACCAAACCATCATAGGCAATTTTCTGGCATTTTCTCTTATTTAGGGGCTACATCTATTTAACAAAAATATCCTCATTTTTTACTTTATCTCTCTTAATATTACCGCACATCCAATTAATCATGTACATCTCTACTACACTTATGAACTACGTCTCTTTATAGTCCAGCATTCCATACCATATTGCAAAGCTGGCTTAATAACAGTTCTATAAAAATTTTCTCCAGCCATAACGGAATGTTACTGTCGTATAAAACTCCTGTTGCGCTCCTCTATTTCAACCAGCCAACTTAGATCTTATTGTTGGTATCACTATCGATCTCTCCATCACTCTTCAATTTAACCATGAAAATAAAAAACTTCCCAGTATTTCCATTGATATAGTAAGTTGGACAATTCTAAAAGGAAAAGATAAAGATAATTCTAAAAGGGAATCATATATCTAGCTAGTACATCAAGCACCAAAGCTTTAATTCATTTTAAAAAATGATAAAACCAAACCTTTTGGGTGGATTTTTGTTTTTTTTTTTGGGAGAGGGGGGTTGGTGGCGGTGGCGTGGTTAGGGGTGTGTGGGTGGGGAGTTCATCCAACTAATTTGTCATATCGCTACACTAACTAAGACTAAGAAACATATATTTTTTTTTATCACCATTAGAGAACTGCATGAACTTCTGAATATCCTACTACTGAATGTGAGGAATAGTCATCATTCATCAGCTTAATAAAGTTAGTTGACATCCAAAATCGTCATCCTATTCTATCAGTCTCCCTCAAATCTCAAATAAATTAAGCTACAAGTCCTAAGTCAGCATCATCATCATCATCTAAGCTTTTCCCATCAAAATATAGTTGGTTATGGAGCAAAACTCCACGAAATATTAAAGTAAGTTTTACGACCAATCTTCAACCTGATGTCAACCCTCTTAACTGATATTCCCCCCAAGAACTATGAACAAGAGGGGCTTGTCATTATCCAAAACAGCCACCACCACACTTTCCTAGACTTGGATAAATGTGTGAAGAAAAGATGAAACACTTGCTATAGGGCAACTCCAAGTCTTCGAGGCATATATAAAGCCAGGAGTAAAATAAAAAGTAGTTCCCCTCCGCAAGTCATAAGGAAAAATACATAAAATAACATTATATGATATAACAACGAAAATCAACTAGTCACCATCTTTCCTGAGGGCATAGAGAAAGAGCCGTACACATGCAAAGAAAGCTACTAATCTAGTAACAACTGAGGAAAGTTAATTTCAAAATAAATAAATGAGAAAGGATGCATTAATCTGTAGAACGGTTTTTCCTTGGACACAAATTGTGTACAAGGAACAAGCAACAAAATTACTCTATAAAAGGTTATGAAATTCTAATTAAGGGTCTAAGTCAATTCATAAGAAACAAAACCGATAAGGATCTAAAACCTCATGTATCTAACTCTTGAAACTGTATTTGCATGAACTAGTTTGCTACGCATGTTTTGGCTTTTGCTCCACTCCGTGGCTAAAGGTTCATATTAAGGAGTTGCTGTAATCTACCTATGCATGCTGAGATGATACAAGAATATTTCGCATTTATTAAAACATTGAATTGGCATGAGAGGTTGTAATAGTCACTATTAAACCTGTGTAGAGGGGATTTTAGGCATCAATTGTCACTCATCCTCGAAAACCCTCCCCATCATAAGCATCTAATCCCTCCACACTAATGATAATAAAGTGCTTTACCATGAGAAGCAAGAGATAAAAAGTCTTGCACATCATGACATTTCCTCTTTCTTTTATCTAAACAAAGCAACTAAATGTCATCTTCCATTCATTATCATCTACATAGCTAACAAAATGCTAACAAAATCCATGTACAATGAGAATCTTACACTTAGTCGACATTATGGAAAAAATTTCATAAGGTCTTTTTTATTCTCAACTACTATATGTAGAACACTTCCCACCAACCAAAAAAGTGACATGTCTGAGTGTTCTAGATCAGTGCTCACCCGTTCTCAACACTGGGAATTATTCACCTTAACCATGTTTACGAGATTTAATATGTTATCCACCTTTTTGACAAAAATTAACTGATATATGATTCATGTTACTATTATATCCTTTCCAAGTGAAGAAAACGACCAACATATATAATTTGTATCAGTTAAATACACATATATAGCCATGTCCTCACATCTAAATATTGGATATTACCTTGTCGGTCACTCTTGTGCCCATGTCCCATGATCATAGATTCTTATCTATCTTGATAGCCACTTAGCCGGTTGATTCATAAGGACTAGCCAGTTGATTCATAGGGACTAACCTTCCATTGTAATTTTTAAAATAAATCAATGGTAATTTGATGGTATAACAGCTAGGAGCTAACAAAGAATTATCAGCAATTAAGCTACACAAAAGGCTCCGATCCAAAACATATGTGAGCCAACATGCATATTTGTTCCTCAAACATGAATGACAAATGGCTTAGAACAATCTCTTTTATCTCAAGTTATGTTAACAGTTGGTTTATTAGGCTACCAAAAGTTCCCCTCTCATAATTTCCTGAAATAAGTTGCGATGATGGTTCTACGATTCAACACCAATATAGAACGATTAGTGGTAAACATAACAGTTTTTGAGCTTTTAAATCCTACATCGTTTACAATAATCTATTTTTATCTCAATTTATGTTAACAGTTGGTGGTTCATGAAGCCGGCAAAAATTCCCCCTCATAATCTCTGAAGTAAGTTAGAACTATGGTTCTATGGTTCAACTCCAACACAAAATGATTAGTGGTAAATATAACATGTTTAGAGGTCCAACACATGTCACGCGCATGATTGTTCCTTGGACATCATTTAGGACATTACCAATTTGTTGTTTTCGTGGGTGGGTTTCTTTGTTGTTACTTCCGTGTTTTTTCCTTTTTTTTGTTTTTTTTGTTTTTTTGTTTTTTTTTTTTTTGTTTTTTTTGTTTTTTTTTTTGCGTGCGCGGGGTGGGGGGGGGGGGGGATAATATGTCCTGAAACCCCAATATGACCATTTCATGGGGACATATTGGGGAGAGTATATTTAAGGCACTAATTGTAGCATTTCATAGGGGCACAGCTATATATGGCATGGATGCATATGCAAATATAAGTATATGTTCTGAAACCCCATATGAAAAATGGATCCATAGTTGACAGAATTGATCCATATATTTTACACTCATAGTTGAGACTTTACATATTCCAGATTGTTGGCATGATACCATTTTGATATGCTGATTTACATTTTTCTTCGAGTGTGTGAAGTGTCCTAAATGGTCTGGTTAGTATATGTGTCCAAACACCTCAAATAATGACAGCATAAGAGAGGAGGAGATGAGATGAGGGGTAGAAAGGAACAAGCAAGTGGGATTGGATCAGAGAGCACTTCTTGATGCATTTTATTTAAAGATTAGGTTCAAGCATTAACCTTGAAACACACCCCGAGACATTTTTGATAGAACAAGCTCACAATCATCTTAAATTTCCCTCTGTTACAAGCACTTCAGGACATCAAAATCGCAAGGTTGATGTATCTTTTCCTGTTTTTCCTATCCTTACTTCTTGTTCTTCTTCTTCACCCTCCTTGTATATTCCTTTGTTTCCTCTTCCTCTTTTTACATCTCGGCGATCTAGGCATTTTCACAACTAGTTATAGGCAGGCACCTCGCTGATAACACAAGTAAAAATAAATTGAGATTAATAGTTAGATATTTTTAGAGGAGACCCAGCTAGTTAAGTGCGTGAAAACGCAACGCAGATACAGGACAAAATCTAGGATGATGAATCAAAATCAATCTTGTTCTAGTAACCAGCAACATAGAGCCTAAACCCTCATCATCTTTTAGACAGCATTTGAGTACTCCCTACACTCAAGAATTCTGCTTCGAGAATTCTGCTTATGCTCATGTGATTTTCTCAAGACCCTAAAATTGACATCTTGTGGAACCAAATCAATTTACATATTTCGTAAGTTCTCTCTGTTCCTATAAAATAAGTCAACAATACTATAACATTGGTCCTGACTATAAATTTCAGTCAACTGCTTAACCAAAATGAGTGGCAAATTTTGAGATTTTAAACCTCTATCAGCGCCATCACATTAGTTATCACAAGATCACATTCAATAAACTATTGTTATTTTGAATAACAGTTGTAGCCCAGTCTTGAAGCTGGGACCTCCCTAATACCACTCCTGCCTCAACCTACCCAGTTCATCGAGTCGTTATGGTTTTCACATCGACAAGGTATATATAGATAGTTCATTATGAAGGTTAGTTTACATGCAGATACTCTGGAACTGAGACAGTAGGACATTTGAAGACAATTCCTAGGCACTAATAACAATAGCCCTAAAGTAATCAGTATTTCGCTGCTCATTGCATCATTAAAATTATAAATGTAATATCTCAAATCTTATACTACATTGAATAGACTTCATTTATCTCACACATGCATGCATAATATTCAAATAAAGAAATATACATATAGGCATACTATGCAACATAGGCACTTCTATCACGAGTCTTATTGTGTCAAGGATGCTACTGTCACGCCCCGCTCCCGATATACGGTATACAAGCACGTGTAACAGGTACCGGCAACATATTCAGTTTGAATATGATAAAGCCTCAATAAATTTGCTACAATAATACTCAGTAATTACGATAGAAAAATTCAACAAAAGTTTGACTTTTCATTTATTGGAATGAAGTTTAGATACAATTGAAACAAAATATAATAAAATTAAACAAAAGGAAGAAGGAAATCTCTAATTCGTTATGGAGTTTCAATATGATATTTAAAATACACCAGATCCTGCGTCAGTTTTGGCGTGTCCATCGGTAAATCTGGGCATGCACACCCAGCTCGTCAGATTGCGACCAAAATAAAAACGCAGAAAGAATATGAAATACAACAGTTATATCCAAATATAATAATAACACAAGTTTTAGAAAATATGGAATGAGATGTCTGTAATAATGATATCAATTAATTTAGGTTATCTTAATGTCATTTTAACGAAGTCAACTTTATAATAGAGGTATTTTTGTCTAAGATATCATGTAATTGGAAAAGCTAATTGATGGGATACCACTGTTTCGATTGTTTCCTGTACAGACCCAGGAAATGGTCACAGGATTGTCCGGTGCTGAGTCGGACCTGCCGTCAGGCAAACAGGAATTATAGTCAGGTATGATCCAGCAAATCATCACGCACCCATGGTGTGCGAAATATTCAGTTGTACAACTTAACAAGTTTACAGCCGAAACATAGTATATTTCCATCATTCAGTTTCTCCCCCAACCCAGTGTCATTTATGTATAGTACAGTATATTGATTATGTCAGGTATAATATTTCAATTAAATTTTTCTTAATTTATTAACAACATAATTTATAGAGTCCATTCAGTTTATACTTTATTCAATAAATCACAATTAGCTATATTTAAGAGTCACTGATTCGAGACATCATAGAGATATCGGCCAGGCAATTATATGGATGCTGGGAGGTTTTCCGTGCGTTGCACGTTCCTTAATTAGAGAACCAGCATAGAAGATAACTTTTCTAGACACACAAAATGATATCACAAACAGTATTTTTCCGTGAATATAACTTTTATGTGATTTATCAAATTTGTATATATGATTATTCTAAAATCTAACTATGCTATGTAATTTAAATTTAATGACAATTGACAATAGATTTCTGATGACAAGAAATATAATAAGTAATTGATAAATTCCTACAAAATAACAAATCAATTTACACAAAATAAATAACATGATTGAAACAACAGGTATATAAAATAGCATGATTAGTGAGTCCAAAAATGAACTCACCTGGATTTTGTTTCCCGATGTCGCTCAATGGAGTAATCTACAGATTAAAAATATTATAAGAATATTAAAAACAGATTAATATGAATTTAGATGATTTTTAGGGATTTTTTTCTAATATTTATAACATACTCAAAAATTGATTTTAGTATTAAGCGGGTCTGAAATTAGAAAATAGGTTTGGCTTCATTTTATTGGGTTTATAAGATGATGGATGTTTTTTTTAGGTTATTAGGATTATTGAGTAGTAAAAGAGCTAACCTATGATTCATTAAAATAATTTAATTTAAGAAGAAAAAGAAAAAGAAAAATAATATCTAACCTTTTGTCAAAAGGTGAGAACCTAAAATGTGGAAAGAGATGGAAGGAGATGCTCTTCTCCGGTGAAGTGGTGGCGGCTCCAGCGGCGGTTTTGAAGGTGGCTCGGGCGAGATGAGAGAGAGAAAAATTAGAATGTTAGAGAATGATTTTTAGAATGAGTGGAATCTGTTTTGAGTTAGAGATTTATATAGGTTTGGATTTAGGAGTTACAGAATGTGAAGGGTTTAGAGAGTTATAGAATCTAAAAAGTTTGAGGAATTATTTAGGAGTTACAAAATATGAAAGATTTAGAGAGTTACAGAATCTAAAAGGTTTGAGGAGTTATGAAATTTGAAAGGTTTTACATTAATTTGGAGGGTTTAGAATATGAAAGGTTTTAGTTTAATTACATTAATTTGGAGGGTTTAGAATATGAAAGATTTTAGTTTAATTAGAGAGTTTAATTTTGAGAATTAAAGATGGGAGTTTTATTATTGAAATAATGGAGAAAATGAAAAGTTTGAAGGTTGAATAAGATGAAAGGTTTAGGAGGTTAAAGAAATTGAAAGGTGTAAAACTTAAAGAAAAAAATAAAATATTATATTTATTATTTTATTATTTTTTTATTTATTTATAGCTATAAAAGATGAAGGGTTATTACATTCTACCCCATTAGAAAAATAATTTCGTCCTTGAAATTAGATAAGGTAAAGTAGAAAAATATTGTCTATCTATTTTTGAAAAAAAAAATTTTTTTACTCATGATCAACAGGCCACTTTGTCTTTTTTTTTTTCTAAGGACGACAGCTAAACAATATTGTTAATTAAGTTTGAGGTTGATCTACGGAATAGGCGAATTATTTTTTTTTAGAAAAAAAATAAAAATAAATGAAGAGTTATGAAAAATATAATTATAAAATAAAGGGTAAATATTTAATCCATATTTAGGATGTAATTCATTTTAGACATTGAAGAATTTTGACATGGATTTAAAATAGGTGGGTCATCAATTAGGATAAATAAAAGATGCCGAAATAGTCAATAGATTGGGACATTAGAAATTTCAAAGAAATTTATTATATAAATGTGGCAAAATTTTATATTAGGATCCAAATCAATTCAAGTCACATGAACTGATTTGAGAAACCTGGGCTCTCTGATACCACTAAAATACCTGTCATGCCCCGCTCCCGATATACGGTATACAAGCACGTGTAACAGGTACCGGCAATATATTCAGTTTGAATATGATAAAGTCTCAATAAATTTGCTACAATAATACTCAGTAATTACGATAGAAAAATTCAACAAAAGTTTGACTTTTCATTTATTGGAATGAAGTTTAGATACAATTGAAACAAAATATAATAAAATTAAACAAAAGGAAGAAGGGAATCTCTAATTCGTTATGGAGCTTCAATATGATATTTAAAATACACCAGATCCTGCGTCAGTTTTGGCGTGTCCATCGGTAAATCTGGGCATGCACACCCAGCTCGTCAGATTGCGACCAAAATAAAAACGCAGAAAGAATATGAAATACAGCAGTTATATCCAAATATAATAATAACACAAGTTTTAGAAAATATGGAATGAGATGTCTGTAATAATGATATTAATTAATTTAGGTTATCTTAATGTCATTTTAACGAAGTCAACTTTATAATAGAGGTATTTTTGTCTAAGATATCATGTAATTGGAAAAGCTAATTGATGGGATACCACTGTTTCGATTGTTTCCTGTACAGACCCAGGAAATGGTCACAGGATTGTCCGGTGCTGAGTCGGACCTGCCGTCAGGCAAACAGGAATTATAGTCAGGTATGATCCAGCAAATCATCACGCACCCATGGTGTGCGAAATATTCAGTTGTACAACTTAACAAGTTTACAGCCGAAACATAGTATATTTCCATCATTCAGTTTCTCCCCCAACCCAGTGTCATTTATGTATAGTACAGTATATTGATTATGTCAGGTATAATATTTCAATTAAATTTTTCTTAATTTATTAACAACATAATTTATAGAGTCCATTCAGTTTATGCTTTATTCAATAAATCACAATTAGCTATATTTAAGAGTCACTGATTCGAGACATCATAGAGATATCGGCCAGGCAATTATATGGATGCTGGGAGGTTTTTCGTGCGTTGCACGTTCCTTAATTAGAGAACCAGCATAGAAGATAACTTTTTTAGACACCGACACAAAATGATATCACAAACAGTATTTTTCGGTGAATATAACTTTTATGTGATTTATCAAATTTGTATATATGATTATTCTAAAATCTAACTATGCTATGTAATTTAAATTTAATGACAATTGACAATAGATTTCTGATGATAAGAAATATAATAAGTAATTGATAAATTCCTACAAAATAACAAATCAATTTACACAAAATAAATAACATGATTGAAACAACAGGTATATAAAATAGCATGATTAGTAAGTCCAAAAATGAACTCACCTGGATTTTGTTTCCCGATGTCGCTCAATGGAGTAATCTACACATTAAAAATATTCTAAGAATATTAAAAACAGATTAATATGAATTTAGATGATTTTTAGGGATTTTTTTTCTAATATTTATAACATACTCAAAAATTGATTTTAGTATTAAGCGGGTCTGAAATTAGAAAATAGGTTTGGCTTCATTTTATTGGGTTTATAAGATGATGGATATTTTTTTTAGGTTATTAGGATTATTGAGTAGTAAAAGAGCTAACCTATGATTCATTAAAATAATTTAATTTAAGAAGAAAAAGAAAAAGAAAAATAATATCTAACCTCTTGTCAAAAGGTGAGAACCTAAAATGTGGAAAGAGATGGAAGGAGATGCTCTTCTCCGGTGAAGTGGTGGCGGCTCCAGCGGCGGTTTTGAAGGTGGCTCGGGCGAGATGAGAGAGAGAAAAATTAGAATGTTAGAGAATGATTTTTAGAATGAGTGGAATCTATTTTGAGTTAGGGATTTATATAGGTTTGGATTTAGGAGTTACAGAATGTAAAGGGTTTAGAGAGTTATAGAATCTAAAAAGTTTGAGGAATTATTTAGGAGTTACAAAATATGAAAGATTTAGAGAGTTACAGAATCTAAAAGGTTTGAGGAGTTATGGAATTTGAAAGGTTTTACATTAATTTGGAGGGTTTAGAATATGAAAGGTTTTAGTTTAATTACATTAATTTGGAGGGTTTAGAATATGAAAGGTTTTAGTTTAATTAGAGAGTTTAATTTTGAGAATTAAAGATGGGGTTTTATTATTGAGATAATGGAGAAAATGAAAAGTTTGAAGGTTGAATAAGATGAAAGGTTTAGGAGGTTAAAGAAATTGAAAGGTGTAAAAGTTAAAGAAAAAAATAAAATGTTATATTTATTATTTATTATTTTTTTATTTATTTATAGCTATAAAAGATGAAGGGTTATTACAGCTACCAAAGCACTTGAGGTTTTGAGCATTTAAGCAGTCACCCCATAGACCGGTGGCGACTATTTTTTACAACTCCACACTAAACATGTCATTAGCTACGCATATCCTATGTAGTTTTTGGTTTGCAGCATCTCGGCATGTCGTGTACATTTCAACATTGAAGCATCCATGCAAGATAGTAGGCTACCCAACTTCTGGCTTTCGAAAGGTTCATGCATCCACCATTTAAAAACAGTAGGCACTTGACAGTTGACACCCACACAAACACCCATGCACCATCTTATGCAGATACCTGCTGTAGGAAATGAGAGCAAAATTTGTACTCCTACCTAAACTATGGAGGCCCAGGGCAACACTTTGCAGAGTCATCTTCACAAAATTTGTACCCAAATAAGGATTCATCTACGGATGTAAAAAGAAATCCAACCATTTGAAATACAAACATACTGCCACCATCTCCACCTCAAAAAATTGCATATGCCCTAGTCACTCTTTTGCAATTTGCATCGACATTACTTATATTTCTTTCCTACTTGATCAGGACTTGTAATGAGAAACAGAAACAGCTCGCAAGGTACCAACAAGAAGAAAGATAGCCTATTTAATACATCAATGAAGGTTAAAAGCTTAAAAAAGAAGCAAACTAGAGGGTGCTGAGATGATAATTTCAAACATCTCTAACCTAAATTTAGAATTAAAACAAATTGGAAGTTCTCAAAACCCAAGAAAAAATTCAAGTTCCAATGGTGCTTAAACTGACCAGGAAAGGAAAAAGATAAGAATTTTTTTTATAAAAAAATGCCATATAAATCCCATCACACTATGCCAGACAGTCGAAAAGAATATCACAAATAAATACATCTCCGCTACAAAAATTTTGGTCGACTCCCAAAGGTGAACCTCAAGAACTATGTACCCATGGCTATTTAGTTAAACACTAAACAAAGCAATATATAAAATCTCTTATAAGATTCTACTTGTATCTCGTAGACAATCCCCAGATTATTTCATACAAATACATAAACAGTAAGAAGCTAAACACCATTTAATGATAGAAGCCTACAATCACAATATAAAATGAATAGCAAGAATAGCAAGGTTCAGAGGTGTAAACCATGACTAGAGATGAGAATGGGCAGGTCCAAGGGTCAGCGTTGGCCTGTCCTATTCAATTTTTTAAATTAAAAAAATAAATTTTTTTATTTTTAAGCAAATTTTTTTCTAGAGGTTTAAATGAGGAGATATTACTTGATAGAAATGAATGGAGAAGAATTATCAACGTAGTTGATAAAGCGTGAGTCTCTTTTGGTTCATATAACCTATCCCAAGTACTTGATATAAAAGGCTTAGTTGTTGTTATTGTTGTAAGCAAAACTTTGAAAAGTACAGGCCAGACCCACCCATTCTCATCCCTATCCATGACCAATATAAAAACCTCAGTTCCGCAATTATCAAATTACCACTTCTTAAAAGATAATCGTATATAAGCATTCGCAGAAGTTGATAAACAAGCTTGATACAAACTCCAAGTGCAAGGCAAAGATGCCTCTGCAAGTATGTGTGTGCGTGTGTGTGCGCATACAAGCATTTATATCATCAAATTCTACAACTCAAGACAAGAAAGAAGAATGGCAAAACCTGACTCAAAGAGCCGAAGCTCTAAAGATCACCCATCCCATTGCCTCGCTTTCTCCATCATCTTTCATCATTTCTTCACCATCTTAGTGTTGTGCCCATTGGATACTCTTAATATCAATCCCCTCCTTCACCATCTCATATAGCGGACTCATCTCCCTCAACTTCTCCACCTGCCTCACCGTAAGCTCCGCCGCACGATCAATCTCCTCCTCCGTTGTAAACCTCCCGATCCCAAACCTAATCGAAGTATGCGCCATATCCTCATCCACTCCGAGTGCCCTCAGCACATACGAAGGCTCCAAGCTCGCGCTCGTGCATGCACTCCCGCTCGAAATCGCCACCTCCTTCAACCCCATCAACAAGCTCTCCCCTTCCACATACGCAAATGACAGGTTCAAGTTCCCCGCATACCGACGCTCCACACTCCCATTCACAACAACTCTGTCCAACTTGGCCCGGATCGCCTTCAGCAACCTCTCCTGCAGCTCTGCAATTCTCTTACTATCGTACTCCATCTCCTTCTCGGCAATCTCGCAAGCCGCCCCGAACCCAACCGCAAGCGGGGTCGGGACCGTCCCGCTCCGGATTCCCCTCTCCTGCCCTCCGCCGCTCATCTGTGGCTCGACCCGAACCCTCGGCCTCCGCCGGAGATACAGCGCTCCGACCCCCTTTGGCCCGTAAATCTTGTGCCCGCTCAGCGACATCAAGCTAATATTCATCCTATCCACATCGATCGGAATCTTGCCCAGGGCCTGCGCCGCGTCAGTGTGAAAAGGGACGCCCTTCTCCTTACAAATCCCTCCAATCTCCTCCAACGGCTGCACGACCCCGATCTCGTTGTTGACCGCCATGATCGAGACCAGCCCGGTGTCGGAGCGAATCGACGACCGGAGGAGGTCGAGGTCGACGAGGCCGTCGGGGTTGACGGGGAGGTAGGTGACGTCGAAGCCCTCCTGCTGGAGGTAGCGGCAGGAGTCGAGGACGCACTTGTGCTCGGTCTGGGTGGTGATGACGTGGCGACGCTTCTCGCGGTAGAAGTGCATGAGGCCCTTGACGGAGATGTTGTTGGACTCGGTGGCGCCGGAGGTGAAGAAGACTTCTTTCGGGTTCGCGCGGATGAGGTCGGCGATCTGGGAGCGGGCGAGCTCGACGGCGGACTCGGACTCCCAGCCGTAGAGGTGGGTGCGGGAGTGGGGGTTACCGAAGCGGTGGAGGTAGAAGGGGAGCATGGCGTCGAGGACGCGGGGGTCAAGAGGGGTGGTGGCCTGCATGTCGAGGTAGAGAGGCCGGGCGGAGATCTTGACGCCCTTGACCGTGATGGAGTCGCCGGATGGGGAGGTGGACGAGTCGGCAGCGGCGGCGGCGGCGGCGGAGGAGGAGGAGAAGGGGCGGGGGTGGCGGTGGAGACGGCGGAGGAGGCGCGCGGTAAGATGAGTTGATAGCATCGTGGGGGGCTGGACCTGAGAAAATTAGAGCCAAAATAGGGATTTCTACTGGAGAATTTGGGAAGTGAGGCGGCGGAGAGCGAAGCAGCAGCGGAGGAGCAAAGTCTCGGGGGTTTCGGATGAGATTGCGTGGGCTCAAGGCTCGAATGGGACTGGGCCTTTCAGTTGCTCGCCCAAATCTTGGGCTTGGATCAGGGGGTGAGACCATTTCTGTTGGATGAGGTATGGCCCAAGGTACAAGACAATCAGGTTCAGGCACAAGGTACGACTAAGAGCAGGGAGTTTCCAAAGTAGCACACAACTTTTTCTAGCGAGCTCACTATTTAGCTATTTAGTGTATTTTTGGTTCGAACGGTCATTAAAAAGTTGGCTTACTATGAAGAATGGTGTGCTCTTTTGAAAACTCCCCTAGAAGTAATATGAATTTTGCAACTCGTTGGTAATAGAAGCTGGAAACAGAAATGACTTAGCTTTTTTCTTCTTTGTTCAACTACAATCAGAGCTGTCAAAGCATTGGCAGTGTTGGAAGGCAAAGGAGATGCTCAAAAGGCAAGCTGACTATCATTGGCCGAGCAGATAAGGTGGCAATAAAGATGATTAGTCTGTAATATTCAAAACTTTGAATTATAAATGAAATATTTTTCTTAATTTATAATTTTGGATAGAGTGAGTCAAAAGTACTACAAGTTCATATGTGAATATAGTCTCACATCGAATAGAATTTTTTTTTTTTTAGTTTTAAATACAAAATTAGAATATTTTGTTGGAATTCGTAATAGAAATAATTTACCAATTGATAAATCCGAAATAAAAAAAAATAATTTTGTATATTCTTGAATCTCCTAATTAATATCATGAGTACAAAATTAAAAGCGGAAACATACCTGAATCCATTGATGTAAAAATCTTGCGGGAAGAGAACCCTTGCGTTATAGTCTTCCAATTCTAGCCACCAGATCCTTCATTAGAATTCTCTCTGAGAGGATTTTGAGAAATCAGAATACGTCATGCTAGAACGGGACCACAACCCTAATTATAAACTGCTATGGCAGTTATAATTTTTACCATAATTACCCTTCTGCCCCTCATAGAAGTAATAATTATCTAATGGTATCTACACAATAATCTCATGACTATTATACCCTTTAAACCAATTAATCAATTATTAATTAGACCATAAAATTTAGACTTAGCTTAATTAAATGATAGCACACACATTTTAATTGTCTACATGTGTGGCCCCAAATTATAAATTAATTACAAAAATTAATCTAACAATCTCCCACTGGGCCACATATGTGATCCAATAAAAGTGTTTAACCGTATGAGCTCAAAATTTGCTATCATGTTCTTAGGGTATATCCAAAATAATCTCGTCCATTTACTAATGCTGACATAGGATCAAAGCGACATTTGTTACATCAATTGTTACTAGATCGATCAATGGTCACATATATCAGCACAGCTAAATGACATAGATCAATCATGAGTGCGTAGCATGGAAATTACATGCAATGTGATCTATTCATGCCTATTTCTAACTGGTTCTACTTAACTTTATTGAGATCAATTCTTTAGCATAATTTTAACAGAGTGTAATAAGCTGAATACTTTATTTTCTGCAGAACATAATCCAAATATATAGATAAAATCTAAACATAACATAGAGCAATAAACAATAAATAATATAAACTCCCACTAAATTTGAATATCCTCAAATAAGATAACACCCATATGAGCAGTGTGCTCATGAAAGACCTTGGGTGGTAATCCCTTTGTAAGCGGATCTGCTATCATGGAGTTTGTTCCAATGTGCTCTATGGATATCTGTCCACTCTGTACTCTTTTTTTTACAACTAGGAACTTGATATCAATGTGTTTTGACTTTGTGAAGCTCCTGTTGTTATTGGAATATAAAACTGCTGATTTATTGTCACAAAATATTTTCAGTGGTCTTTCAATACCATCCAGAACACGCAGCCCAGTGACAAAATTTCGCAGCCATATTCCTTGATTGGATGCCTCATAACATGCTACAAACTTTGCTGTCATGGTAGATGAAGCTATGAGTGTCTGTTTCGCAGACCTCCAAGAAATTGCTCCACCAGCCAACAGATAAATATAGCATGATGTGGATCTTCTGCTGTCTTGGCATCCAGCAAAATCGGAGTCAGAGTAGCCAATGATCTCTAACTGATCTGATCTTCTATATGTAAACATGTACTCTTTTGTTCTCTATAAATATCTCATAACCCGCTTAGCTGCTTTCCAATGATCCATTCCGGGGTTACTTAGTATCTGCCTAATATGCCAACAATGTACGCAATATCCGGACGCGTACATACCTGAGCATACATTAGACTTCCTACAGCCGAAGCGTAAGGAATCTTATGCATTTCTTGAATTTCTAAATTATTTTTAGGGCATTGACTGAGACTGAATTTGTCTCCTTTAGCGACAGGGGTATCACTTGGTTTGCTATTTTGCATGCCATATCTTTGGAGGACTTTATCGATATAGTTCCTTTGTGACAATCCTAGAACACCCCTAGATCGATCTCGATGTATCTGGATTCCTAAAACAAAGGAGGCGTCACCAAGATCTTTCATCTCAAAATGTTTTGACAAAAAAATCTTGGTATCGTGCAATATCCTTATATCATTTGTGGCTAGCAATATGTCATTGATATCTAAAACCAAGAAAATATACCTACTCCCACTGAATTTGTGATACACACATTCATCCATAAGATTTGCCTCAAAACCATACGAGACAATGATTTGATGAAACTTGAAGTACCACTGATGAGAAGCTTGGTTGAGCCCATAATTGGATTTAGTTAATTTACAAAGCATATTCTTTGAGTCTTCTGACACAAAATTTTCTGCTTGTACCATATAAATTGTTTCGTCAATATCGCCATTGAGAAACGCTGTCTTAACATCCATCTGATGTAACTCAAGGTCATACTGTGCAACTAGTGCCATGATTATCCTGAAGGAGTCATTCGTAGAAACTGGAGAGAAGGTCTATTTGAAGTCAATTCCTTCCTTTTGAGTAAAGCCATTAGCTACAAAACATGCTTTATACCTTTCCACATTACCATTTGAATTCCGTTTGGTTTTAAATATCAATTTACAACCAATGGGTTTCGCACCAGCTGGTAATGGGACAAGTTCCCAAACTTTATTGTCTTGCATTGATTTGTACTCTTCATTCATGGCTTCAAACCATTTCTGAGAGTTAAAACTTTTCATAACTTGATGGAAGTTGATTGGATCATCTTCCATCATTCCACTTTCTTCCTCATGTTCCTGAAGATATACGATATAATCGTCCGGAATTGCACTTCTCCTCTCTCTAGTAGATCACCTTAATGGCGTATTATCTTGAGGTTGTTGAGTTTGTTCTTCAGGAATAATTTCATCATTTGGATTTAAGGGTCGAACAATATTATCTATTGGTTGAGAATCCAAATTTACTTCTTGATCAATGATAGGTATTGAAACCTGTACATTGTCAAAAACAACAGCAGATCCCTCTTCCTCCTTAAAGACAATATTTCTAGCATGATTTCTCCCCAAAAACTCAACATCCTCAAAAAATGTTGCAGTTCCCGTCTCAAAAATTGATCCAATAGCAGGATCATAAAATTTAAAATCCCTTGATCGCTCCGCATAGCCAATAAAGTAGTTGCTAACTGTTTTAGAGTCCAATTTTCTTTCATGAGGCTTATAAGGTCTCGCTTCAGCTGGACATCCCTAAATATGAAAATGCTTTAGACTGGACTTTCGACCCGTCCAAAGCTCATAAGGTATTTTAGCAGCCGCTTTAGTTGGAACCCGATTCAGGATATAAGTTGTCGTTTTGATTGCTTCACCCTAGAGTTTTTCTGGTAAAGTAGAATGACTAATCATACTTCTTACCATATCCTTAAGAGTTCGGTTTCATCTTTCTACTACACCATTCGTGCTAGGTGATCCTGGCATGGTGTATTGAGGGACGATCCCACATTCCTCTAGGTATTTAGCAAACGGTCCTAAACGTTATTCATCTGATCCGTCATATCTGCCATAGTATTCACCACCACGGTCAGATCTGACGCTCTTTATTCTTTTGTTGAGTTGTAACTCAACTTCTGCTTTAAATGTTTTGAACACGTCCAATGACTGTGATTTCTCATGTATAAGAAATATGTAGCCATATCTTGAATAATCGTCTATGAATGTTATAAAGTACTGTTGACCATTCCAAGATGCCGTAGGGAATGATCCACAGATATCCATATGAATTAATTCTAAAACGTCTGTAGTTCTATTGGCACCTAATTTTTTTGTTTTGGTCTGTTTTCCTTTAATACACTCGACACAAATATCAAAATCCGAAAAGTCAAGTGATTCCAAAATCCCATCAGACAGAAGTCACTCAACTCTTGATTTAGAGATGTGACCTAGGCGTTTGTGCCACAATGAGGCCGAATTATCTTGATTACCTCGTGACTCCACATCCAAGGTTTTATTATAGGACAAAATAGTTTCCAACAAATATAGATTACATAAATATTAAGTAAATCGGTTCCAATAATATTTGAATTAATAGATAACGTAAATTTATTGTTTCCAAATGAGCAACAATAACCTGATTTGTCCAAAACAGAAACTGAAATTAAATTCCGTCTAAAAGATGGTACAATAAAAGTATCTATTAAATAAATAAAAAAACCAGTTTTCAATCATAATCTAAAGTGCCATATTGCCTCTACTTCTACCGACTGGCCGTCTCCGACATAAATGCATGTTTCTGCATCACTTGGCTTTCGGTAACTCAGGCAACCCTTTCTTAACACGCCAAGCGGCATACTTGATACATTCCTTCTTAGTGTGTCCAGGCTTGCCACAGAAGAAATATGTTGCCTCAGCTTTCTTTTTCTTTTGTTCTGGACCCTTAGAAACAGCAACCTTATTATCCTTATTCTTTCGTTTTCCCTTATCCTTGGAAGTGCTAGCCAGGTGAGCACTTTCAGTCCTTTCTTACTTAAATCTCTATTCCTCTTACACACAAAATGAAATGAGCTCATTAAGAGTCCATTTCTCCTTTTGACAGTTATAACTAACCTTAAACTGGTTAAACTGTGCAGAAAGAGAGATGAAAACCAGATGTACGAGTAAATCATCAGATAACTCGAGTTTCAGAGCCTTAAGTTTTGAAGTAAGATGAGACATCTCCATGATGTACTCCCGAACATTACCCTTACCTTTATACTTCATTGAAATCAAGCTTGCTAAAAGTGTGCTTGTTTCAGCCTTATCGTTTTTAGCAAAACGTTTCTGAATTTCTGCAAGAAATTCACTGGCATTGGTAATCTCATAAATTACTGCACCCCTAAAAGCTTTTGGAATGCCGCGCTTGATAATCATAAGACTTAGCCTATTTGAACGCTCCCACTTATCCCAATAAATCTCATCCTGCTGAGTACTTTTCTCATTGAGTTCATTGGATTTGGGCATTCTCAAGGCTAAGTCTAGATCCATGCAGCCCAAGAGAATCATCATATTCTCTTTCCAGTCCTTAAAATTAGTCCCATTTAACATAGGGACATTGCTCATGTTGGCAGATACAGAAGTAGCAGACATAAAAGCTGAATAGAGAACAAAAATAAAATAAATCGAATAAACCATTATGCTCACATAAAACAAGCAATTAAACACTTAATTTTTAACAAATTATGACATTTCAAGATACCTAGCACAACATTGATATCAAGTCTTTGGACAGTAATATTAACTGTAAGTGGTACTCTTGTTGTAATGATCAAATATTGATGATAAGTTATGTCAAATAAAAAATCTATCTTTGGATTGGTTTATTATTCACATTAGGTTATATTTATAATCAGCAGATATTTATCACCACTGGTGTGCGTGTAATTCGGCCAAATATTAACTTTTCTTTGGGCCAGTCAATATCCGCATAAATCACATACACACAAATATCTAACACTCCGAACAAACTAATCTACACGAGAGATGTCACTTTGGTGATTTCTCAATTTAATTAGCCTATTTAAAGTGCTAGATCAATAATTTAAATATCAATGTCATAAATTTGCAATTAATTTTTTTTTATGAACAGTAAAATCCGAATTCTGTACAGCAAAAAAAATTTTTTTTTTTTAGGGTTAATTACAGTCAGACCCCGTGTAGTATTGGGGGTGTATCACTTAACACTCCTAAAGTTCGAAACTCTCAAAAAACCCCCTAAATTTTTAACACTGTTAGAGGGAGTTTGTTATTGTCACTCTACTTTAACTCTAAAGTGCACTCGTGGCCCTTAATTTCCTATTTTACCCTCACAACTCCATGCACACTCCCTCTCTCCTTCTCTCCTCTCTCTCTCTCTCTCTCTCTCTCTCTCTCCCCCTTTCTAGTGGTAATTAAGTTGTTTCATTGTTAAGTAACCTAGCAAATTTCACATATTAACTGTCTAAGCACAAAAAATATATGGCTTGTTTTTAGAGGAACCTGAAGGATTGAGCTTGCTATTCAGGCGATGAGCTTGCTATTTAGAGGAATTTGCAGCACCAACTATATCTGCTATTTAGAGGAATTCAGGCGGTTGAGCTGCTGCTGCTAGCAGCAGCAGCAGCTAGCTGGGGGTGGTACATGTTTCTGTCAACATCAAATTATGGATAGTAAACACGCTTCTGTGTATGATGTTCATCATTAGATGAATCAGATGCGCTCCTTAATTGATGGCTATCAGTGGCCTCTGAATCATTATATCCTTCTTCGGTACCAGAATTATTGCCTGCATCTGAAATACAAACAAATTTTTTTTCAAGTTTAATATTCATATAAATTTACAACTAAATTTAAGAAAATGTTAGAGTAGAGTAGAAATACATGTAATAATATTTTCAACCCCTATGTCACTCTTGTATTCTTCAACATCTGTCATTTTTTTCTTCACCCGAGTCTCCAGACAAACTAACAAAGTTGTCGCTCTCTGAGGTGTCACCTGTATTCATGTTATTGTCCCCCTCTTCAATCCACTCGCCATCTGATGTACTATTCTCAGTATCATTATTAAAATCTTTATTAGCTTCGTTATTAGGAGCGTCCGCTACAACTGCCTCATCAACTAAATGCTCCACATATACGTAGACATCTCTAGAAGGTCGTTGCACCCTAATAAGTTCTAAAACACCACTATCATTGTTGAGGACTTTCTATTGGTTTAGAACTTTATAATGCAATAAAAACCCGCCCCCATATTGCAATCTTCTAACAATAGCCTGCAAATCAAACTACCCAAAGAAATCCTCATCAATATTCTCAACTACATCCAGTATACCCCTTTGATACTCTATCGTGCCACTATTAATAAATTTTCCCCCATGGTGAGCATGTAGCTCAAATACAGTACTTGTCATAACTCTACTGCATATAACATAACAGTGAAACATTAAAATAAATAGACAATTAAAATATAAAATAACAATTATAAATTAATTAATCAAATTAAGACTAAGTTTCAACACTAATACAAAGTTTTGTTCAGATTTTTCTATGCAAAAAATATTAATTACTGTATTATTTAACAAAAACCTAAGATTCTACTTGGGAAAGTCAACCAAAAAGTTCCTACACGTGCCTCCCGACAGTAAACACGTCATGACCAAAAAAAATTATCGACAATAATCTATAAAGGACACTGCATCTATATAAATGTTTACTGGTACCTAAATTTTTGATTCGTTGGTGCTTCGAAACCCGCCGCGCGATGCCCTAGAGTCACCTTGCTTCCAAAAAAATTGCTTCCCTTCGTTGCCTCTCTGCCGGCGAGAGAGAGAAGGGGGGAGGGAGGCAGATGAGAGAGAGAGGAGGAGCTGCCAGCGAGAGAGAGAGGGGGGAGGGAGGCGGGTGAGAAAGAGAGAGGGGGGCTGCTGCCGGCGGGAGAGAGAGGGGGGAGGGAGGCGGGGAGCTACCGACGAGAGAGAGAGGGGGGGAGCTGCCGGCGAGAGAGAGAGGGGGGGAGCTGCCGGCGAGAGAGAGGGGGGGGAGGGAGGCGGGGAGCTTCCGGCGAGAGAGAGAGAGGGGGGAGTTGCCGGCGAGAGAGAGAGAGAGAGGGGGAGCTGCCGGCGAGAGAGAGAGGGGGGGAGGGAGGTGGGTGAGAGAGAAAGGGGAAGGGATGCGGGTGAGGGGAGGCGAGGACCTTCCGGCGAGAGAGAGAGAGGGGGGAGGGAGGCGGGTGAGAGAGAGAGGGGAAGGGAGGCGGGTGAGGGGAGGGAGGCGTGTGAGAGACCTTCCGGTGAGAGAGAGAGAGGGGAAGGGAGGCGGGTGAGGGGAGGGAGGCGCGTGAGAGACCTTCCAGCGAGAGAGAGAGAGGGGGGGAGGGAGGCGCGTGAGAGAGAGAGGGGAAGGGAGGCGGGTGAGGGCGGCTGAGAGTGGGAGAGAGAGCGCCCTAATTTTGGGTGTGTTTTAGTGGGGGTATTTTTGATATTTTCTAACACGTGTACAGCACGTGCCTGGCTAATTAACGTTCAGTTAACACCGTTAGTATGCCTAGGGTTTTTTTTTTAGAGTTTCAAACTTGAGGGGTGTTAAGTGACACACCCCTAATACTACATGGGGTCTATCTATAATTAACCCTTTTTTTAAATATAAACAGTACAAAACTTTAAATTCAATTGATTACTCAAGGATTTAATCAACAGGAGTATGCTCTGATACCAATTGTTGCAATCCGTAATAAAAATAATTTATCAATTGATAAATCCGAAATAAAAAAAATTAATTTTGTATATTCTTGAATCTCCTGATTAATACCATGAGTACAAAATTAAAAGCGGAAGCATACTTGAATCCATTGATGTAAAAATCTTGCGGGAAGAGAACCCTTGCGTTATGGTCTTCCAATTCTAACCACCAGATCCTTCCTTAGAATTCTCTCTGAGAGGATTTTGAGAAATCAGAATACGTCATGGTAGAACGGAGACCATAACCCTAATTATAAACTGCTATGGCAGTTATAATTTTTACCATAATTACCCTTCTGTCCCTCATAGAAGTAATAATTATCTAATGGTATCTACACAATAATCTCATAACTATTATACCCTTTAAGCCAATTAATCAATTATTAATTAGACCACAAAATTTAGACTTGGCTTATTTAAATGATAGCACACACATTTTAATTGTCTACATGTGTGGCCCCAAATTATAGATTAATTATAAAAATTAATCTAACATCTCTACTTATCAGATTTAGTTTTTGGATTATATTGATTGTCAGGTTTGGATTAGATTGAACCTTTACCTGGGGCAAAGCTGAAATTTTGCTTAAAATTATGTTTTATTTGAAATTTTGATGGGGGCAACTATCCCTGATACAAATAATGATTTCCATAGGAAATTCTAAATGCATCCTCTTAATTTCTAAGTATTTCTCCTACTAAGTTTATCTCTTATAAAATTTAAAAATATGTATATTTCTAAGTACATCCTTTTATATTTCTAAATTATACTTATTCTTTTTCCTCCAAAACCTCTAATTGTGGCTTTCCTCTTCTAGAAACTTCTAATCTACAAAATATTCCAAAAAGTTCTAATACTTTTAAATTAAAAAATAGAGATATGCAAAACGAAATTTCAAATAAATTATTTATTTTTTAAAATTTTAATTTTTTAAAAAATATTTATTTATTGGGAAATTTTTTAATATACTTTTATTATACTCTCAATAACACACAATTACAGGTGACAAATGGGTTGGACGATCCATTCGAGCATACTCGACCCGCGCCGCCCTAGCTCGAGCCATTGTACTCGGGCCTCCAGCCCAGGACGGCACACCCGTGCCATGCCCAACACGTGTTGGGCATGGGACGTCATGGTTTTTTTATATATATAAAATAGCTGGTGAGAGTTTTGGGGGGCTTTGGTAATTATTTTTTGAAAAAACCCCTAACAGCTATGAAACGCGAACGTTGGGGGATTCTTCACAAAATAAATTGCAAATTTAAGTCTCAACAGTCAAATTGGGGGATTCTTTGCAAAATAAACTGCAAATTTAAGTCTCAACAGTCAAAATAGCTGTTATAACATGTTTAAATATATCAAACATATAAATATATGTATGGTAAAAAATCCTCAAATATAAACTAACCCACTATGAAAGAAGATAATAGATTAATAATATCAATTGTATTCAGCCATAAAAAAAACTAGGCAAACTAATATTTCTTTCAATGAACTTCATTACTGTTTAGATAGGGCAAATACAAATACTTATCCACGTGGCTGCTATGAAAATTTTGATATTTTGGATTGGTGGAAATCACATGAGAAAACATATCATGTGCTGTCCAATATGACTCGTAATATACTAACCCTCCAATATCCATAGTAACATCGGAATTTGCTTTTAGTGCAGCTGGGAGAGTACTAACAGAGTTGAGTAGCTGAATAACAACAAATATATTGAAAATGTGTATTTACTTAAAAGACTGGCTGGATGCAAAACAAATAAATTGAGGAATTTCAAACGATTTGGAGTAAGAGAACTCATCCGAGGAAGATTAAAAATTGAAGACTTTTACACTATTAAATCTTCATTTTTTTTTCTCTTTATAATTGTAATTTTTTCATGTAATTTTTTCAAAAACTCATAATTCTCTAGGAAAAAAAATACTAAGAACAAGTTGAGAGTGATGGCAAAAGTCATCTTCCTCTCTTCGGGCTTTATATAATTTCCAAAGAGATTTATAGAATTAATTTGTTAATGTAATGAGATTCTATATAATAAAATTTTATTGTCATAATATTTTTTATTTGTTAGAACTAACTAAACTGACCAAAAAGTAAAAATTAAGAAAAAAATTATCTGGAATGGCACATGTGGGCACGGGCATGACATGTGCCCGGCGAGCCATACCCACGTGCCATGACTAGGCCTGTGCCTAGGCAGGCGTGCCATGCCTAGTCCGAGTTGTACTCGAGCCATTCCTGACACATCCTGGTTGCCGCCCCTAAACGCAATCCTTAGGCACGGCATGCCTACAACCGTGGACATGTCATGCCTATCATAAGCCGTGCCTAGCCCAGGCCGTGCTCAAGCCGTTCCGGGCACGGCCTGGTTGCCGCCTCTAAACACAATTCTTCTCTCAAATCTCTTAAATTCACTTTAATTTAAAAGATAAAAGATTCAGTTATATATTGTATTTTTTCATAGAAATTTAGCGAGATTAATTATTATTTAAGTTTTGGAGGAATTATTAGAAGTTTGATGGAGATATAGAAAGAAAGAAGAGAAGGTGATAAGATTATAACAAAAAACCTCGTAAATATTTAATTTGTTAATTTGTAATTAAAATGAGCTTTTGAGAGGTAGTTATAAATTGGAGTTGAATATAATTGCTCCTCTAGCAATGGAAACTATCAATGAGCCCACCACTTTGCTAAGTGAGCTTCAGAATAACTCCTAAGCACTTACAAGTTTGTAATTTTTTTTGCCTCTCTTTCCTCTGCTTCTCTTTTTTTCCCTATGGTTGCTGCACTCTCTCTCTCACGCGCGCACACAACAACAACAATATTTATCATCCGAGATGTAAACTGCATACAAACTTTGCATCATCCAAGATTTAATATCCAAATTGAATTATATGTCGCCCGGATATTAAATTTTGGACAACAAGTTTTGTTATTTTTGCAAACCAACAAAATTAAACTATAAAACTAAATTAATGCGCTCAATATCAGGACGATGCAATAGTTGTTCCGGTATTACTATCCGGTCAGCATAATATATGTTCGGATATTAGTACCGGAGCGATGTTCGATCACTGCTGCCAATGAAAAATGCTCTCTAAACATTTTTTTTTTAAAACAAAAATAAATAGATGAAATGTGCTCTTTATTGTTAGGTTTTTTGTTGAATTGAGAGAGAGAGAGACAACAACCATAGTGGGAGAGTATAGCAGCTATAGAGAGAGAGAGAGAGAGAGAGAGAGAAGGAGAGAGTTGAGAGGTGGGGAAGAATGGAGATGGCGGTAGAGATGGAAAAAAATGGTAGGGTGATTTAATAAAAACCTTTCTTTTTAATAAAAACCTTTCTTTTTAAAAGAAGGGGTACGCTTACTGCACAAGTGCAGCAAGGTGGTGTGCTCATTTAGAAGTTCCTTTTTAGTACGTAATCACCCGTGCTTAATCACCTTGTGCGTGAGCACGTGGACTCAAGACGCGCGTCCGCGTTGCCTGCTGTCCAGTTGAAACAGCACACAGCTCACCCCAAAAGCCCTCGATCACCACGTTCACAGCCTCGGCCGGTCCAATAGCTGAACCCTGTTCTACCCATCGCTGTACATAAAAATCCAACACAAAGCCATCTTCGATCCCTCATTTTAAAACAAACTCGTGGCAATCGCGGCCTCATCACACTCAGCTCTCGTCTCTCTTCTTCCACACCCCACACCCGACCCCCACCAGCTGTTTGTGAAATTGTCTCCAAGAGAATGAGGGCTCTTGGATGGTGGCTGCTGCTGGTGGGTTCGCTCCGCCTCGCCTCTGTCTGGTTCGGTTTCTTTGACATCTGGGCTCTTCGCCTCGCCGTCTTCTCCAAAACCCAAAGTTAGTTCCTTTCTCTTTTGTTCGATATTTTCTTTTTTCCATTTCCAATGAAAATGGGCTAGGCCTCTGATGCTTAAGTATTTATGGTGTCCGTGTAGATGGCATAATCTCTGTGTTCTAGTTATTCCTGTGATTTGTTTCATTATAATAAATAGAGTGACTGTTAAAATGTACATGATCTTTGTTAGTTTTTTGAGAAGAAAAATAGAGAAAACGAAGAACAGAAATTGAATGAAATAGAAGAATAAAAGCAAGAAATGAGAAAAGCTGATATGATGCAGCAAAGGGGGATAATTTCATTCATTCTAGTGCATTACATTTATAGTAAAAATATCTAAACTGAAAAGATAATGAATCCCAAAAATTACGGTAACAACCAAGATTACGGTAACAATCAAGATTTCTACTAACAATATCCTAAAGAATATGACTTATTGATTGGAAAAACAAATTCTAGTTATTGACTGAAACTAAACAAAGAAAACTTCAACGTGGCAGTCCTCAAGCAAATTATTAACACTCCTCCTTGCTTTAGGCACTGCAAATTCCAATCATCTTCCTTAGTAACTCGAACTTGCCAACTGGAAGTGGCTTTGTGAACAAATCTGCCAGTTAATCTTCAGACTTGCAGTAAGCAAGTTTCACTTTTCCAGTTTGTTGCACTTCCCTCAAGAAGTAGAGCTTGATGTTGAAGTGTTTTGTTTTTCCATGAAATACTGGATTTCGTGAAATTGCAATTGCTGCTTGACTATCAACAAAAATTTCAGTACCTTCATTTTGCACCATGTGTAAATCAGATAGAACTTTCCTTAGCCATAGAGCTTGGTTGGCTGCTGCAGTTGCTGCAATAAACTCTGCTTCTGCAGTGGATTGTGCTACAATCTCTTGCTTCTTTGAACACCATGAAAAAACACCTGAGCCTAGGTTGAAACAGTATCCTGAGGTACTTTTCATGTCATCAACAGAACCACCCCAATCACTATCTGAAAAACCACTCATCTTGAAGTTCTGACTCTTCTCAAACTTGACACCACAATCAAGAGTGCCCTTAATAAACCTTAAGACTCTTTTTACTGCTCTTAAATGCACTTCACTAGCACAATACATAAAACGAGATAAGAGACTTACAGCAAATTGAATGTCAGGTCTTGTTGCTGTAAGATACATCAAGCAACCAATCAAACTTCTGTAATAGCCTTCATCAACTTTACTAGCACCATCTTCTTTGCTCAGCTTCTCTTTTTGACCAATTGGTATGTTTATTGCTTTGCACTCCTCCATCTGAAATTTCTTCAAAATTTCCTTTGCATACTTCTTCTGACAGATGAAAACTTCATTTTGGCTTTGCTGGACCTCCAAGCCAAGAAAGTAAGTCATAATACCAAGATCTGTCATCTCAAAGACCTGCATCATCTCTTGTTTAAACTCCTCAATCATCTGCGCATTATCTCCTGTTACCAAAAGGTCATCAACATAAAGAGATACAATAAGAACATAGCTACCCTTTTGTTTAATATAAAGAGTAGCTTCAGATAAGCTTTTTGTGAAGCCTAAGCTTAGCAAATGTTCATCAATTCTGCTGTACCAAGCTTTTGGAGCTTGCTTTAGACCGTAGAGAGCCTTTTTGAGCAAATAGACCTTATCCTCTTCACCTTGCACAACAAAACCTTCTGGTTGTTCCACATAAATTTCTTCTTGCAAAACACCATTTAGAAAAGCTGATTTGACATCTAGCTGAAACACTTTCCAGCCTTTTTGTGCTGATAAGGCTAACAACAATCTGATAGTGTCTAGTCTAGCAACAGGAGCAAACGTTTCAGAATAATCAACACAAAAAATTTGAGCATACCCCTTGACGACGAGCCTTGCTTTGTGTTTGTTGATGGAGTTATCAGCATTTAGCTTCGTTCGGTACACCCACTTTACTCCAATGATCTTTCTGCCTTCTGGTTTGTTGACTAATTCGCAAGTTTTGTTCTTGTGAATCATTGACATCTCCTCCTCCATTGCTTTCTTCCACTTCGGGTCTTTAAGAGCTTCTTCATGATCAGCAGGTTCACATAGTGCCACATTACATCTTTGATAGATGTCTGAAAGTGATCTTGTTCCTCTAACTGGTAGATCATCTACCAATTCATCTTCCCACTGGTCTGTTGTCTCCTTCTCAAAAGAATTGCTTCTAAATTCTTCTGAAGGTCTGTTGGTTCCTTGTGAATTTTTCCAGTCCCATTGCTCATCCTCATTGAAGTGAACATCTTTAGCAATGTTTAAAATAGCGATAACGGTAACGTAACGTTTTGCCTTTGTTAGGTTATGTCGCAAATAGCGTAACGCATAACGTAGGTTATGCAATTTTCTATTTATTTAATAAAAATAAATATAAAACTATATAAAATAATTTTAATAAATTGAACAATAAATTTAAAATATCTAAAAATATATAAAATTATTTTGTAATACATAATCTATTCAAATGTTATATTAAGTTTTACAATAATTTTCATAAATCTTCATAAATTATATTAAGTCTGCAACCGCAATTCCAATCATCATTTAAATAATAAAGCAAGATTCCAATTTTTTATTTCGATTCCAATTATTATCATTGTTGTAATTTATATTTTGTAATATTCAATTTATTTTATTTATGACTGTTGATTTCAGTTCAATTAAAAATTTAATAAAATCAACAAGTAAAATATTTTAGCAACCGGACGAGAAATACAACAAGTGGATAAAAAAACAAACTTAAATTATCAAGTTAGAAATTCCAAAAGTAATCAAACAAGCCAACAATTAATTAAGAAAATTACAGCAATTCGCTAATAATCAAAATAATAATCAACAACAATATATAAATTACTAAAAAAAATAATTGTAAATAACGTAGCATAACGTAATTTAACGTAACGTTATATAATATAACGTAAAATAACGTAAAAAACGTACTGTTACGGTGCACTGAGTTATTTCCAGTGGTTACGTAGCGTTGGGATTCTGTTAGGTTGCGTAACGCAAATAACGGGTTTCATAACGCGTTATTTTCAACAATGATCTCTAGTAATCACCATTTTTTCTGTTTGAGGATGATATACTTTGTAGGCTTTAGAAATTGTGCTATAACCAACAAAGATACCTGGAATTGCTTTTTTGTCAAGCTTGTCCCTCTTAACCTGTGGAACATGGACAAAATACAAACAACCGAATACTTTAAGAAAACTTAGTGAAGGTATATACCCATACCAAGCTTCAAATGGAGTTTTGTCTTCAACGGCTACACTTGGAAGCCGATTTTGCAGAAATATTGCTGTATTGGCTGCCTCTGCCCAGAAACTTTTTGGCAACCCCTTCTCATGCAGCATGGATCTAGCCATCTCCATGACATATCTATTCTTCCTTTCACTCACTCCATTTTGCTGTGGAGTGTAAGGAGCAGTGAGCTGATGTTCTATGCCAGCTTCATCACAAAACATGTTAAATTCTGCAGAAGTGTACTATTTTCCATTATCAGACCTTAAGATTTGAATTTTGCAGCCGCTTAAATTTTCCACCATCTTTTTAAATTTTCAGAATACTCCAGTAACTTCAGACTTGAACTTTAGAAAATAAATCCAACACATTCTTGTAAAATCATCAATGAAAAGAATGTAATACCGGGTACCTTGAAGTGATGGTATTCTTTGAGGTCCTCCCACATCTGTATGAACTAGTTGCAGCTTCTGTGTTGCTCTCCAGGATGATTTAGGAAATGGTTTCCTACTTTGTTTACCAAATTGACAAGCATGACAATTTGGCAAGTGATCAACCAGAACAGGTAAACCTCTTGTCACTTCATCTTTCTTCATCTTGAGCATTCGTTGAAGATGACAATGCCCAAGCCTTTTGTGCCAGACTTCAGTGATGTGACATTGGTAGAATAAGCTGTGTGCTCCTCCTCCGTAGGATCAAATGAGAAGCTTTTCCCTTTCATTTTGACACGTAAAATCTCCTTTCCAGTGACATCATAGATGTGACAATACAAGTCTTTAAAGGACACCTTAAATCCTTTTTCAATTAACTGGCCAACACTCAACAAATTTTGATCAATATCAGGTACATAAAGAACATCTGAAATAGTTTTTGTACCTGAACTGGTTGTCATTGCAATGGTTCCTTTTCCTTTTGCAGCAATATAACCACCATTCCCTATCCTGACTTTAGTCATTGCAGTAGCCTTTAACTCCTTAAAAAGAGTTTTGTCAAAGGTCATATGGTTTGTACAACCACTGTCAATGAGCCAACTTTCTGAGGATACCTTTGTAGAGAAACAAGTTGCCACAAACATCTGATCTTCTTCATCTTGATCAGCTACATGGACTTCTTCCTCTAGTTTCTGAGATTTGCTTTTGCAAATCACAGCTTCATGTCCAAGCTGATTGCACTTACTGCACTTTGCATCAGGCCTCTTCCAACACTTGAATGGAGAATGACCCATTTTGCCACAGTGTTCACAAGGAGAGAAGTTTCTCTTTGAGCTTCCACCTTTGTTTCGAGTGCGACTGCTTGAACTACTCCCAGAACTTTCCTGTTGGTGTTTAACTGACAAGGCTTCTTCTATGGCATACTCTTGTCTCATAAGTCTCCTTTGTTCTTGAGCCTTCAAAGCATTCAACAGTTCTGCCAAGGTGATCCTGGACAGATCTTTAGTATTTTCCAAGGTGGTTATTGAGCCTTCATATTTTTCAGGCACCGTAATAAGAATTTTTTCAACAATTCTTGAATCATCAAATTTAGTGCCAAGAAGCCTTACCTTGTTGGCAATGCCAAGCAATCTGTCTGAATATTCTTTGATTGTCTCAGCATCTTTCATCTTTTGCAGCTCAAATCCCCTTGTTAGATTGAGCACTTGCATTCCTCGTATTCTTTCATCTCTTGCGTATTCCATGTTCAGATACTCCCAGATTTCTTTTGCTGATTTGAAATTCATGATCTTCGTGAAAATCGTTGTTGAAACACCAGCAAACAACACTGCTTTGGCCTTTGATTTTCTGGTCTTCTTCTCTTTGTGGCTTTTCATTTGAGCTACCGTCGGATTGTTTGGCAGCGGAGCAACTTCGTAATCTTCTTCGACGGCTTCCCATAGATCCAAAACCTCCAGATAAGTTTCCATTTTAACAGCCCAAAGTTGGTAGTTTTCTCCATCAAAAACATGTGGAGCAGCTTGAGAAAAGTTGGAGAAATTAGTTTCTACTTTCATGGCTACTCACAGGTCCCGTAAGAATAAAGCTCTGATACCAATTGTTAGTTTTTTGAGAAGAAAAATAGAGAAAACGAAGAACAGAAATTGAATGAAATAGAAGAATAAAAGTAAGAAATGAGAAAAGCTGATATGATGCAGCAAAGGGGGATAATTTCATTCATTCTAGTACATTACATTTATAGTAAAAATATCTAAACTGAAAAGATAATGAATCCCAAAAATTACGGTAACAACCAAGATTACGGTAACAATCAAGATTTCTACTAACAATATCCTAAAGAATAGGACTTATTAATTGGAAAAACAAATTCTAGTTATTGACTGAAACTAAACAAAGAAAACTTCAACGTGGCAGTCCTCAAGCAAATTATTAACAATCTTTCTAAGCTTAGGAAAAATTTTGATGGCTTGCTGCTTGATTGCATGAGCTTATACTGCACCAAGGAACAAGGTAGGATTTTTCCTACTGGACAGCTGACCTCCTATATCTTGTGGTGCGTCTCTTGTCTTAGTTTCCTTAATTAGGAATTTAAACGGGGAAATTCTAAATACACCCACTAATTTTTTTTTTCTAAGTACTTTATTTAATGCAGCTCAATATATTTCTAAGGTATTATTTTTTATTTTTTCTCTCTCCTTTTATCTCTAGTTGCCTCTGACCCATCCCCCGCCACCGTCTCCTCCAACTCAGCGGCTCTAGCGCCCCTCCCCTTCCAAAACTCTAGTCCTTTCTAAAGAACCTCAAAACCCTAGGCCCCTCTCAAAAATCTTTTAAAAAGGTAATCTTTTAACTACTTCTAATTTAAATTTTGAGTTTCATTTATTTCTTGATGTTCGAGAATTATTAGGTGTTTGAATTCTTTTTTATTTTTTAAGTATTGAGAATTATTAAGATTTTAATTTGAGAGAGACTAAGAAAAAAGCATGATAGAAGAAGGAAAAGGCAAACTTATATAAAATTCAGAAGATGAGGTCAAATTCGTTAATGAATTATAATAGCAAACTTGAAATAAAATTGAGATCTTTGGTGGGATACTTATAAAATGGTGGATTCATTTAGAATTTCCCATTTACACCTTGTACCTACTTAGAGATGATGTTATTCTTGCATTTAGTTCTTATAGTTTCTTAGAAGAACCTAGTTGTCCTAGTTCATCGAATCTTTCGTTGAGCCTTTACAATGTGGAATGCTGTCCATGACTAACCTCATTCAATTTGTTTTTCTGATGATGATACCAGAATGCTGCTTTTATATAGTAAAAATTCCATGCATAATACTTTAATACTGGGAGTATTGTCGAATAATTCTCTGAATCACTTTTTGGACTTGTTTTTTTGAATTGATATCTTCGTAGAAGGTACTTCACCAGAAGAGTTCGATAAGTTTGTTCAACAAGAATGAGTTTAATATTGATATGCAAATTCTAGAATTATGATGGAACTAAATATGTTGACTCATGTTATGAAAGCAGGGGGTGGTAGTAAATCAGTAAAACAACAACCAGTAGCTGATGTTCCGTAATATACCACTAACAGTTGATACTTGTTAATCTAGTGACATGTGGATAGGGCAACCAAAAACACTGCATATTCTGCGGTATTTAATCTGAAGTGAGACTCATGCCTTTCTCAAGTGCCTACTCCCTCTTTTATTTGGCTTCTATTCAAGTTTGCTACTCTGTTCAAAACTGTTCTGATGACAAATCGACTCTTTGGTGCTATTGGCATTGACATAATTTTTCTGCTCCTATCTCAAGGACTGGGATTGCGTGGTTACTGGCATCTTCTTGTTTCCTTGGTAGGAGAGCAACTCTAGATTAACAGCAGACTTGACTCTGCATCATACCCACGACTATTTTTTTAGATGAGTTCTGTGTGTTTATTGATGGTAACATCTGTGTATTTTATTTATTTCTGTATTTTATTTCTTCTCAATCTCCTTGTAATTCTTTCATTGGTGCAGTAAACTGGGTGAATAGTCATCATTTGATTTTAAAGAAGTAAATGCATCATAGATTTGGGCCGTTAAGATTCTTGATCTTTCTAAGACTAGGAGAATTTGGAGGGTTTCTGCTTGATTATAGAACCTTAAACTGCCAAATCAACCAGTCAAATTTTTCCTACTCAATAGCTGACCTGCTATTGTTTTGTATGAGGTTCTTGATTATGTTAACAACTAATCATGATAGCAGTTTATATATATATATATATATATATATATATATATATATATATATATATATATATATATATATATATATATATATATATGAGAAAACGAAAAATTCACCGGTGGTGAAGAGAGTTCCTTCACCGCTGCTTAGGCGGCCCAATAAAATTATTATACGTGGCGCCACTTAAGATAACAAATAAAAAAACTCTCTTAACTGTCCTTTGAGTGGCGCCACGTGTAATAATTGTATTGGGCTACCTAAACTGCGGTGAAGCAACTCTCTTCACCGTCGGTGATTTTCCCGTTTACTCTCTCTCTCTCTCTCTATATATATAGAGAGAGAGTAAACGGGAAATTCACCGACGGTGAAGGGAGTTACTTCACCGCCGCTTATGTGGCCCAATAAAATTATTACACGTGACGCCACTTAAAATAACAAATAAAAGAACTCTCTTAACCGCCTTTTGAGTGGCACTACGTGTAATAATTTTATTGGGCCACTTAAGCGGCAGTGAAGGAACTCCCTTTACCGCCTGTGAATTTCCAGTTTCCTCTCTCTCTCTCTCTCTATATATATATATAATGTATGTATGTTAACAACTAATCTTGATTATGTATGTAGTTGGACTATAAACTTTACGCTAAATCTAGAAAGTTAGTATTAATATTTTTTCCATCACATTCGCTAGTAACCCACAATCACTTTTTTCTCCCCACTATTCCCTTTTTGAAATTTTGACCAACACATCTCAAGACTGATGGATGGTAAAAAATGTGTTAAATTTAACCTCTTAGATTTAGTGGAAAGTTTGTACTCCATCTCATATATATATATATATATATATATATATATATATATATATATATATATATATATATATATTACACATACATATACATACATACACACACACAGAGAGAGGGGAGGGATTAATAGGTAAAAAACATTGTAAGACCAAAATTAACATCCTTGGTGATCATAACTCTATAGCCACAACATCCATCGATCGACCACTACGACGTTAATTTCTTCCACCTAGGGTCCACTCATATCCAGTTTTATTGGAAATAGTTTTGGTTTGCCACTTGATCAAGAGGATATAAAATGTTATGTTTTCGGAAATCGTTAATTGTGTATCCACTTGATCGAGGAGAGGTGACACTTGTGGACTAATGGCCACCATGGACACTCGTTTTGGTCCTAAGGCGGTTGATTCCCATTATCTCATATATATATATATATATATATTAAATGGAAAATTCACCGGCGGTGAAGGGAGTTCCTTCACCGCCGCTTAGGTAGCCCAATAAAATTATTACACGTGACGCCACTCAAAGAGCGGTTAAGCGAATTTTTTTATTTGTTACCTTGAGTGGCGGTACGTGTAATAATTTTATTGGGCCACCTAAGCGGCGGTGAAGGAATTCCTTTCACCATTGGTAAATTTTCCGTTTTCTCATATATATATATATAATATGAAAAAGTGTATTAAGGTGCCTTCAAAGGGAGTTGTTTATAGAGGCATCCCTAAATTTCAGTTTGGAGGATCTATATAGATGATCAAAACCATTAATTATAATTTCCGTGTCAAAAAATGGTGGTGTACAAAAAATCATGCCTTTTTATACATTTTGTCCATATATTGGATAGATACAAAATAACGATTTTTCAACGATAGAGCAAATAAAACCTCTTGATCAATGATGAAGAAGTTTCCAAGTCATATAATTTTTTTTATACATCACATATTTAGAGTATGGAGATTATAATTAAGAGTTCAGATTGTCCATATACACCCTTTATATTGAAATTTAAGGGCACCTTTATAGACTGCTCCATAGAAACACTTTAAATACGCCATTCCCATATATAAAAATTTATATATGGGATTATTGTAAATGAGCTGCCAACTCAGGAAACTTATTTGAGCTAGCAGTGAAAAACACATCCTATTATTTTTTCAACATTTTTTAGAATTATGATCTCCACCTCCTTAGTTTATTTAGAATCTAATTTTATGGTTTTTGGAGTTCATTTACCCTTCCACATATGGATGTAAGATGTTTTATTTATCAAAAACTATTAATTTTATGTCTACTTGATTGAGGACCAATTTAAAACTAAAACCCAATAAATTGCATATTAGTTAATCTTGGGGGATTGAGATCATAATCCCTAAAAGTTTTTTTAAAAAAATATTGGAGATATTGGAAGTGGACAGATTCTTATGTTATAAATATATATAGTTTGACTATGATACTAACAAGAGTATGTTAAATATAGACTCTATCAAGTTTGAAACTATAGGTTTGGGTACCAAAAAATAAAATTGAACTGTATGGATGTGATCTTCTATATATAAACAATTTAAATAGTAATTTCATCCTTATTAGTTACTTTTATTATAAAGTCATTTTGTCAGGGAATTGTTAAATAAATCTTTAAACTTGTGTGAATGGTGTTAAGAAATATTTGAAAAAATAACTTTTTCTGTGTGTTACATGAGAAGTAATTTATGTATCATTTTTTTAGTCTTAATAATCTTTTTCAGCCTAAAACTAGTTTTGAGGATTAATACTTCAGATAAGGGCATTTTCATTACTAAAAGTCCCATGCTTTTTGATAATTGTGGTAGCGGATGGTAGTTTATTTTGAAGTTGAGGGGAAGTTCAAAGTAGTTAAAAATAAAGAAAGCAAGTTCCTGCTAGTTTAGTGAAAATGGCTCATTATTCGAGGTGGTCTATTGTGCTATAGGCCCAGAGTGTGGTATTTAATATATTAATTGACTAATAAGAGGTATAGCTAAAACCTTGTATTTCTTCAGTCAGCAATGGCTTGCGTCATCATTTAACTCAGTGGAACATAAAGCCTGTTTTGACTGATGATGATCATATTTGTTTTTAACATGGAATGTGACTTTCAAATGTAGTGACTGAAATTCATGGGAGAACATTTGGAGTTTGGACACTTTTGACTTGCACTATGTGCTGGCTTTGTGCATTCAACCTTGAGAACAAGCCTCTATACGCTGCAACTCTTTTATCGTTCATCTATGCGTTCGGCCATTTTCTGACTGAATATTTGATATTCCACACAATGGCTGCATCCAACCTCAGCACTGTTGGCTTCTTTGCAGGTATCGTACTCTTCCTTCTTCTCCCATGTTCGTTTCTCTTATTAGTCTTTTTTAGAACATGTTATCTGCTACGGTATTCTTCTTTATCAATTTTGAAAAATTTCCCACCCACACACACACACAGAGAGAGAGAGAGAGAGAGAGAGAGAGAGAGAGAGAGAGAACAAACACATATATTTATATATTTGTGTAGTCAGTTAATTCCAATTTCATTTATCACTCTGTATGAGAAAGTTATGACTTTCTACATATCTTTTAGTGATTTAAAACTTGAGTCAAGAAAGTTTTTGGATTGGGTACAGGTTGAATGAAACTGATCCTAGCCCTGATGCGATCTTCACCTGATTCTACAGTGGGTAGGGTACAGATTTAAAGGAACCAACTCTGACTTTGATCCGACCTGACCTGACCTGACCCCTAACTTAAGCTAGATTCCCGACATCCCATTAAAGCTGATTATGGTTTCTAAATATATAATTGACTTGACCTAAGAATGACACAAAGTAAATTGCAGACTCAATTAATACACCTGTTGAATGGGGTTCATTATAAGAAGACTTGTATTGACCCTTAGGTTTTTTTATTCAGTTTTTATTGACTCGATTATTTTGACTCTTAGTTTTCCATTTGCTTTTCATTACAAGTAAGTTGTATTAGACTCTTGTAATGGAATAGAAAACGAATGAATATGAAAACTTTTGTCTTATCATTTTGATTTGCTAAACAAAATCAAATATTTTCTCAAGGGATTCATGTGAGAGTGGGTATGTGATTCACCTGGGTGTGAGGTCCGGACTAAATTTGCATTGTTTTATATTTGTATTCTTCCCCAAATCTTGACCAAAACCCTAAAATCTTTCCACCCTGCTCGGAGAAAAGATATTCATCTTCTTGGTCTTCATCCATCTTCTTTTAATTTTGTTTTGAATTTTTAGTTATGAGAAAAAAGTAGACAGGAAAAACAGTGAAGAAAAAGGGAAAAAGAAAGACGGAAAACTAAAAAAAAGTAAAGAAATTTCAGTAGCACAACAACAACATCATCACTGATCATCAATCATCAACATCGACATCTTCGCACTAGCAACCTCATCAAAACTAACAACGATGCCAGTTCTACAACTCCGTATCATTTTTCTGCGCCCTAGTTCGTGATCCAAGACATCCAATCACTCCGCATCTTTTTTTTGAGTCCGCTGTCATTATCGTCAATGATCAAAATAAGTGGAGCATAATATATATAATGTTTTCCTAAATTCTCATGGTTTTAATGACTAAAATTGTTATGAAGATTGAGAGAGCCATCTTGAAGTTTTCTTCTATTGTTTTCCTCTAGCATCTGAGAAAAAAGGCCTTTATGCTCGATTTAAGTTGGTTAAAAAAGCTTTTTTTTGGTGCCAAGGCATCTCTATAAAGTTATTTCGCTTGAAAATTGCAAAACTTTAGAAAAGATGGTGGAAAAATAGTGACTATATAATCAAGGATTAGAAAAGATAGAATACACAGTTCAACTCTCATAAATAGATGAATGTACAATTCAAAAGTTGTAACCACTTGATAAAAATCAAAACTTTTCTTTATGATTTATGAATCTATGATGATGGAAACTTGGTTAGAGTGGCTCTTTGGCCCCGTTGACGATCCATCAACAATCTTGACGTAGAGATTGTGATGAGGGTCATGAGAGAAGAGGAGAGAAAGCTTATTTGTTAGAGGTGTAGTGTGGAAACATAGCAAAAAATTCTTCACGGCGATATGTGTCTTCACCTCGACAAGTTTGATATAAAAGCTCTCTCATTTGAATGCAGTTATGGAGATTTTGTAGAGAAAATGGTGAAGATGATGACCTTATTGATGTAAAGATCTCTCCTCAACGACTCTAAAATATAGAATTTTTAAATCCCATTAAAGTTGGATGTCATAGAGTTTCTAAAGAGTTTCATGAATGTTCATCCTTTAATTAATCGTGGTCGTAGATGAGTCTAATCCTAATCCAACCCTCCAAAAGATTCTCCAAGTATATGATAGTCAGAAATATCTCTAACTCAAATAGGGATTAACTTGTCATCTTAGCATCCCAAAATCCATGATCAAAACCTGCAAGTGCTGGGTCAGTTCGAATTGAAAGTTGGCTGTCAGTGGCCAGTCATAAATGGCGGATTGCACTGCTATTGATTACTAGCCTATCATCGATGGCAGTAGCGAACCCTATAGCAAAGGATGCATGTAGATTGATGGGCCATCGATGCTTGGGGTTTGCTAGCCATTGATGGCTAGGGTTGGTCATCAATGGCCCCACTTTGGGCCAACAATGTAGCGCTCCATTGAAAACTTAATAAATTTGGACTTTAGGCTTTATCGAGCTGATTCGAAAGCCATTACAAAGAGAAGTCGGAGCTTTTCAACTTCTTCCAACAGAGATTTTTCCAGTTTAAAATTGATGTTGCTGCACATGTTTCAATCAAACTTGATTCCATGACCGTAGACCATATTCATGATCTCCAATCCTTATCTTTCTAGCACCTACAAAAGTATGCCGACATTGGTATCTTTTGTAAGCTCAACTTTGTGCACGATATGCTCCTCACCTTGTTCCATATTATTTTCCAAAATCTTGTCTATTTCCATGATCTAATTACAAAGTTGAATAAGAATATGAGTTTGAATCTAAGATAGAGATGAAGAAGAGCTATAAGAATTGAAAGCTAAGCCCAAAGTTGAGTATGAGCCAAATTTCAGAGATTTTGTTATAGATATTATACTTAAAATTCTCGTTGAGCTTTCCGACCGGAGCCTAACATAGAAGTTCTTCAGGGGTCCAAGCCAGAAATTCTTATCGAGTCCCTACCATTGATAAAAGAAACTTTAAGGTATGTAGAAATTGCAAAATCCCTTATTAAGACATAAATCTTTTGGTAGAACTAGCTGTGAGGGTATTATCTTCTTCCTCAATTGTGAAGTTTTCATTATTTATGAGAATGCTTGACGTATACGATCCATTTCGTGTCTTTTTATTATGCTGAGCATGTCTACGGTGTGAAGAACCATAAAGCCCATTCAATGGTACCATCTTAATTAGACACTACATATTACATCTTCAGGTGTTGTTTTCACTACTAAGATTATTTCATTTATCAACTTTTTGTCAAAGAATAAAAAGCTTTAGAAGCTGCTGGAACTGTGGCGTCAATCACTGGAGGTGGATCTTCTGAAGCTAAGGAGAATTGGTGGGGATGATTATGAGAAGACTTGTATTAATCCTTGGGTGGATTTGTTAGTTTTTAGTGACTCTTGATTATTTTCATTCTTCGTTTTTCATTTAATTTTTGGTATGGATTAATTATACTAGACTCTTGTAATAGAATAAAGATGATTGAATATGAAAACTTGTCTTAGCATGTTGATTTGCTAAACAAAATTAAATCTTTTCTCAAGTGATTCGTGTAATAGTAGACGTGTAATTCACTTGGATGCAAGGCCTGAATCCTATTTATATTATTTTATATTTGTGTTCTCCAAATGTCCTCCAAAACTCTAAAATCATGTTGTCCTACGTCACCTATGCTTTTAATCTAATACTGACTTGGATATTCATTAAATTAGCTCCACCAGAATATGCAATATTTTTTATTTGAAAAAAGCCATGCATGAAAATGTGGAAAAGCATTAACGGAAAAAATTCAGGTCTTTTCTTTTATTGTTAATAGTTGACTTTCTTACCATCTCCCACTAATTTGACAAATAATTTACTCTTCGGTATATCTGTACCTGAAACCCAACAGGTATTAACAATCCAAGCCTAACAAAAGCCGATCCAGCCAGATACTAGCTCTAGCCAGTGCCACAATATGATTTTAAGTCAATTGTCCATCAATTCTTGATTATATTCACGTAGTTGTCAGTGAAAGGTCTTTTAGTAGCCTAACTGACCTCATATGACATCAAACTTAGAAGTGTGATAATATATGCCTATGTTCTTTAAATCTTCCAAGGCTGGAACTTCTTAAAGTTTTACATACCTTTAACTTTCAAGTAAATAAGTTTATTGCTCAATCAATAAGGAAGTTTACAATAATAGAGGGCCACCCTGTTACCTGAAATCGGTGCTTTCTCTACTTTTTTTTATCTTAATTGTCAGCAAGCACATCTGCCCTTGCATATACTATGAAGCAACATTTCTTAAGATAATCTATTGAATACAACGTCTGTCGTGTAGGAAAATTGTTGAAACTTAACTTTAATATTTATCTTCGTCAACTGTAAAGAACAATTGTTCGGGTTTCATTTACTTTAAGATTTCAGCCAAATGTTTATGTTGTTTCCATAATGCAGAGAGACTGTTACTTACAAGCCTCTTGTCTTGTCATTTAATCCTTGTAGTATTGATATTGCTCTTCAATCTGAAATACTGCAATCTGCATATCATTTCATACTAGGTGAATACCATGCTAGCTTGTAGAAACTTTCCTATTAATCTGAAACATGCATTTAGGGGTTTTATTCATCAAAAATTAAAAGGGAGACAGGAAAATACACAACTGTTCTGCCTATTTTGTAGTACATGACATCTTCTATTTTTCGGTTAAAATATTTTTCTTTAGCTAATATTTAATCCTTCAATAGAAAGTTATATTGATTTTTGTCTTATGACGTTCTATTTCATGGTACTGTAGGCACATCAATCGTATGGATGTTGTTAGAATGGAATTCACATATACCGAAGGTTGCCTCCAAACTGACATGAATAGTGGCAGTTCTCCGTTGAGAGGCATTAGTTCCTAGTCCTTTCCTGTTTTTCTTTTTCGGTAATTTTTAGCCACATTCTCTTTTGTCACTATTGATCATATTGGTCTTATCTTTCCATCATTGGCATGGGTTCAAATATTAGCTATGAACTTCTTATGAGAATTTTATTTGCTACCATAATGTTCCTCATATTAATAATGATGTTGTCTTCTTCTAGCATTAACATGAGTATTTTGGCAAAGTTTTCATATGAAACACTTGTGCACGCTATGCCTTTAAATAGCATCTGGAGATTTGTAACCCAATTCGATCAGATCATTTAGACATCTATTGGGTTTGGATTGAAAAATTGAACCCTATAACTCTATTGGACGTGGCCAGGAGGGATGCCATGTCGTATGGGGGATATTGGGCAACAAGTTGGGATATTGAGAAAATAGTGCACCATAACAGATGAAATATTTCATGCATATAATATTGAGAAATTTAGACTAAATGCAGCGTTCTAATTGTCATTTATCAAATAAATTGTAATACCTAATTGCAATCCTGTTAAAAGATCTTGTGACACAACCAAACAAACAATACAACAAAGATCTCAAGTACTACAATATAATTATAAGCAATAACCATAATGAATAAGTAAGTAAATAAATGAACATACAAAACTATGGTAATTCATGTGCAAGATGACTTGTTAGGGGTGTGTCTGGCACAAATGCTATAATCGTGACCTTCATATCACGACTTTGAGCGATTAAAAGGACATGTCTGTCAATATGTGAGGAGTATGATATGCTTGGCATATTAAAATAGTGTTTTGTTGGGTCGGGTTTCGATATGACCCTTTACAAACCTGAAGTATGCATGCCCAAAATTGTTTGTATGCCAACATATTGAATGTAAATAAATGATTAACTGTACTAGCAATTGTATAAAGCTTGTTACAGTATAGTTCACTAGAACTAGATTGGTCGAATTATAAATCAAAACTTGATGATGTGATGTTTTTAGATGGTGACCAATAACTGTATGTATCAGAAATATCATATCATATTTTGATGATTATATCCAATTTTTAGGTATCAGATTTGATATTTGACCCTATAATATCAGTATTGGTATTGCCAAGGTTGCGGATACGATAGGTTCGATATTGCCGATTTCCAATACCATGAACCTTCTACCCTGTACTGATGCTGCTTTTGAGATTTTAGACCTTGGTTAAAACAATTTAAATCAGAACAAAAATGAAAAATGTATTGATATGAACATAAAGCAAGAACGAAATTTGACAAATTTCGTGTTGGAAAAGATAATTACCAGAATGAAAGATATTTCATCGGTACTTACCTAAATCTAATTATGATCCAACCGAACTGGAACAAGGTAACAAAGACGAGATTATGATTTGAACTGTAGTCCAAGTCTTGTTTCGTGGTTGGGTTTTGGTTTGGATACGACTTGGACTTGATCTGAATCCATTCTGTTTATAACTCTAATTCTAGCATACTGTATCTGGTAAGTTTATTTGAAATCTAGGATGTGATGTTGCAACGCTGAACCTGGTATGTTTGATCTTCACATGCATGAATGTGGTAACTATGAAGGAATGGCAACAATTTTCTTTTTTACTGTAGTTTTTTAAAGCAAAAATTTGAGAGAGGTCTAAAGTGGTCTTTGAATCGAAGTTAGAAAATAAGATTTAGGAGCCATGGACTATTTGTTTGGGAACTCTACCGGAATTTTTGAGAATTTATTAATTATTAATTTCAACAAAAAATACAATTGTTGAAGGCAACTTTATCTCTTTACCAAGTATGCTTTTATTAGAAAGATGTTCAAATGTGTCACCAGCTCTCAGCTGCTGATGTAAGCTGATTATTGTCTAACTCTCAACCAAGTTTCAAGGTATCTTGTACTATTTTAAGTTATATTGAAATGAAAATGATGAAACTTTGTTTTCTTTTTCAGAAAAAAAAAAATAGGAATTACCTGGTCTCGATGCTTTTTTCCTTGACCCACATCCAAAACTGCTCTTCCTCCTAGAAGCCTCCACTCTCGTAAGTCGACCTTCAAGTATAAGCATCCCTGGCTGATATAGGAAAGAGTGACCGAGGAATCTCTTAAAATGGTTCCTGATATAGATCTAAGAACAGCATCCCCTGAATGAGGCTAACCTCCGACAATAGGTGTAGACAATAAAAACAAAACAATAGTAGTGGATTATCTTAATCATTTTCCTCAAAGATGCAATCTAGTGAAAGCTAGGGATTCGGACACAGATACAGATACACACACAGCACACAACATTTGTGAAAAAATGAGGACACGAATATGACAAGGGCATGGGAAAAAGATATAAATATACGTACATATTATTTTATTATTAATGTAATAATGTTACTAAAATATCCAAAACAAAATTATTGGCAATGTATGAATTCTTCTTTATTTCTTTATAAAAAACAGTTCTTACCATCAACATAACAAGTCTCCCCCCTCTTCCTCTATAGGTAAAGAGAGAGAAAAACGACGGTTATGATGACAATGGTTATTGATCTGTGTATAGTGTGAGCACAAAAGAAAAAAAATTAAGATATGAAAACCAAATAATACTCATGTCCACATGAAGTAATTAAAATATAACTTCGCAAAAGTAACTAAGAATAGATAAATTACTAATTTAATAATACTCTTCTTAGACCATTTAACTCTTTTCTTTATAGATATAATCAATAAGAAGCACGGACACGAAAATGACATTGTGATTTTTCCTTTATTTTATTGGACACGCCGCGTAGCGTGTCCGACATGGTTTTTAGCATGTTTATGGTATGTATTTGATTGACATGTGTCCAATACGGACACTGCACCCTCGACGGTGTGTCTGTACTTCTCATCGTGGAAGTATGTAGTATGAATGTCACCTTCATTAAGCCACTTATGCATTGTTCATTATCAACACATTATCTCTTACCATTGGTAGATATCCAAGATTTCAAAGCGACAATCTGCAAGTTTGTTTCTTGCAGCCTTCCGGAGAATCTCGACCCCTTCCTGTTTCACCCAAGTCATCTATAATATGCATGGGTTCATTCTTACGGATCCTCAAGCTCCCATACCGGCGCTTCTCCCACCTAAAGAATACTCGTCTAAGACCTCTTGGGTCTGGTGCAGAGGTCTCCTGCAACATCTGTTGCTTAAGTGGTGGTTGGGACCAACTATCTCTTATATTTTTTTGCAACTTCTGAAGATTCCAGCCACCACCTTTCAAATCTAAAAATGCAATCCTTTTCCTTTGCCGGCTCACCAAACCGAAGACCAGTAGTTTCATGATCAAATGTGGGTCTCTGAGCGGCTATGGCCTGTGCACGTGGAACTTAGCCTCCCATGCATCATCACCTTGTTTGATGGACTACAACCTGAATAATATCGAGACTAGGTAGTTGGATGCGTGTAGCCAGTGCACACACACAAAACCTATCCGAACTTTGAATGTATCTAAAAACCTTATTTATTTTGGACTGCTCATCAAATGGATTGAGGGGCACAAATCTTGGGAAGACGACGAGTTACAATAAAGTTGACTTCACGATGTATTAGGATGTCTTTACATGTGTCGACTATTAGTAGGAGCTTGATTAGCGGATGTTTGCTAAGGTAGGATGTACTATTTAAAAACTCAACTTGCTTGGTGGAGTCTTTAGATTATATCATAGTATGCCGCGTTGTTAATAGAATATTTTCATCTAAGGGACTGATGCATCAAATGTGACACCTAAGACGATTATAGTTCTGCACAAACCATGGGAAGACTTTGAATTATATGAAGTTGACTTTGAAAAGGATACATATATTATTGATGGTGTTTGTACGTACGCGTAGTAGTTTTCTTACTTCGTCTTGAACCTAACAGACTTGGAGTTTATACTTAAGGAGTCATCAAAGAGATCGAATCATTCAAATTTTGACCCTAACCTAAGTTTTGTACACATCTAAACATTTGATTTGTGTTTAGTCTGTGGTTAATGACCGAGCCTCTTGATTGATGTATATTAACTTTCATGACTGATAGAACTCCAGCTAAAGGATGCAGGAGAGATTTTTGTGATTCTTATAGACAAATTACTTTAAATTATGACCGATGATAAAGTTTTTAGATAGATTTTGAGCGTATAAAGTTGATGCCAGGGATCAAATAGAAAAATGGATTAAGATCACACAAAAGGGGTATACACGTCGAATAATATGATGTTATTATGCCAGTAGTATTGTATAGTACACGAGGTCATTGTCTATATAGGGATTCATTAGACTATAGCTATGCAGCTATAGAGATTCCATCGCCTACTAGTGCCGGTTCCCCCACAGTTCCAACTGCTTCAACATAAATTTAGAACTCTTCCAATTATAGTATCACACGCTTCTAGAGATAGTCATATTATTATAGGATGCCTTGTGAGTCTAGAGCGAGTAGCAGCTGATCAAACTTCATTGTCTATTCCTTTTACTAGAATTTTAGCAACAAATCGTATTATTACTTTAGATCTACAGTTCGTCTAAAATAAAATCAAAAGAGGAAAGTTTTAGACAAAAAACATTTTTGAAGAAAATGTCTTTTGCATATGCTCTCTATAGGATATAATTAGTGAAGCTAAAATCTACAATAAGAGTTGGTCCTTAGGAATTGATTGATTTATCTCAAAGAATTAAGCCATTAATTGTAATTTGATTTTCTAAGGAGAAATTTACAAGTTCATGGTAGTATATTAGTATTGGGAATTCAGTTAAAGGACCGATTGAAGAACTGAATGTTGAGATTTTTTTTTTTTTACGTGAGAAAAAGACAACATAGAGTCATCATGTATATTTCATAAAGGTATGAAATAGTATATATATATATATAATAATTAAAAATAAAGAGAGAAAAAGACAACAAAAAACAAAAACAAAAAAGGGAGTGCCTATTTCTGGAGCCAAGTGTTGGTGTAGTAGTTGATGCATTGGATGATAGAGTATCTCGGTTGTCATTTTGAAATATCCGCTTGTTACGCTCGTTCCATATACATCAGAATACTGCTAGAGTGATAGCGTCCCATAATTTGGAAATATTCAAGGAGACTCTTCGTTAATGCCAGTATCACAGTGCTTGTAGGGACGACGGGAGATGTAGGAGGTTATATAGGGAGAGGAAGTGCTGCCAAATTTAGTGTGTAAATAGATATGATAGGAAAAGGTGACTGGAGATTTCAGGGGTAGAGTAATATAAGAGACAACATAAAGCGATGGTTATGTTGTGCCGAGAGAGGATTTCGAAGGTGAGTAACCGGTCATTTAATGTGAGACATGCTGTGAATTTGACTTTAAGGAGAGTGGGTGCAGACCAGATTATTAATGTTGGTATGTTTGTTGGAGATGTCGGGTTGATGTGGTGGTAGAGAGATGCTACTGAAAACTGTCTATCATTGGTGAGGGTCCATGTTATAGTATCAAGAAAATGATGCCATGTCAAAGGCGATGGGAGAAGTTGTAGGAGTGATGAGAGAGTCTGAAGGCGCAGGGGAGAGAGTAGGTGGTTGAAAGAGAGGGTCCAAGTATTATTATAAATCTGAGAAGCAATGGTGACAGATTGGTTCAATGCGATTTAGAATAGAGAGGGGAAAGCTAAGTTCAGCAATTGATTACCAATCCAGTGATCTGCCCAGAGTTTTATGTGATTTCCTGCCCCACTATAAATTAGACGAAGTCCCAATTTGAAAAAAAAAAACGGAGCATTTGACGACTTCATGCCAGAAGGGAGAGCATTTTGGGGGAGCTGTGCTGGAGAGGTCAAGTGCACGGTGATATTGGTAGTAGTTAAGATGAACTAACTTTGGTAGGATGAAGTGTCACCGCCATTTGAAAATTAGTGCAATGTTAAACAACTTGAGGTCTCTGATGCCGAGGCCACCTTGGGATTTGGGTTACAGACTTGGTTCCAATTAACAAGACATGCCCCATTGGATTTGTCATCACAACCTGTCCAAAGAAAGGTTCGTCTAATTTTATCGATTTCATTGATTACTCATTTGGGCAGTAGGAAGACATGCAGTGAAGAGGGACGGATATTAGGGTGACGTTAACTAGGACTAGTCTACCTCCTCTAAAGAGGTTGTTTCCCTTCCAAGAAGCTAGACGGCGTCTGATTTTGTCTATGAATGGTAGGAATTCGCTCCTTGCTAACTTGGTGGCGTTTAGGAGATTGCTAAGTAGGTGAAGGGTAGGGAACCAACTTGACATTTTAGGATGAACGAGGCATCTGAAGAGATGGACTGGCTAATGAGATTGAAACTTAGTATGATCGAAAAGGATAAATCACTAATGGAGTCTTGGGTCCTCTCGTTTTTTTAAGTACGTCCAATCATCCTTTAGCTTGTTTCTGGCTGACTCTGTTCATCTCACAGTTATTTTCCCCCTTTTTAACCAAATCCAAACTATTCTAACTGGGTTAATTCATGTTTTAACCGGGTGTGGGACACTTGTGACAAATTTTACCATAGCTTGTATCTGGTCGAGTTAACGTCCCATCGTGGCTGTTACGAGGTCAAGCCCAAACAATCTCTTTCGCATCTTCGCAAGTTGGAGTGAGGGCCAGATTATGATAAAAGACAAAACAGTGCAAAGTACCATACAAATACAAATACTAGGCTGAGGAATGCTAGGGATATGCCCGTGCAAACCTCACGGTACAACTAGGCAAAAATAACTCCTAGACTACAACCAAAGCAGTACATACTCAAAGAACAACCGTAGAAAAAGAAAGTACACAAGGACTCCCCTTCTGCAGACAGTAATGACGTACGAGATCACCCTCCTATCCGTTCGCCCCTGAAGTCCTGGAGATAGCTGTTATCGTAGTCAGATAAGCACACTCGCTCCCTGTCTGAAAACTGACATGTCCATAACAAAACATCCATGTAAGTTCTAATAACAGAACATCCACGTCATATTACTATAGTGCAATAAAATTTATTTAGAAGGAATCAAAGGTGGAGTGAGGACCTAGTCTCTACTTCCATGTCACTCACTTTCCTTCTTTTATGGCCATTAAGCCTGTGAAGTCTTTGGCTTCCTTCATGGGTTTGAGAGGTGGACTAATTTCATCCTTAGCTTCCTTTATAGGTCTACGAGGTGGACTAATTTCAGCCTGCAGATCATCTTTTGCACGACGAAGTGTGGTGCTGTAGGATTCTAGACTCTTGCTCCATTCTATCAGATACTGTAAAAATTTATCTCTGGTCAGTGCTCTATAGCGTATTTCTACAACCCATTGTGGGGCAACCTTCATGAATTCAACCCTCTAAATTCTAGTTTTCAATTATAAACATCGTGTTTACATGAATGATTCAATAAAGACAATATCTCGTTTTTCTAGACTGAATAAAATATTTTTTTATTTTAAACTCAAAAAATCAATACAAAAAATGTATGAAGATGTTATTTGTATTATAATATCTTAAATTTACATAGAAATTATAGAGCATAAATATCTATATTCTATAATATCATAAATTTAATGTGAGTTATACAATAGAAATATGATAATTTTTTAGTTCAAGGTGTGCTTAGCCTCCTACACCCTGCCTGACAAGCTGTGTACAATTCCGACTTCCAAATAATTTTGTTGGTTCAAATGTCAGGGTCTGCCACGTGATTCCAGAATATTAGTCAAAAAGCTTGCCCATGCTCAAAATTAGTGTGCACCAACAGGATATAGTGGTTCCCACTATTCCCACATCCTGCCATCAGTTATTGTCCTGAGTAGCCAGCCATCAAAGTTGAATTAAATGCCTGTATCGAGGTTAACTGCCCATATCCAGGACCAAGCAAGCAACCAATTTATTTATTTCTGGAAGAACAAGAGAAGCCTGCGAGTTGAGTTTACTTATGGTTCTTCTTGTTACGTAGATTCCCTGTTGCTATCTACTCTATATATGAACAGGTACGAAGCAGCTGCAGCAGGGATTTGAATGTCCTTGTTGCTCTCGTCTATAATTTGTGAACCAGGATAAGCGACAAAGCGTAACGCAAAGTCTCGTGGTGGAGACCCTTTGATCTCCCTCTCTTCCAAGATGCTTCATCCTCGTTTACATTGACTACTCCAACGTCTTTGTATCTTCTGTTGGATAAATAAATTTGCTAATATTTCAGATTAATATAGGCAGGCTTATTACTGTTATTAGTTAACAGAATTACTATGCACAGAATTACTACTGTTATTATGCACAGAATTAATTCTGTTATTATGCACAGGTTTCAGTATTATATTTCAATCAGAAATAAAGTTGGAGAAGAAGAATTACGAATTATTATGTATAATAGCAGTCTATATCTTTCCAAATTTGAATTAGAAGAATATTCCTATTACTGTTTACAGAAAACTATTAAATTGTTCTTCTTTAACTAGTTTACTATCCTAAACAGAATAAAGTATTACTGGATTAAGAAAAACCTGTATTCAGAAAGATGAACGTATGCAAAATTGATGAAGACAGGAAGATAATCGAGGCTAGTGTTGAACATTATCTCCTTAAAACCGATTCGCCCTCTACCGCTTGCTTCTGGATTGCAATGGGCGTCGGTCTCCCAGGATACAACGACCGGTCTGCAACAGGAAGGAAGCCGCAATCCTGTTGCTCTAGCGAATCTGATAAAGAACACTCTCTGTATGTATGGTGTAATGCAGGACTGATTTGGGAAGAACTGTTTTTCTGGAAACAAAAACTCTCTGTCAAAAAAACCAAGTTTCTGTCTGCAGAAGAAGGAAAATTCTGTAGATTGTATATTCTAAAAAGTCTGGACAGAGGCCTATTTATAGGTGCGAAGTGCCAAGTGCGCCACTAAAGCGCCCAATGCGCCCTAAACGCCCAATGCGCCCTAAACGCCCATTCGTCCTCGCACACGCTCGTGCGCGTGCGCGAGCGGGTGCGGGCGGTGCGTAGTACCACCCGTGATGCTCAAGGTTTCTCCTCTTCTTACATAAGCAATATCATGGAACAAACAATCCTATATAAACCCACATCCTAACAAATCTCTAGCCAATGTGGGACTATTTTTTTCTTCTTTCTTTTTTTTGTTCCCTTTACTATGTACTCCTCTTTGAAACCATTTTCCATTCACCTAATTCATTTATTTTTGAACTAGTGAATTGGCTCAAAAATTTAAGTTCAAACATATATGAATTCAACTATCCCCCAATGAATGAAAATGACTTAGACACTAATGCAACTAAACAGAGAGTATAATAGAAAGTTACCGCATCGGGAGATGTGGCTTTTGGGTTTGAACCTTCCCTAGTGAAATATTATCGAGTTTACTCGTTAACCAGTGAACACGATGTTTTGAACTATTCAGTTTTTGATGTAAACTAAGACAATAATATTCACACGATTTCTTTCAACTTTAACAGATTCTTATGTTGTGTCCGTTTTGGCCCTGGACAACCTAGTAATTCTATAAGTGCTCTAGAGAATTTAGCCTTTATCATTCTCATAGAAGCGGTCCCTTCACACTCATATAGGTAATCTCTTATTAAGAGTATCCTGCCATACTCTACTTGGATTTCTAAGATATAAGGATTATTAAAAACTTAGTTTATCCTTACACATTGCAGGTTAATCACATTTTACCATAGAAATGATATAGGAATTATTTCCTCAGTGATTCTTACGAGTTCCCCCACAATTCGGTTGTCCCTTTGAACCTAGATCTTGGGATCTCCAGTCAGCTAGGTTGGGTTGCCATTATGGAGTTTTTCTATTTAGTAGGCTGTAATCCTATTCCCCTCGATAACTTATATACTTGATCTTTGGTCAAGCCTTTTGTTAATAGATCTGCAATATTATCTTTTGATTTTATATAATTCAGAGAGATTATTCCGTTTGTAAGCAGCTGTCTTACAATTTTATGTCTACGACATATATGTCATGACTTTCCATTATATAATACATTTTGTGCCCTTCCAATTGCTGATTGATTATCGCAATAGATGCAAATTGCTGACACAGATTTAAGCCACATTGGAATATCTTCTAAAAAGTTTCGAAGCCATTTTGCTTCTTCTCTGGCTTTATCTAAAGCGATAAACTCAGATTCCATAGTGGATCTGGCTATACATGTTTGTTTTGAAGATTTCCAAGAGATAGCTACACCTCCAACAGTAAATACATAACCACTTGTGGATTTGATATCCTTAGAATCTGTAATCTAGTTGGCATCAGTGTATCCTTCTATCACTGCTGGATATCTAGTATAGTGCAATCCATAGTTAGTAGTGTATCTCAAATATTTGAGTACTCTAACTATTGCTTTTCAGTGGTTTTCCCCTGGATTACTTGTAAACCTACTCAGTTTGCTTACTGAGTATGCAATATCAGGTCTTGTGCAGTTCATTAATACATAAGACTGCCAATGATATGAGAATATTCTAATTGAGATATACTAGCACCTATATTCTTTGTAAGATATAGACTCATATCTACAGGTGTCCTAGCTACATCATTATTTTCTTTGTCAAATTTTTCGAGTATCTTCTCGATATAATATGACTGGGATAAGGTATATCCATCAGATGTCCTGGAGATTTTAACACCAAGAATAATATCTGCAATAGCTAAGTCTTTCATGTCAAATTTCTGTGTTAACATGATTTTTACCTCTTTAATTAGAGCCACCGTGCTACCGGTGATAATCATGTCATCCACATATAAACATACAATGAAATAGTTGTGCATATCCCCTTTTACATATACACATTTATCGCATTCATTATAACGAAATCTATTTGACAACATAACTTGGTCAAATTTTTCATGCCATTGTTTAGGTGCTTGTTTAAGTCCATAAAGTGGCTTAACAAGTCTGCACACCTTCTTCTCTTTACCTGGAACTACAAACCCTTCAGATTGTTCCATGTAAATTTCTTCATCTAATTCACCATTTAAAAATGCTGTTTTTACATCTATTTGATGAAGTTCAAGGTTATATAATGCAGCAAAAGCAATTATTAATCTTATGGATGTTATTCTTGTTACATGTGAATATGTATCAAAGTAATCAACACCTTCCTTTTGTCTATAGCCTTTTACTACAAGTCTAGCTTTGTATTTATCTATAGACCCATCAGGTTTTATCTTTCTCTTAAAAATTCATTTATCTCCTAATGGTTTACTTCCTGGAGGAAGATCTACAAGTTCCCAGGTGTGATTTTGAATAATTGATTCAATTTCACTATTTACAGCTTCTTTCCAAAAAAGAGCTTCAGGTGTAGACATAGCCTCTTTATAAGTTTGAGATTCATTTTCTAATATATATGTTAGAAAATTCGGACCAAACGATTTATTATTCCTGGCCCTTTTGCTCCGTTTACATTCATCCTCATTAGTTTTATTTCCAGAATCAGATTCTGTTTCTCTTATAACTTCATCACAAGTCTTTTTAGGGGAACTTGCTTCATAATCTTTACTAGGAAAGATATTCTCAAAAAATACTATATTCCTAGATTCAATAATAGAGTACTTATGTATCTCTGCATGATCTGATTTGAAACAAAGAAACGATAAGCACTGCTATTATGTGCATATCCGATGAATATACAATCAATAGTTTTAGGTCCAATTTTAGTCCTTTTAGGAGTAGGAATTGCAATCTTTGCAAGACACCCCCACACTCTTAAGAATTTATAGCTAGGTGCTCGACCTGTCCATAATTCATAAGGTGTTTTATCTAATTTCTTTTGGGGTATTTTGTTGAGAATATGATTAGCAGAAAGCAAAACTTCCCCCCACATGTTCTGAGGTAAACCAGAACTTATTAACATGGCATTCATCATTTCCTTTAATGTTCTATTCTTACACTTAGCAATTCCATTTTGCTGAGGTGTGTAAGGAGCAGTTGTTTGATGTATAATACCATGTTCTGCACAAGTTTGTGCAAATGGTGCATCATATTCACCACCTCTATCACTTCTTAGCATTTTTATATTTTTGCTAAGTTGATTCTCAACTTCATTTTTATATTGTATAAACATTTCAATTGCCTCATCTTTTGTTCTCATTAGATATACATAACAATATCTAGTACAATCATCTATAAAAGTAATAAAGTATTTCTTTCCACCTCTAGTTTGAACAGATTTTAAATCACAAACATCTGTATGAATTAATTCTGAAGGTTCAGTACTATATTCTACAGAATGGAATGGAAGCTTAGCCATTTTTGATTCAACACATGTTTCGCATTTATCATCAAAGTTTATATTAAAATTAGGCAACATATTTAAATTTATTAATCTTTACAAACTATAATAATTTACATGTCCTAATCTACCATACCAAATATAAGGTGACTCAGTCATATAAGCAGAAGAATCAATTTTTATTATTAACTTTAGGGGCAATGGTCATTACATTTATTTTAAACAGACCATTTGTCATATACTCTCTGCCTACATATATACCATTTTTTGTAAATACAAACTTATCAGACTCAAATACAAGCCTAAACCCTTTCTTACTCAAGACTGATCCTGAAACCAGATTCTTGCAGACATCTGGTACATAAAGTATATCAGTAAGAGTAAGTTTTTTTTCCGAATTCATCTTTAGTACAATGTTTCCTCGTCTTTCAACCTTGGAGCTTGCAGAGTTACCCATGTAGAGTAGTTCTCCTTCCACATGTTCATATGTAGAGAACATCCACTTGTTGGTGCAGATGTGGCGAGTGGTCCCAGTATCCACCCACCATTCTTTAGAATTGCCACCAACTAGGTTAACTTCTGAGACAACGGATGTACAATTTACATCTATATTTGCACAAAGATTTTCTTCCTCGGCCAAATTTACATTAGGATACTTCTTCTTCTTCTTTGAATAATCTTGTGCCTTGCGCACATGGCAGTCCTTTGCACGATATCCAGGCTTATCGCAGTTGTAGCACTTGCCATTAAATCTCTTCGAGTTACCACTCTTAGAGTCTTCACCATTGTGCTTTCGCTTCCTATCATTAGACTTATTAGAATTTTCCATAACGTTAGTTTTAGAAACATTGTATGAATTTCCAATTTTCTTTTCAGAAAGACGGTTATCTTCTTCAATCCTCAAACGTACAATCAGATCTTCAAGTGTCATTTCTTTTCGTTTATACTTTAGGTAATATCTGAATTCTTTCCAAGATGGTGGCAATTTTTCAATAATTGCAGCCACTTGAAATGATTCACTAATAGTCATACCTTCAGCATGAATTTCATGAATGATCATTTGAAGATCTTATACTTGGTTGATTACATTTTTAGAATCAACCATTTTATAATTCAGAAACTTACCGACTACATATTTTTTAGAGCCGACATTTTCTGTATTATATTTCTTGTCTAAGGACTCCCAAAGTTCCTTAGCAGTAGCAATTGAACTATATACATTATACAGTATATTGTCCAATCCATTGAGGATATAATTCTTACTCAAGAAGTCCGCATGTTTCCATGCATCAACTGCCTTTACTGATTGTTGATCATCTTCAATAAGAGTCGGCACAGTCTCCTTCAAGTACTTGGCCAGATTTAGTGTAGTGAGATAGAACAATATTTTCTGTTACCATCTTTTAAAATCTGAGCCACTGAACTTCTCTGGTTTCTCATACTGGCTTGAAGGCACAATTGGAGTAACCATGACAGGAGTTATCACAGTGGACATATAAGATGCAGTGGTCATCTGTATTCATTAAATTTATCTATCTTAATATTTTGTAACAAATTTTAACTTTCTAATAAAACTGAAAATCAATTCTCACTCCAAAACTGAAAATCAATTCTTACTCCAAACCACAAGATTCCTAAAAATATTTCTTCCTCTAAACAGATTTAACTATCTTTTTCCAGAAGCAATTAGATTTAAATAACTAGTGATTAAACACTATTATGACAATATTCAAAATTAATTTAAAACAAAAAAAAAGTCGGTTTTAAGAATGTTGGATAAATAAATTTGCTAATGTTTCATATTAATATGGGCAGATTTATTACTGTTATTAGTTAACAAAATTACTATGCACAGAATTACTACTGTTATTATGCACAGAATTAATTTTGTTATTATGCACAGCTTTCAGTGTTATATTTCAATCAGAAATAAAGTTGGACAAGAAGAATTACGAATTATTATGTATAATAGCAGTTTATATCTCTCCAAATTTGAATTAGAAAAATATTCCTATTACTGTTTACAGAAAACTATTAAATTGTTCTTCTTTAACTAGTTTACTATCCTAAACAGAATAAAGTATTACTAGATTAAGAAAAACCTGTATTCAGAAGGATGAACATATGCATAATTGATGAAGAAAGGAAGATGATCGAGACTAGTGTTGAACACTATCTCCTTAAAACCGATTCGCCCTCCACCGCTTGCTTCTGGATTGCAATGGGCGTCGGTCTCACATGATACAACGACCGGTCTGCAACAGGAAGGAAGCCGCAATCCTGTTGCTCTAGCGAATCTGATAAAGAACACTCTCTGCATGTATGGTGTAATGTAGAACTGATTTAGGAAGAACTGTTTTTCTGAAAACAGAAATTCTCTGTCAAAAAGACAAGTTTCTATCTGCAGAAGAAGGAAAAATTATGTAGATTGTATATTCTAAAAAGTCTGGACATAGGCCTATTTATAGGTGCGAAGTGCCAAGTGCGCCACTAATGCGTCCTCGCACACGCGCGTGCCCGTGTGAGCGGTGCGTAGCACCACCCGTGGTGCTCAAGGTTTCTTTTTTTCTTACATAAGTAATGTTATGAAACAAATAATCATATATAAACCCACATCCTAACAAACCTCTAGCCAATGTGGGACTATTTTTTTCTTCTTTTATTTTTTTGTTTCCTTTGCTATGTACTCCTCTTTGAAACCATTTTCCATTCACCTAGTTCATTTATTTTTGAACTAGTGAATTGGCTCAAAGATTCAAGTTCAAATATACATGAATTCAACATCTTCTCCATTTTGTTAGCTACTTATGTTGATTAGAGACTTCTTGTCCCAAAATGTCTTGGTACTATTTGTTTAGCAAGAGCTATAGTAGAGCTCCCTTTTGAATTCTATGGATCTACCAATTGATAGTGATAGGTTCCAACCCCCACAAGATGGCTTTTCTATTGTAGGTCATAGGAAATCTTTTCTTTTTTTTCTTTTTTAGTGTAAACAGTAGACATTATCTCCTGCATTCCATTAATAAAAAAATTAACGTAACATATCTGTCAAATACAAAGACCAAATACATATACGTACAAAAGAAATATAAATAGTTTCATATGCCAATAAAGAAACACTCCTAGTGTTATGCGTACTTCAGTCCCTCCCCATCAGTTTGGCCTCCATCACACTAGATCTGTTGCAGTGATGTGTGCGTCGTCTTCTTGTGCCGCGACAGTAAGGTTAGAGATCCAGACGTCTCCTTGAATCTCTGCGAGCCAATTGTGTGCCTGTTGCAGAGCCATCTTCATCAAGTCTAGTACCCGTCCAAAAACCGGTATTCTCAATTTTATAGCAGCAAGATAAAGTATTCATCTTTTAACTTTTTTTTAAAAAAAAATATTTCTTTCCGACCACGCATTCCAGCTTTTATGCTTCTCCGTCTATGTTGGCAATGAAAATTTTCAAATAAAATGGAGTTTTCCACAACAGAATGCGGAGCTAATAAGTTAGCTCCGCACCTGGCTATTTTAGCCCTACGTATGAGTGAAACGCGGAGCTAATCAATAGCTCCACGTTCTGGTTTCCTACCTCCGCGTTAACTCTGCGTGAGCAGATAACCAGAATCATAAATTGATTGAGATTAACATTTGGGCTTATCCAATACCCAAATTAAGTCCAATCAGAACTCTAAATCAAGAGATTTAAATCAAAATTAAGATATTTGATTGGAATCCTTGATTAATACAAATTCTATTTAGATAAAAACTCTCATATGGATCTAAAGCTATAAATACCCTCTTGAGGAAGCCTCGGGGGATCCTTTGGAAGTTTTTGTGAAGTTCGAGTTACGTGTGAGAGCCTTGAACGAATCAAGACCAGAGAAGATCATCCAAAGTCGGCCGACATCTTTTTCATCAAGAGCAAGAAGACCATCGTCATCAGATCGTCCAAAGGAACTACTAGTTAGATCCCATCGCTACATAGATTCCACAATTCATTGTAAAAGAGAGCGATAATTATAAATCCTCTCGTTTATTTTTTTTCTTGTTCACTTTCGTTGTAATCTAAGCTGTATTCAATGGAAGGATAGCAAATTTCCATTGCGAACAAACTGGCGACCACAGTGGGAGAAGTCTCTTTCACCAAAGAAGATATCGTGGCGCAATCTGACATCGAGAGGATCGGATCTGACGTGAACATGCTAGTCGTGGAGATCGATCAGCAGAAGTATAAGGAGTATCTCTCCTCTGAGTCAGGTAACCTGACCGAAACGCGGCGCTATTGTCGCGTGCGCTCCAATACCTGAGAATCAGATAATCGGAAATCCACCGTTAATCAGGGACCCTTGGAGACCACGGCCATAGAGCCGTCGTTTGGGCAGGAAACCCTAGCAGGGAGTGATCTCTTTATTGCCGAGGAAAGCTCGGGAACTGGATTGACCAGAACCCAACTCTAAAATAGAAATCGGAGAGCTAGGCGAAAGGCCCTCAAAGCCCGCATTGAACGCGAGGCTAACTTCACAAAACGCGAGGCTACAGTCCCTTGCAAACTGGCTCGCGTTAATCGCAAGACCAGCCAAGATCGCGATAAACGCGAAGCTAAGACTTGCGATAAATGCAAGATTTCTAACACTCGCGTTAATCGCGAGGATAAAATTTCCTTAAACCTAGCGTGTGAAGATTCTCCATGCGAGGCTACTACTGAGCTTAGCGATAAACGCGAGGCCAGTACAACTTATGATAAACGCAAGATTTTTAACACTCGCGTTAATCGCGAGGATAAAATTTCCTTAGAGCCAGCGGGTGATTCTCCACGCGAGGCTACTACTGAGCTTAGCGATAAACGCGAAGCCAGTACAACTTGCGATAAACGCAAGATTTTTAACACTCGCATTAATCGTGAGGATAAAATTTCCTTAGAGTCAGCGTGTGATTCTCCGCGCGAGGCTACTACTGAGCTTAGCGATAAACGCGAAGCCAGCAACACTTGCATTAATCGCAACACTCCTCAGCTCCGCGTAAATCGCGAAGATGATTGGCAATTTTGCGTTAATCGCAAAAATCGCGCTAAACGCGAAGTTATGACTTACGTTAATCACAAGAGTAAGCCAGCGTGCAAGAATTTTCTTCCACGCGGGGCTAAGATTTCAGAAGATAAAGTTCTGCAAAGACGTCAAGCCAGCGTAAAACGCGAAGCTAACGTATCCAAACGTGAGGCTATTTCTTAACCCCGCGTATCAAAATGCGAAGCTACTGCTCAGCTCCGCGTAAATCAACCTGAATACAAAATCAGGGTTGATCATTACACTGTTGAACCAGGACTTGACTCCAATGGTTCCAAGAAACTCCAGTGGGCCCCTAGACCCTCTCAATGGATGAGTGGGCCCCACGACTCCATATTTAAGACCACTGATCTTAGAGGATATCTAACCAAGAAAAGGAGTATAAATCAAGTTCAGTCTGAACCTACTTGTCATTGTCAGCAGCTTATGATAACAGTATCTGCTGTAGTTGACAGTTGTTGCTGCAGTAAGAACAGGGTATCGGTGTTCGATCGATTAACTGAGACGAACAAAAACCATGCTAAGAAGACAAGAACTACTCTCCGAGAAAAGGAATGGAGAATTGTAACCTCGAATATGGTCGGCAAAGGCAAAAAAATCGTGGAGAAAGAATATGAGTCAGATGCAGACGATGAAGAATCTCATCATTTCACCCGGCTCAAATCAGGCGCTGTTCCAGCTCGAAATTATAAGAAACTTGTAAAAGGATCTTATGACGACGATAGCGACAATTCGGCCATAGCTTCTCCTCGTTCTTCGGTATCATCCAGATTACACAAAATGACCCACATATGGCAGATAAATCTGACGATATCGACCAAAGATTTGAAGCCCAAGAGCAGATGATTCGAGGCCAGCAAAAGGCCATTGATGACCTCAAACTAATGTTTCTAAAAGTGGTCGAAAATACCCAGAAGATAGTCGACGATAAGGCTAAAACTTTCTCGGAACCACCACCGAGAACAAATGAAGAAACTAAAGAAGAAAAGGTTTATTCGGCACATGAGGATGAAGATAAATATTCTTTTCATGATCTTCATGAAGAGAAGATGGAAAACCTACAGAAGCAACTAGATGCGTTAATGCAAAAGAAAGAGCTAAACGAATCGGGGGTTTCAAGGCCATATCCGCTTGAGTGGAACTTCGACCCTTATCCAGAAAAATATAAACCCCTCAAATTGGAGTCATATGACGGGAAGGGGTCCCCAAACCAATACCTATATTACTTTTTATCGCAGGCAGGTCATCTAATGTGAAATGATCCCGTAATGACCAAAGTATTTGCGAGCACTTTGCGAGGGCCTGCCTTCAATTGGTTTATGCAGTTTCCCCCAGGTACTATCAATACCTGGAATGATGTCGAGAAACAGTTCTTGGCACGTTTCTTTGAGGATGATACAGAAATATCGGTTCATTCCCTCCTTGCGACGAAATAAGGAGAAGAAGAAATAGTTAAGAGTTTCATTGAACGCTTTAGGGAAAAATCCGTATATTGTCGACATGGTATGATCAGGAAACCATGGTCGAAACCTGTAAGCATAATTTCAGTACCAGCGTGGTGATAAGAATGGGAGCTGTAAAGTCCAAAACTTGGAAAGATCTGCTGAAGCAGGGAGAGCAGGCGGAAGATATAATTCGCCGAATTCAACTTACGCGTGAGAGCACTTGGACTAAGGCATGTGCAATTAGGCGTCTCTGCCGAAATCTGATGATCATGACCCGATCATTTTGGCATGTGCAGTTCAAGTTACGCATAAGAGCTTTAAACTGCCTCCATCAAACTAAGGCATGTGCAATTAGGCACCTCTGTCTAAGTTAATGATCTTTACCCGATCATCCTAGTATAAATAGTTAAACACTTTCATCAAACTATCATTTAGCTCTGTTTAAAAGGGCTTTACCGAGGTTAATAATTGTAACCCGGTCGGTATTAACAGTCTAAGTTACGCAGATGAGCCTTGAATTGTTTTACCAAAATAATGAACTATTTTTTGACAAGTTATTTGTTGTGCAAGCAAATTTTGTAGCCAACAGATAAAAAGAAAAAGAATTGTCTTTATTCATAAAGCAAAAAGTTACAAAAGTAGAGGGAGTTATAGCTCTCCCAAAATCTTCAACCTATTCGTCAACTCATCAATAACTCGACGACGAGTCTCCTCTACGGAGTGTTGAGCTTGTCGGCACAAGTCATCGCCATTTAATGTGAATTGCTGGATCAACCGCTGATGAGATTCTTCAAAAGCGCGGCTCTTTATTATGTCCTCCTATTTTAAACTATCCTGTTGATTGTACTGTGTCATACGAGATGCTTTTCTAGCTCAATTCCCTAGTTCACATGCAAAAGATCTCCTCTACAAATGTCAACTATGATATGTTTAAAGTTCTTAGTGGATCATCAGAAGATACTACTACAAGAATCCTAGTAAAAGATGCACAAGTTGAATTCAACATGCTACAAGCGCTTATACTTTATTTCTATCGCTTTGGAAAGCGACAGAGATTGTCATCTAACAAAAATGGTCCTCAAGAAAACTTAATGAGCTGTCGCAGAGTTCTTGTAACTTCTTCAAAAGTTTACCTTTTGGAGCCAGAGCTTGAAACTTGCAACTATAATGTAAAACATATGCTTCGGCTTCCTTAGAGTTACTTTTGCTGATGAAGATTGGCCTCCTTGCACCATGAACTCACTTAGAAAAATTCGTGCTCGAATTGGGACCTCTCCTACTGGGTGCTCCTTGGTGATTCTTCCCGGAAGCAATCCAGTGATGCATCTTGTGAGGCCATCTTGGTAAGCCTCATGTGCGCCTAACTTGCCCGTAGGGACACAATCGTACTCCTGGCTCAGCCCCCACTCTAATTCACGGTATATGACTAGCTTTTGAAGATAGACCAGAGGATAGCTATGCTGCATGCTAGGTAAAAATATCAGCAAGCTGCCAGACTGGTAGAGCCACATGCACTCCTCTTCAAAGATGATCTGGTCTGAATGCTCCATTGCATCTCCAAAGAGAAAAGCGGGCTTCTCCAACACTTCTCTGTTGGTGGCCTCGAAAGCTGCATCGATGATAATCTTCCGTGCAGTAGCAGAATGGTACCTGATTAATTTCTCCCTGCGCTCCCTCAGGTCCGGCTTGTATGAAGCTAAAACAGTGGTAAAACAGAATTGGACCGTCAGATCCGCACCCCCAGCGAATCCGAAGTAGTGCCTATAGGAGAGAGCGTCCACCGAATACCCCACAGCAAAAGAAAAATCAAGAGTTATAAAAATATTTGAGAAATCCAAAAAAATATTCTAAGTGTAGAAACGCGGAGCTAAAAATAACTCCGCGCGGAGCTGAGGTGATAGCCTCACTTTTCACTAAAACGCGAAGCTAAAAATTAGTCCGCACGAAGCTAAAAATAACTCCGTGCGAAGCTAAGGAGATGCCTCGCGTTTACAAACGCGAAGCTAAAATTCATAGCCTCGCGTTGAAATGCGACAGCTAGTCAAAATAGCCCCGCGTTTCCAACGCGAGGATAACTTGATAGTTTCGCGTGGAAGAAGGCCAAAGGCCTTTCTTCTTCTCCAAGCCGTACGACCGGAAAATGGCGATCTCGCCGGTAAAGGAGTGATTGGCCGAATAAAACTGAGCCAAATCACTTTAAAATTCTTCTAAAGAGTCCAAAAGTTGAGATTTATACCTCCAATGGGCGCGGCATGAACTGGTTCGCCGTTGTGCCCGCTGCCTCGGCCGCTGCTGCCGCTACTAGCGTCGGCCGCCGACGGAGAAGCGGCGCGTGATGAGGTGTTCCTCCTGGGTGCCATTAATCTTGAAGAAATCGGAGAGAAATCGATGAAAACTTGGAGAAAAGCTGCTCGGATTGCCTGGTCGCCAGTCGCCTGAAGCTCTGAATTCTTGGATTCTTCGAATGAAGTGAGGAAGAAGAAGAGTTAAAAACTCTATTTAGATGAGAAAACCCGTCCCTTGGTATTCGGCGCGAGAATCGGAGCAATTACTGAAGCAGTTACTTAGTAAAATCCGAAGCTATTAGCTCTGCGCAAGTATACAAAATGCGAAGATAACTTGGTAATCCAACTCCGTGTTTCAGTTTGAAGATCCAAAGTGTTTCAAAATTTGCTAGATTCTAAGCCATTTTGAAAACTTGGGAGGGGGTTATGTTGGTAATGAAAATTTCCAAATAAAATGGAGTTTTCCACAACAGAATACGGAGCTAATAAGTTAGCTCCGCGCCTGGCTATTTTAGCCCTGCGTATGAGTGAAACGCGGAGCTAATCAATATCCGCGTTCTGGTTTTCTAGCTCCGCATTAACTCCGCGTGAGCAGATAACCAGAATCATAAATTGATTGAGATTAAGATTTGGGCTTATCCAATACCCAAATTAAGTCCAATCAGAACTCTAAATCAAGAGATTTAAATCAAAACTAAGATATTTGATTGGAATCCTTGATGAATACAAATTCTATTTAGATAGAAACTCTCATATGGACCTAAGGCTATAAATACCCTCTTGAGGTCTTGGGGGATCTTTTGGAAGTTTTTGTGAAGTTCGAGTTACGCGTGAGAGTTTTGAACGAATCAAGACCAGAGAAGATCATCCAAAATCGGCCGACATCTTCTTCATCAAGAGCAAGAAGATTATCGTCGTCAGATCGTTCAAAGGAATTACTAGTTAGATCTCATCGCCACATAGATCCCACAATTCACTGTAAAAGAGAGCGATAATTATAAATCCTGTCGTTTGTTCTTTTTCTTGTTCACTTTTGTTATAATTTAAGCTGTATTCAATGAAAGGAAAGTAAATTTCCGCTGCGAACAGTCTACAGTTTATGGAAACTTTAGAGAACCAACAAATAGTTTAACTGATATCAGATACAAATTCTGATGGCAGGTAAAGAGTTAAATCAGAATATGACATTATTTTATGGATAGGTACTGGGATGTGCATGATATTGACAGGTTTGAAATCGTAGTTAATTACCTGATCTCCTGCTGACTTGCGAGGTTAAGCTTTAATAAATTTACTATTTACATACCATTTCCAGCAATGAAAGGTTTTGGAATGACTGGCTGTGTAATTTGTAAGGAAAGGTTTTGGAATGATAGGCTGTGTAATTTGTAATGGTCAACAGATGGTTGAAGACTGGATCAGCCGTATACACTAAGTAATTGTGAGTTGAGCCAAACTTGCTATCTAAAAATCCCTTGCGAGTTGCTTCTCAGTTTGCGAGTTGCTTCTCAGTTTGCAGGACTAAGAAGCATCCATGTTCCTGAAAATTTCGTTCCTCCTCCTCTTCTTCTTCCTACTAAATCTTCGGAGCTCCATCGGAGATGGCTTTGTCTTCAACGGATTCAGTAACGCCAACCTGAGCCTTGATGGCATCGCATCGATCACATCGAACGGCCTCCTTGAGATGACCAACGACACCCTGAACATGAACGGCCACGCCTTCGTGCCTCGCCCTGTCCGGTTCAAATCTGCAGCCGGTAAAACCCTCTCCTTCTCCACTACTTATGTTTTCGGTATCATCTCTGGGATCTCTGGTCTCAGTGGCCAGGGCCTGGCCTTTGTTATCGCTCGCTCCACCGATTTCTCTGCTTCTGAGCTGACCCCAAGCCAGTACTTAGGCCTCTTCACTCCAAAGAACAACGGCAATTCGACGAACCACGTCTTTGCCGTCGAGCTCGATACCATCAGGAACCCTGAGTTCCAAGATATCAACGACAACCATGTTGGAATTGATATCAACAGCTTGAACTCCAACAAGTCCCATCCTGCTGGATACTATGAGGACGGCACTGGTTTGTTTCAGAATTTGACTCTTATGAGCGGCCAGCCGATGCAAGTATGGGTGGATTTCGATAGCGATGAGATGCAACTCAATGTTACTTTGTCTCCAATGCGCTTGGCTAAGCCTAAGAAGCCACTTCTTTCGACTACCATCGATCTTTCAAGCTTGATGGAAGATTCCATGTACGTCGGTTTCTCTTCGTCCGATGGTCCTTTCCGCAGTCACCATTATGTTCTCGGATGGAGCTTCAAGACGAATGGGGTAGCTGAACCGCTCGATTACTCGAAGCTCTCTTCGCTCCCTGCTGTTAACAACAGTAGCAGCTCGAAGGCCCTGGCTATATGGCTGCCGATTGCACTGTGTTCATTCCTGCTGTTATTTGTGGCAGCGACTGTGCTCACTGCGAGGAGGAGGATGAGATATGCTGAGCTACGCGAAGATTGGGAACAAGAATATGGGCCGCATCGGTTCTCATACAAAGATTTGTTCCGAGCAACTAAAGGGTTCAAAGAGAAGGAGCTTTTGGGCAGAGGAGGCTTCGGTAGAGTTTACAGAGGAGTCTTGCCCAACACAAACATGGCGGTCGCCGTAAAGAGAGTCTCTCATGACTCAAGGCAAGGAATGAGAGAGTTTGTGGCTGAAATCGTCAGCATTGGCCAGCTCCGTCACCGGAACCTTGTTCAGCTCTTGGGCTACTGTCGTCGCCAGGGGGAGCTCCTCCTGGTATACGATTTCATGCCCAACGGTAGCCTCGACAAGTTCTTATACGACCGTTCCAGGCCGACTCTAAACTGGGCTCAAAGATTTCGGATCATCAAAGGAGTGGCATCCGGCGTTTTATACCTGCATGAGGACTGGGAGCAGGTTGTCGTTCACAGAGACATCAAGGCTAGCAATGTGCTGTTAGATGGTGAACTGAATGGGAGGCTCGGAGATTTTGGCCTCGCAAGATTATACGATCGGGGGACTGATCCTCAGACCACTCATGTCGTCGGGACCATGGGCTATCTTGCTCCGGAGCTTACTATGAATGGCAAGGCTACAACGCTGACCGATGTGTTTGCATTCGGTACCTTCCTACTTGAAGTAGTTTGTGGTAGGCGGCCGATTGCGCCCCACACCGTAGGAGAGGACCTGGTTCTTGTGGACTGGGTGTACGAGAACTGGCGACGCGGGGCGCTGACGGAGACGGTGGACCCAAGACTGAGAGGAGAAGGGTATTGTGCCGCGGAGGTGGAGCTGGTGTTGAAGCTCGGCTTGCGATGCTCGCATCCGATGCCTGCAGCTAGGCCTAGCATGCGGCAAGTGGTGCAGATTTTGGATGGGGATGCAGAACTGCCGGAGCTGTCGCCGAGCGGTCTGAACTTTAATATAGTGTCGTTGTACCAAAACTTAGGATTCGATAGCTATATCGGCTCTCTCACCTCATCGGTAGCCCCTCTCTCATCTATACATGGAGGTCGTTGATAATTTAGTTTTGTAGCTTAAATTGATATTCTTTCTTTAGTTTGCAGTATGACTTGCTTATCGAAAGCAAGATGTATTGTTGAGTGTTCGATAGAAGTGCCTATTGTAAACTCTTTATGTTTTATTTCGATTTTGTTAGCTACTGATAATGTTTTGCATTCTAAGACTGATCGCATTGCTACATTAAATTGATATATTTCTTAAAGTAGAGTCAGAGTTTAGGAATAGATCCTCTGCCATTTCTAAATTCTAGTTGCTTCTTCAGATGGGAATTTCGAACACAACACTGGTATTCGTGAGCACACCTGATTAGTTTCAATAATTTACAAGTTTGTTATTATTTTTGAAAAAAAATTGCCCCTTATTTTCAATCCCTCAACTAGTTCCAAAAAAACAGAGGCGGAGGCACGGAGCGGAGGCGGAGGCGGAGGCGCAGAGTGGAGATGCGACGCGGAGGTGAGAGGTGAGAAAGCGAGAGAGATGAGAAGATTTGGGGTGCTCACCAAGAAAGTCTCCATCTTGGGCTCGCCAAGTAAGGTGTGTTCACTAAGACAAGTGTTGTGCTCGTTTAGAAATTCCCTATTCATAGAGTTGGTGCCGCCGACTCTTGTATAATTGATGTCACATGGACAGTTGATGGCTGTGAATAATTTACTCAGTGTCGTTATTGTTACTAATATCTTGAGAATATAGTAGATATCATTATTTTATGCAATAGATATTGCTGACGTTTATGCAAAGTTACTTGTCGGCTACCCATTTTTCTTGATTCGTAGTTTCCTGGTGGCTTCCTTGATTTGGAGTCTTCTTTTTGTTTTTTAGCATAAGCGGTAGGATCATTTCCTCAAGTTTCCTCAAGTTTTTAAATAGATTCTAACGAAACATAAAAGCTTCAATTTTGTTTCCCTTTTGCTTTCATTCATGAGGCTATTTTTATAATAACGGTCTATTTTAGACCCAGATATAGTCTTTTTCATATACAGATATAGATATGGATATTTTTGTCCAGGTGCGAATGCACATAAATTTGTATCCGAAAAGCCTCCAGTATTGTTATCTATATGATATCGTCATCCGGATTGATAAAAATACTTTGAATCAATATCCCATTCAAAAGGATACTTTAAAATAGTTTGGATGCAGATTGAGTTTACATCCCTACTCTTAGAATCTTAATATGAGAAAGTCGCCTTACAGGCTGTTTCCATGAAACGAATCCGTGACCTTCAGGTCACATAACGACAACTTTTACCGTTGCACCAAGGCTCCCCTTTAATTTACTTTCCTGTTTGATTACTAAAATTTCGAAAGATTTATCTTTAATTTACTTTCCTGTTTGATTACTAAAATTTCGATAGATTTATTAGCAGACTTCTTCCTAGTTATTTTAATCTATATAATTGAAGATAGATTTGGCAGCATTTGGCTAATCAAGAAAGTGAAAGATCTGATTTTTTTTTTTTTTTAACATAAACAGTGGGGCTACTGTCTCTAGGTTCCATTAATTAGCAATTAACGTTAGCCCCTCAAGGAGGAGAGGACAAAATACAACCAACTAAAGTGTGCGACCCTAAGGAGTTTTATTATTGGAGACTACTCCTATCCTGTCTCATGGCTCTGTCTGTCTTCTCGTTTACGTCTCCTAGGGTCTTAACAAATCGTGCTAGAGGTCGGAATGCCCCATCTTCCTCTATGGCAATACATGTCAAAAAAACATACATCATTCTCAATTTTATAACAATATAATAAAGGATTATATTTTAAATTTTGAAAATTTTTTTTATTTCTTTCCAGTATTTCTTTCCAGTAGTATTCTTTTTTTTTTTTTCGGTGTCATTATGTTTTACTCCTGGCTGACCTATCTCTCAGAATCTAGCGCTATCTGCTATCGGTCCACACCTATACTGGTTTTTTCTCCTCCTTGGAGAGGAAACTCCCGATAAATTTAGCAAATGGTCTGAATTGTTTGTGTCAGTGTCTACCTGTTTAAAACTTCGAATGCTATTGAAGTTTTGTTCCTTGTAAGGGTGAGCAAGTGATGGCAGACTAAAAGAAAAGGTGAACATATTCTGCTTCAGTGCAAACTGAGCCTCGTCGATGTCCTCATTATATATATATATATATATATATATATATATATATATATATATATATATATATATATATATATATATATATATAGTCTAGCCTCAGAGCTTAGGAGATGTAATATCCAAATATTCGAACTATCTGTATTGCTCTATTTAGACCAGTCGTACTGAATAAGTCCACCGAAATCAATTTTGGACACCAAAATAACTTTCGGTTAATATAACTTTAAATGCACCAACCCAAATGACATTCGGTTTTCACGATTATTACTTTTGTAATATTTAGGATTTTTGGAGATTTTTCTTACGAGACCGAAAAATACTCTCAAGATTACTAATTTAATAATATTAAAATTATACGTCTAATTACTTCGGAATTTCGGTTCATTTATTCCGGATATCGAAACAACAAACGGATAATTTTGTAGCGTTCCCCTCGTCGAGCACTATATCCTACATAAATTTGATAGTATTTGAAGAATATTACACGAAACCAAAATTATTAAATTATTAAATTAATTAATTAATTAATTAAAATAAATTAAACGATGAATCAGTGTGTTGTCGTAATTGGTGAATCAGTGTGTGTTGTCGTGATTGAGAAGGAGGTGGCATATGATTTCATTAGGTGTCACATGGAGGAAATATTGATGGTGAGGTGTTAAGGGGAGAGAGAGGAAATAAAAAGAAAACACACTCTCTCTTTCACCACTTGACCCTCTTCCCTCTCTTCGCTTGGCCAAATCCAGCAGCAGAGGAAAAAAAAAAGAAGAAAAAAAAAAGAAAGAAAAGGAAAAATCAAATCGAGCCAAATATTCGCGATCAAGCCGAGATAAGTAACACACTCCTATTTTTCTATTGATTATTTTTCTTTTAATTACATAAGTTTTCTTTTGATTTTATTATTCTAGAAGTAATTAAATGTTGGCCATTTGTTAAAATTAAGTTTCGCTTTAGAGTAGAAAATTTATTTTCAGTATGAGAATACTCATATTTATAATTGTGTTATTTACAATAAATTTTACAAAGAGATAAGAAAATAAAAAAAAGAAAGAAAAAAAAAGGAAAAGTAGAAAAGAAGAAGAGGAGGAGAAAGAAGCAGCAATAGAAAAGGGAGAGAAATTTTGTGGGCTAGGCTGAGAGATTAGAAAGAAAAAGAAAAAAAAGGAGCTGGGCCTGGCCCAGTCCAGAAAAAAAAAAGAAAAACGAGAAAAAATGAGGATCTGGACCTGACCCAGGCCAGGAGAAAATAAAGAAAAAAAAGAAGAAGAATATAGTAGGTTTGGATTTATTTTGGGCCAGAAAAAAAAATATAGAAAAAAAATAATAATACTGGGCCGGCCAGCCCAGCCCAGTAAATGAAAAAGAAAAAAAAACAGTAAATGAAAAAGAAAAAAAAAAGAAATGAGTGGGCTTGGGCCTGGGCTGGACAGAAAAAAAAAGGAAAAATAAAATTAAAATAAAAATATGAAAAAGTGGGAATTTAGTAAGTTTGGACTTGATGGATTAAATGATTGAGGGATTTGAATTGGACTTGGCTTGGATTAATTGGACATAATTGATAAATTAATAATAGTAATAAATTAAATTTTAATTAAAAGAGAAATGCATATTAATATATATGACTGAGCCTAAAAATGTAATAAATACATACGTTTGGTTTAAAAATAATGCAGCATTATTATATGATTTACTTGATTTTCAAATTGGGTTATTGATTGGCATTAAGAATTGAACCAGATTATTGATAATTTTAATGATATGAATTGTGGTACAATTGTGCACTAACATTTATCATATTACATGTCATGTGCTTTGATATTACAAGTCATGTGTTTTACATATCACGTGCTTTGATATTACAAATCATGTGTTTTAATATTACAAATCATGTGTTTGATACTACATGTCATGTACAGCCATGGAAATGCAAGTATGTTATTATGAATTGAAAAATAATTAAAAAAGGCTTATAAAATTTCATGTGCATAATTCACTATGAACACGGGGATGGGAGAAACTATATGATGGATAAGAGTCTTGCCATATAAGGATTGATTATATTGTTAGGGCCGGGATTCTTTTACTACAGTGGCCTGGGTGATTACTGGATCACTAATTGATATTTACCCAGAGTGGTATGTTCGTTACTGTAATACAGTATGAAAATTGATTGTAGTGCCTAGCGGCATGTCATCGTTCAGCGCCATGAATATTGTGGCCGGGTCCAGGTTATGCACAGGCACTTATACGACAATAGAGAATAGCGCTATTTTATCCATTAATACAGTTTCTATAACTAAATTGGACGATGACTGAGACCAATATAATATATGATTAAATAGATAAAGTAGTTATTGTCATGTTTATTTATTTATACATTTATTTATACTTGCCTTCATGTTAATTTATATGTTGCCTTCATATTAATTTATATGCACACAAACAATACTGATATAAATATGCTCATGCACACTGATATTTCTGTACTATGATAGTACACAATTTCTCTTTTTAAATGTGTTACTTGCTGGGTTTAATTTCCTGGGTTTTGAGCCCAGATTTGAAACATGGAGAAGGGGATCCAGCCCCAGTTGAAAATCCGTACTTCGTTGGACAAATTGAGTGACAATAGGCAAGCGAAGTACCCATGAAAAACTTTTGTATATTTTGTTTATATTTCCTTTTGTCTGAGCACTACTTTTCTCTTTGACTCTTTTGTGTTCATATTTAAAGCAGTGTGTCATTTTATGTAATGAACTCTTTATATAAATGAAATCATTTCAGTTTCAAACATGTTATTTATTAATCTGATTATGCCAGTAATTACGGTTATTTCAAGATCCTGTGACTGTTGGGTTGTCTAGTGCAAGTAATAAGTAACGTCTTCCGTTTTGGAAAGCAGCTGAAAAACGGGGCGTTACAGGAGATTTCGGCCTTGCAAGATTATATAATCACAGGAATGGGGCATGATCTCGCACCTGAGCTATCAATAACTGGCGAGGCAACTGCTGCTGCTGCTGATGTCTTTGCTTTCGGGTGTTTTACTTCTTGAAGTAGCTTCCGCTGCATCAAGAAGTAGAGAAGCAGATGCTGATAGGCCGGGTGCTTGCTTGCGTTCGAGCTGGCAGAAGGTGGCTGGTGCTCGACAACTGTTAATAATTTGCTTGAGGACTGCCACGTTGAAGTTTTTTTTGTTTAGTTTCAGTCAATAACTAGAATTTATTTTTCCAATCAATAAGTCTTATTCTTTATGATATTGTTAGTAGAAATCTTGATTGTTACCGTAATCTTGGTTGTTACCGTAATTTTTGGGATTCATTATCTTTTCAGTTTAGATATTTTTACTATAAATGTAATGCACCAGAATGAATGAAATCATCCACCTTTGCTGCATCATATCAGCTTTTCTCATTTCTTGCTTTTATTCTATTTCATTCAATTTCTGTTCTTCGTTTTCTCTATTTTTCTTCTCAAAAAACTAACAATTGGTATCAGAGCTTTATTCTTACGGGACCTGTGAGTAGCCATGAAAGTAGAAACTAATTTCGCCAACTTTTCTCAAGCTGCTCCACATGTTTTTGATGGAGAAAACTACCAATTTTGGGCTGTTAAAATGGAAACTTATCTGGAGGCTTTAGATCTATGGGAAGCCGTCGAAGAAGATTACGAAATTGCTCCGCTGCCAAACAATCCGACGGTAGCTCAGATGAAAAGCCACAAAGAGAAGAAGACCAGAAAATCAAAGGCCAAAGCAGTGTTGTTTGCTGGTGTTTCAACAATAATTTTCACGAAGATCATGAATTTCAAATCAGCAAAAGAAATCTGGGAGTATCTGAAGATGGAATACGCAGGAGATGAAAGAATACGAGGAATGCAAGTGCTCAATCTAACAAGGGGATTTGAGCTGCAAAAGATGAAAGATGCTGAGACAATCAAAGAATATTCAGACAGATTGCTTGGCATTGCCAACAAGGTAAGGCTTCTTGGCACTAAATTTGATGATTCAAGAATTGTTGAAAAAATTCTTGTTACGGTGCCTGAAAAATATGAAGCCTCAATAACCACCTTGGAAAATACTAAAGATCTGTCCAGAATCACCTTGGCAGAACTGTTGAATGCTTTGCAGGCTCAAGAACAAAGGAGACTTATGAGACAAGAGTATGCCATAGAAGAAGCCTTGTCAGTTAAACACCAACAGGAAAGTTCTGGGAGTAGTTCAAGCAGTCGCACTCGAAACAAAGGTGGAAGCTCAAAGAGAAACTTCCCTCCTTGTGAACACTGTGGCAAAATGGGTCATTCTCCATTCAAGTGTTGGAAGAGGCCTGATGCAAAGTGCAGCAAGTGCAATTAGCTTGGACATGCAGCTGTGATTTGCAAAAGCAAATCTCAGAAACTAGAGGAAGAAGTCCATGTAGCTGATCAAGATGAAGAAGATCATATGTTTGTGGCAACTTGTTTCTCTACAAAGGTATCCTCAGAAAGTTGGCTCATTGACAGTGGTTGTACAAACCATATGACCTTTGACAAAACTCTTTTTAAGGAGTTAAAGGCTACTGCAATGACTAAAGTCAGGATAGGGAATGGTGGTTATATTGCTGCAAAAGGAAAAGGAATCATTGCAATGACAACCAGTTCAGGTACAAAAACTATTTCAGATGTTCTTTATGTACCTGATATTGATCAAAATCTGTTGAGTGTTGGCCAGTTAATTGAAAAAGGATTTAAGGTGTCCTTTAAAGACTTGTATTGTCACATATATGATGTCACTGGAAAGGAGATTTTACGTGTCAAAATGAAAGGGAAAAGCTTCTCATTTGATCCTACGGAGGAGGAGCACACAGCTTATTCTACCAATGTCAACATCACTGAAGTCTGGCACAAAAGGCTTGGGCATTGTCATCTTCAACGAATGCTCAAGATGAAGAAAGATGAAGTGACAAGAGGTTTACCAGTTCTGGTTGATCACTTGCCAAATTGTCATGCTTGTCAATTTGGTAAACAAAGTAGGAAACCATTTCCTAAATCATCCTGGAGAGCAACACAGAAACTGCAACTAGTTCATACAGATGTGGGAGGACCTCAAAGAACACTATCACTTCAAGGTAGCCTGTATTATATTCTTTTCATTGATGATTTTACAAGAATGTGTTGGATTTATTTTCTAAAGTTCAAGTCTGAAGTTGCTGGAGTATTCTGGAAATTTAAAAAGATGGTGGAAAATTTATGCGGCTGCAAAATTCAAATCTTAAGGTCTGATAATGGAAAAGAGTACACTTTTGCAGAATTTAATCTGTTTTGTGATGAAGCTGGTATAGAACATCAGCTCACTGCTCCTTACTCTCCACAGCAAAATGGAGTGAGTGAAAGGAAGAATAGATATGTCATGGAGATGGCTAGATCCATGCTGCATGAGAAGGGGTTGCCAAAAAATTTCTGGGCAGAGGCAGCCAATACAGCAATATTTCTGCAAAATCGGCTTTCAAGTGTAGCCGTTGAAGACAAAACTCCATTTGAAGCTTGGTATGGGTATATACCTTCACTAAGTTTTCTTAAAGTATTCGGTTGTTTGTGTTTTGTCCATGTTCCACAGGTTAAGAGGGACAAGCTTGACAAAAAAGCAATTCCAGGTATCTTTGTTGGCTATAGCACAATTTCTAAAGCCTACAAAGTATATCATCCTCAAACAGAAAAAATGGTGATTACTAGAGATGTTCACTTCAATGAGGATGAGCAATGGGACTGGAAAAATTCACAAGGAACCAACAGACCTTCAGAAGAATTTAGAAGCAATTCTTTTGAGGAGGAGACAACAGACCAGTGGGAAGATGAATTGGTAGATGATCTACCAGTTAGAGGAACAAGATCACTTTCAGACATCTATCAAAGATGTAATGTGGCACTATGTGAACCTGGTGATCATGAAGAAGCTCTTAAAGACCCGAAGTGGAAGAAAGAAATGGAGGAGGAGATGTCAATGATTCACAAGAACAAAACTTGGGAATTAGTCAACAAACCAGAAGGCAGAAAGATCATTGGAGTAAAGTGGGTGTACCGAACGAAGCTAAATGCTGATAACTCCATCAACAAACACAAAGTAAGGCTCGTCGTCAAGGGGTATGCTCAAATTTTTGGTGTTGATTATTCTGAAACGTTTGCTCCTGTTGCTAGACTAGACACTATCAGATTGTTGTTAGCCTTATCAGCACAAAAAGGCTGGAAAGTGTTTCAACTAGATGTCAAATAAGCTTTTCTAAATGGTGTTCCGCAAGAAGAAATTTATGTGGAACAACCAGAAGGTTTTGTTGTGCAAGGTGAAGAGGATAAGGTCTATTTGCTCAAAAAGACTCTTTACGATCTAAAGCAAGCTCCAAAAGCTTGGTACAGCAGACTTGATGAACATTTGCTAAGCTTAGGCTTCACAAAAAGCTTATCTGAAGCTACTCTTTATGTTAAACAAAAGGGTAGTTATGTTCTTATTGTATCTCTTTATATTGATGACCTTTTGGTAACAGGAGATAATGCGCAGATGATTGAGGAGTTTAAACAAGAGATGATGCAGGTCTTTGAGATGACAGGTCTTGGTCTTATGACTTACTTTCTTGGCTTGGAGGTCCAGCAAAGCCAAAATGAAGTTTTCATCTGTCAGAAGAAGTATGCAAAGGAAATTTTGAAGAAATTTCAGATGGAGGAGTGCAAAACAATAAACACACCAATGAGTCAAAAAGAGAAGCTGAGCAAAGAAGATGGTACTAGTAAAGTTGATGAAGGCTATTACAGAAGTTTGATTGGTTGCTTGATGTATCTTACAGTAACAAGACCTGACATTAAATTTGTTGTAAGTCTCTTATCTCGTTTTATGTATTGTGCTAGTGAAGTGCATTTAAGAGCAGTAAAAAGAGTCTTAAGGTTTATTAAGGGCACTCTTGATTGTGGTGTCAAGTTTGAGAAGAGTCAGAACTTCAAGATGAGTGGTTTTTCAGATAGTGATTGGGGTGGTTCTGTTGATGACATGAAAAGTACCTCAGGATACTGTTTCAACCTAGGCTCAGGTGTTTTTTCATGGTGTTCAAAGAAGTAAGAGATTGTAGCACAATCCACTGCAGAAGCAGAGTTTATTGCAGCAACTGCAGCAGCTAACCAAGCTCTATGGCTAAAGAAAGTTCTATCTAATTTACACATGGTGCAAAATGAAGGTACTGAAATTTTTGTTGATAGTCAAGCAGCAATTGCAATTTCACGAAATCCAGTATTTCATGGAAAAAACAAAACACTTCAACATCAAGTTCTACTTCTTGAGGGAAGTGCAACAAACTGGAAAAGTGAAACTTGCTTACTGCAAGTCTGAAGATCAGCTGGCAGATTTGTTCACAAAGCCACTTCCAGTTGGCAAGTTCGAGTTACTAAGGAAGATGATTGGAATTTGCAGTGCCTAAAGCAAGGAGGAGTGTTAATAATTTGCTTGAGGACTGCCACGTTGAAGTTTTCTTTGTTTAGTTTCAGTCAATAACTAGAATTTATTTTTCCAATCAATAAGTTCTATTCTTTAGGATATTGTTAGTAGAAATCTTGATTGTTACCGTAATCTTGGTTGTTACCGTAATTTTTGGGATTCATTATCTTTTCAGTTTAGATATTTTTACTATAAATGTAATGCACTAGAATAAATGAAATCATCCTCTTTTGCTGCATCATATCAGCTTTTCTCATTTCTTGCTTTTATTCTATTTCATTCAATTTCTGTTTTTCGTTTTCTCTATTTTTCTTCTCAAAAATCTAACAACAATGGACTCTAGATTTGGGGAAGAATACAAATGCCTGTGTTCAAATCCAAACCCTGAAGCTCGGCCTGGTGTATATGCGCCAGGTTGTGCGGTTCTTGGAGGGAGATGTACCTCATCGTGAGATGTCGCTTAGTTAGCAAAGTTGTGCAGTCTCTCGCGTCTATCTGGAGGTTGATAATAGTTTAATTTGTTCAAGTGCAGTGTATGTATATTGCTTTTTTAACGGTAGGAGGAGTCTCGACTGCATTCAATTAAAAGATATTTAACAGACTATACATAAACTACAAACATAAGTGTATGACTACTTCAATATTAGAGTAGCCCAAGTACATGTATCACATAACTATGTTGAGAGACAAAGATACAAAGACAATATAATCGGAATTAGACGTCTGGATCTTCTTGTTGGGTCTGTATCTCGCATCTGTTGAGTATTCAAATGTGATCACGAATCACAAGGAGTTCCAATTGGACTTGAGTTAAAAAAATAAAGTTCTAATTAGATTGGAATATCAATTAAATGGTGATAGTACTATTCTAATGGGATTAAAATAGGAACACTATATTTATTTTTTATATGTGATACGAGAGTAGAGAGTAATTGACTGAGAGATATGCTTATATTATTATGAGAGATGCGAGAGGTAAAGAGATATTTGGATCTCTTCTTGTAACCTATTTTTCTTATAATGGATATTTCTCTCGTTACTCCCGGGGATGTAGGTCGAATTTGATCGGCCGAACCATATTAATTCTTGTGTTCTTCTTATATTTATATTGTTTTCTTCCTCTCTATGAACTTGATGGGGGAATTCAATCCCTAACACTCCGCAGTTCCTCCATATCCATATTTCTGTCATTTCCACCATTATCGCGGGCATGTCATCCCTAGGTCCTAGGGCGCCCCCATTCTCTTGGCGGCTATTACCCTCAGAAAGGGCACCTGTCCATATATGGATGTCAAGAATATTAATAGATAGACATTCACAAATAGAGTGTGACATATTCCTTGAGATCCTATTGTTACATTCTTTCCAAACATTCCAATACATGGATGCCACAATTTGTTATCTAGTGATACATAATCATGAAATCGCCTTGCACTCGATATATCCACGAAGAGTGCAGCTGCACATCGGATCCAGATATCCCTAACAAATTGTAACATAGAGTAACGTGTGGAACTGACTCTAAGTCGTGCCTACAAAGAACATAAATATTAGGGTGAAGCCCCTCCTCTTTTTTGGAGATTATCCCATATGAGAGCGTCGAATGCTGGTCAATTGATTCACAATACAACAACTGTCATGTAATTGGGAAAAAAAAAACATTGCATTCCTAAATGATTTGAGACAAGTTTAGCAAGAAATATTTCAATATAACTCTAATGCTTGTATGCGAATTTTTTGAAATAGAAAGTAAATTAGGAAGTAGAAAGACTATTATTTTATTGTTAATTAAAATATTATAATAATAATATTCTACTTGTTTCATACATTAGATTTGAAAAGTAATAATTAAATTTAAATAAAATATAATATTATACCTAGTTTCTTAAGTTTTAAGAGTCCTTCCAACAAAAAATAAGTAGAAGTAAAAAAAAAAATGAAGTAGAGTTGGCATATGAGATTTACGTCATCCTACTGGAATTAACTTTCAATTTTCTTCTTAATTTACCCTCTCGATATTAATTTATTATAACTTTCATAATTTACACTTTTTCTAGTTCTGTCTCAAATCCTTCCATAATTGGATTCAAAGTTAATTTTGTACAAAATGCAGGCCTGCACCCAAAATCCAACGTCTTTGTGCAATATGCGAATCAACATTCAAGCTATGCATTTTTTTTGTGCAAAAACACGAATTAGAGGCCAAAATCCATGTCTTGGTAAGATCCACAATTTCACAAGACCTGTGTTTGTCAAGATCTGTATTTTTCGCCAGCCTCGCATATCAATTTAGTATATTCCTTATAACTTTTAATCCATAAATCCGAACGGCCTGATCTTAGAATCAAAGGTAATTTAATGATTTATATCTTTTCTTTTATAATGTTTCTCATTTTGCCCTCGTCAAGATTTAGATTGATTGACCGTATTTTTAACTTGACGTGAATAGATTTTATAAGGATTTTTTTTCTTGTTGATTGATTTCCCATCCTTTTTATAAAAAGAAAAGAAAAAAGAAAAAAAAAATGCTTGTTCATCACCTCAACCTTTAGCTTGTTGTTAAAATACAAAATAATTTCCCTCAACCTTCACCACAACTTCAAAATTTTGGTGCAGTGGAAGGGTTTTTCATCATGATATCAGAATATTCCAGGTTCGATTCTTGTCGGGCCGGACCCGGCCCACATTTAATTGCGGATTTTAAAAAAAATTATACCGGTGCCATGATACTTGCGAGTGGTGTCTGGTTCATCTTCGTCAAGCGATGACTGCAAGTCTTTTAAATCTTGACTTCAATGTTGTTAGCTTTTGATACAAACCTTTCATCACTCTTGTTGTCATTTTCAAGCTTAGCTGTTTTCCCTTTGAAGTAAGGTTTATTTTGGGTCATTCATGCTCACAACCGAGAGTCCAGAGGGACTGGCGTCTGGTTCATCTTCGTCAACCGATGACTGTAAGTCTTTTAAATCTTGACTTCAATTTTGTTAGCTTTGATACAAACCTTTCATCATTCTTGTTGTCATTTTCAAGCTTAGCTGTTTTCCGTTTGAAGTAGGGTTTATTTTGGGCCATTCATGCTCACAACCGAGAGCCTAGAGTTTCTACGTGTTTCCATGTCATTTTATTTTTCGAAGTCTAAAAAAAAAAAAAAGAGTACCTTGCGTGGCTTGACTTGACTGTAGCTTACTGTTTCCAACAGATTTCTATACTTAGCATCCATCACCGAACATATCATCTTTCATGTTCAGTGTAATATTCATAACTCGAATAGTTCTCTATACATATTAGTGATTCTCATGAATCCATAAGATAATCATAACTAATTCTTTTTGAAAGAATAGTTCGTGATAATTATAAACTATTTTAACTATTATTATTATAAATTATTTTAAGAAACATTTTTCATTGCTAGCTCTATTAGTAGTTGAGGAAAATTCCCCTGCTAGACAGTCTAAGCTTCCAAACTGCTTTCCTCACTTATCACAAAATCTGTACACAATTTACCTTTCCAATTCATGTATCGAATATGAACTTGAGAGAAGTGACAATACAGAAATTAAGTGGCTTGAAGTAACGAATGATAGATGGAAGTCATGAAATGTGTGAATCAAGTTAGAATGCCCAAAACATTAACTTCTAACACAATTCGGTCTTCTAGGATTTTTTTCCACTGTCCAGTCCATACAATAGCCAATTGTATGGTTTGATTTGACCAGAATATACATAGAGGTCATCCAGTGAGCATCATATATGTATAAAATGAGTTACACTTAGGATTGAGAATGGACGAATCATTGTATTCAGAATTTTAAATTTAAATTAAAATTTTCATATGTTTAATTAAAAATTTGAATATAACGTTTTCAATAAATCGAACTGCAGCTACTTGAAACTTTCAAAGGTTTCATCCCAGCTATCATGACTAAGATGTCGTCTAGCTTCTCAAAGACCTTCTTCTTCTTCTTCTTCTTCATCTTCGTACCAACAATCGCAACCTCATGGCGAGAGGACTTCACCTTCAACGGATTCAGCAACGCCAACCTGAGCCTCGACGGCATAGCCTCCGTCACACCCACCGGCCTCCTCCAACTGACCAACGAGACGCAGAACATGACGGGCCATTCCTTCTACCGGACCCCTCTCCACTTCAAGCCTGCAGCCGCTGGCAGCAAAACCCTCTCCTTCTCCACTACTTTCGCCTTCGCCATGCTCTCCGAGCTCTCCGATCTCAGCGGCCAGGGCATCGCGTTCTTTGTCTCTCCTACACCCTACCTCTCCCTCTCGTCCCCAAGCCAGTACTTGGGCCTGTTCACCGAAACTAACAACGGCAACTCGAGCAACCACGTCTTCGCCGTTGAATTCGACACTATCCAGAACCCGGAGTTTCATGATATCAACGACAACCATGTTGGAATCGATATCAATGGCCTACGCTCCGACAGCTCGCATGCTGCCGGTTACTATGAGGACGGCACTGGTTTGTTCGAGAACTTGACACTCATCAGTGGCCAACCGATGCAAGTGTGGATCGATTTCGATGGGATGCAACTAAATGTTACCATGTCTCTGTTGCACATGCCCAAACCTACTAGGCCCCTCTTATCCTCCACTCTCGATCTTGCGAGCGTGATGCTTGATTCAATGTATGTTGGCTTCTCTTCCACAGACGGCCCTTTTCATACTCGACACTATATTCTCGGGTGGAGCTTCAAGATGAACGGGGTAGCAAGGCCACTCGACTACGCGAAGCTTCCCTCGCTCCCCGTCACTAAAATCAAGCGGAACTCTGCAGTTTTGGCCGCATGGTTGGCCACAGCGTCATGTTTGATCGTGTTATTAGCCGTAACCGTTGCTGTTTGCATTGTGAGGAGGAGGATCAAATACGCCCAGCTGCTTGAAGATTGGGAGCTCGACTATGGCCCTCATCGGTTCTCATACAAGGATCTGTTTGAAGCAACCAAAGGGTTCAAAGATAAAAACTTGCTAGGGACCGGGGGCTTCGGTAGAGTCTACAGAGGGGTGTTGCCTGCTTCCAAGGCTGAGATTGCAGTTAAAAAGGTCTCTCATGAGTCAAGACAAGGTATGAGAGAGTTTGTGGCGGAAGTAGTTAGCATCGGCCATCTCCGTCATCGTAACCTTGTGCCGCTCTTAGGCTACTGCCGCCGCAAAGGGGAGCTCCTCTTGGTCTATGAGTTCATGCCCAATGGTAGTCTCGACAAGTACTTGCATGATCAAAAGATGCCTACTCTCAGCTGGGCTCAACGGTTCCGAATCATCAAAGGAGTAGCATCTGGCATTCTATACCTGCACGAATACTGGGAGATGGTCGTGCTCCACAGAGACATCAAGCCCAGCAATGTGCTGCTAGACGGGGAACTTAATGCAAGGATTGGAGATTTCGGCCTCGCTAGATTGTATGACCGCTGCACCGATCCTCGGACCACTCGCGTAGTTGGAACCATGGGCTATCTCGCACCTGAGCTATCTATGACGGGAAAGGCAACGACCATGACTGATGTGTTTGCATTCGGCGTGTTCGTACTTGAAGTAGTCTGTGGGAGGAGGCCGATCGAGCCCCGTACAGAGAATGAGGATGTGACTCTTGTCGAGTGGGTGCTAGAGAGATGGAAGAGAGGATTGGTGTTGGATATAATGGACCAGAGGTTATTGAGGGAGGAGTGCTGCGGCCATGAGGTGGAGTTGGCGTTGAAGCTTGGCTTGCTATGCTCGCTTCCGGTGCCTGCGGCTAGGCCGAGCATGCGGCAAGTGGTGCAGATTTTGGATGGGGATGCAGAACTCCCTGAGCTGTGCCCAGATTCTCTGAGCTTCAGCAGTCTGTCATTGTACCAGAATTTGGGTTTTGATAATTACATCGTCTCACTCACCTCATCCTCATCGACGTCCACCGTTCCACTTACGTTGGGAGGTGCGTAATGTTTTTCCTATGTATTATTTAGGATTAATCTCGTACCGACATGTCTTGTCTGTGTCAGCATTACCATGTCTGTACATCATAACAGTAGCCAATACACCTCTAAACATTCGAACTTCTCTATTTTGGAAACAATGGGAGCAATAAATCCACAGAGAACAGCACCAGATCAGAGAAAAAAACGACTAAGTAGAGACATCAATGTACTACTACAGGAACCTACATAATACAATTCTAGTTAAGAATTCATCTCACTATACGAAACACTTCATCACTCAGCAGCTTCATCATCCGTCGTCTTTGCTTCGTTTTGAATGTCAGGCAAGGTTGACAGATCCGTACGAGCATCTCTTTCTTCTTCTGTGATGGCAGCATGTTCTGAATCATCCGATCCTCGCTGAGCAGCATCTCCGCCATCATCTGTTTGCCCCTCCGCATTCTGGGAGTTGTGTGCATCTTCTGCTGGAGTTGCATTATCGGCTGTAATGTTTTGATTTTTGGCTGAAACCAAGCTAGCAGTATCATTTGATGTGGAAATGCCAGATGAATCAACCACCATGGAATTGTTTTGCGTTTCGACTTGATGGTCCGATACACCAGTCGAATCGGTCGGTAGTCCCATCTGGGCATTGGACTCAGCTGCCGTAGTCAGGTTGTTCTGCTGTTCCATCTGATTGTTACCTTCAATTGCTGTTGAATTGGAGACTGTCCCATTGTCTGGTTTTGAAAATTCGACCTCTACATCCCTGTTATCAACCGCTGCACCCTCGATATCGCCAGCCGTTACATTGGAGGAGAGGATGCCAGTTTGTATGGTTTCATTGACTACAGTATCTGAAGTATTACTAACAGAAGCACCTCCAGATCCAGCACTCAAATCGTCATTGCCTCTAGCACCATCATCGGATCCGTTGGTCACATTTGCCAACTCTACATGTTTCTTCTCTACGTTTTCTGCCACCACTTCACCATTAGAACCATCAGCATTCGCACCTTCATCACCTTTAGAGCCATTAACACTAGAAACATCATCACGTTTGGAACCACTGGCACCCGAATCATCATCAACTTTGTCAACTAGTTGCTCTTCATCTGCATTTGCTGCACCATCAGTACCAGCTTCAGACTCTGTTTCATGGGCATCATGGACAGCACTTGAAGCATCGTCTCTCTTATAATTTTCTTCCCGGGCTTCTTGAGTACCGCCTTCATGCTCTTGGTTATCAAACATATCAACTTCATCACGGCCATTGTTGTCCTCCTCACGACTATCCTTGTCCTCTTCGTCAGCAGATTCTTCTTCATGCCCAGATTCCTCGTCGTCGTTACCTTGATCCTGTTCATCAATCTCATCATCTCCAGCACCTTTCCCTTCTTCATCCTCAATTTCTCCTTGCTTAATATCATGTTCATCTTCTTCAGTTTCTTCATTTTCTTCTTCCTTGTAGTGAGATTCGTTCACAGAACCTGTCATTTCGGTATGAGGAAGGTCCTTCCTGCCAAACTTGTATAGATCTGGTTGGTTCTCAGTTACTCTATTCGAAATCGTCAAGTTCCTCTCTTCGAAGGCTCTTTTCTTTTCGTGGGAGTGCTTGACCTGATAGAGCAACCAAATGCAGACAGCAACCAAGAGGCATATCTGAAGAGCATGCTTCTGCCTGAACCCTTTGGACCTGTGATTCCTACTGGATGCCTGCCTCAGCATCGTGATTAGCTTCAAAGAAATCACCCAAAGCCGTTGCCTCCAAGGAAATGAAATCCACCAATCTATTCAGATCTCCCCTTACCACCAAAATTTAAAGAAGTAGAAAACTCCTTTTGCACAATAAGGCCACAAAATTTACCAAGCCCACTCTGACGAAGAGGGAGTGATGAATACTTAAGCTGATCGCACGAGAGTAAGAATCAGAACTAAACTCAAATGTTATTTTGATCAGATATTGCCATTCTGATTAATAAAGTATAGAATAATATTTTATGAATAATATTTTCCACTGGAAGAGAGAACTAAGATTTTTCTTTTATACATTCTCAATTACATGTCTTAACAATAAATGGATGCAATCATGCAACATTTTCCCCTGAGATTCCCTCTACCGATTCCAGCAAGTAGTTGCGACTTTCGAGTGCCTTCTCTTTGTGCTCTCTCACATAGCAATCTATTCTCTCCTCTGTCTGTAAGCGCCTACCACCTCTTTCCTTCCATTTGCCCTTCCCCCATCCTTAACGACTCTCTCTGACTGCTGGAAACTTTCGACTATCTTATCTCCTATCTACTCAATCTCTACAGCCTTAATTATGAAGATTCTCCATTCTCATAATTCTTAATCTCTCTCTGTCAGTCATTGCATGGACATGTTTCTATGTCTTTAAGGAGCAGTTTTGAGGATCAAAGATTCACGTATTGTATCACATATTTTAAGTATTTTAAATCTTTTACTGAATTCTAGTTTAGCAGAGAATTCTTAATCGTGTTCATTGTTTGTTTGTTGTGTTCGTTGTTTGTCTCACCCAACGGGTCACTGCTTCCTTAGTTTTTCTGTGTGCCAGGATTGCTATAGAACAATCCAGTAAGACGATAATTTGCATTAAGGAAAACCCTGAGGGATTTTTGATATTTTGCTTCATTTGTAACACTATGTAACCATCTAGAATCACTTGTAATCTAAGTTTCACTCACAAAAATATGACTACCTAGAATCACTTATCGTAATTTAAGTTTAATCTTACATAGTGTATGTTCTTTTTGGACTTCACGCATGTTAGTCTTCATCTTTTCGGACTCTTTAATTGTGTTTTGGAGGAAACTATCCTACCACATATTGCTTATCAATTCTAAAGCTTGTCATATTAGATTATCACATAGTTGTAAGATTGTCACATCACTTGGCCATGTTGATGCATGTTTTCATTTAGTTTACTCTTATATGTATATGAATTTAATGCCGATCAACAGTGACTACGAGGACAACAGAAAAATTCAAAGAGACGCCACCCCCCATAAGCTGATTGGACAAGGTCATGGCAGGAACAATACAACATAACTAGCGCTTAGTTGGAAACAAGGTCGAGATACCTTCCCTCGAAGTACTTCGAGACTAACTGGGTTGCCGTTATTACTAAGGTTCAAAAGGTGATATATCCAAGTTTTGGAGAAGAAGAATATGAAGCTTTGAGAAAATTATTATGAGACACTATATTTACAGTTCTTGAGTTGTCAATGTCAACCGATAGTAGGAGTTATAGTAGTTAAATTGGGGAAGGCAGGGACAAACACATTGGAGGCACAACGTGTCAAACCAAAAAGGGGTCATAAACTAAGAAGACATGCAAAACTGCAATTTTGCTTTTCTAAACCTCCCTTGCTCGCCAATACCCCACACACAAACACAAACATACACACGCAAAAAGATAAAACTTATTCCCAAATGATGACAGAATTTGATATGTTACCCAAAGAATGTACCTATGACAAATGATATATGGGCAGATTACTTTTTCATTTGATGAGGGTAAATGTAAATGATCTTGAATTATATAGTATTTATTAGACTGTTGCACAGTCTTACAGTACCAAAAACCGGAATGCCCTTAAATTCTTCTTTAGAGTTTTGACTAATAACAAATTCCTGTTATGCTCCAGTACGGTTTCATCTCCCCGTAGCTTCTTTGAAGATCATTAATTTACGTAACTGAAGTGTACATCACATGAAAGAAATCTCTAGTCTAAATGCATGCCCCTTATCCATTGTCAACTGAGGCCGGCGCAATATTATATGGTAAATTCATAAATGTTTATAATCAAGAATTAAGAATTTCAGTTTAAGAGTTTACAACAACAACAACAACAACTAAGCTTTTTATCCCAAATACATGGGGTAGGCTACATGAACCAAATAGAATCACGCTATATTGATCACATAGATATTCTTTCTCCGCTCATTCATATCGAGCAACATGTCTTTATTTAAATCTATGACATCCATATCTTTTTTATCACATCCACCCATGTTTTATTCGATCTTTCCTTCGCTCTTGTAACTTGTCCTACGTTGATAAACTCCTCCTCGTCGAAATGGTGCATTTATAGGTCAACGTCAGACATGAGCAAAGTATTGTAAGTGATTTTCTTGTATCTTCTTTTTAATGGGGATTACACCTAGCTTATCACGAATATCTTCATTTCTCACTTTATCCCTTCTAGTATTACCTCATATCTAACAAAGCAAGTGCATCTCTGTTACACTTATTTTCTATAATAATATCTTTTTATAACCTAGCATTTCGTGTCATATAAGAAAATTATTTAATAGCAATCTTATAAAAATTTTCCTTCAAGCTTAAGAAAATGTTATGGCCGTATAAAACTCTTGTTGTACGCTTTCATTTCAATCAAGCAGTTTGGATCCTATAGTTAACATCACTATCAATCTCTTTAACATTTTGAATAATAAAACCCATATTCTTAAACTAATTGAGCTCTATAATCTAGGGTCCTTTGCTACTAAATTTACACTTCATATACTCTATTTTAGACCTACTCAATTTAAAACATGTAGATTTTAATGTTTACCTCTATAACTCCAATTTAGCATTTATTATTAATTTTGTCTTATTAGCTAAGACAATATTATCAGCAAATAGTATAAACCAAGATATCTCATCCTGATAACTCTAGTAGGTTTATCCATCACCTAGCAAATAAGAATGGACTCAATATGGATTCTTGATACAATCCAAATGTGATTGAAAAAACCATAAGTTCTGCCATTTGCCACTACTGCATCATACATGTACTAAATTATGTCAATACAGTATACTTAATGGGGACTCTCTTATTCATCAATATTCATCAAAGTACCTTTCTAGATACCTTATCATAAACTTTTTCTAGATCAATAAAGACTATAAAATCTCTATTATCTCTCGAAATCGCTATGTAGGTTGACGAAATAAATGAATATCTTCTATAATCGGTTGCCCCGACATGAACCCAAACTACTTCTCTGATATTTCAACAATATGTCTTAATCTATTTCCAATTATTTTTTTCCAAATATTCAAAGTATGATACGAGTTTTATTCTACGGTAATTAAAACAACTATGAATTTCACCCTTGTTCTTATATAGAAGTATTAAGGGACTCTTCCTCCATTTATTTGGCAACTTCTTAGTTTACCAAATCTTGTTAAAGAGGTCAGTCGGTCTTCTCACATCCATCTCTCCTAAATATCTCTGTACCTCGATAGAAATTTCATCTAGACCAATAATTTTTCTTAATTTCATCCTTTTCAAAAAAAAAATTTCACTTCATATTCTTTAATTCTGCATATAAAACTTCGCTCCATATCCTCACACACTGAATAATAAGATTTCCAAATCTTGAGTAAGATTACCATTATAAATCTTTACTTCAGTTCAAGAGTTCACACCATTTGCAATTGCAACAATACAAGCTTCTCCAATTCTTACACGGGGTAATACTCCACCGTAATCCATTCAACCAGTTCACTGTTCAACCAAACAATTAATTGAAATCAAGGCTTACAAAAAACTAAACCAAGATAAAAACTTCAAGCATAAACAAAAGAAAAAAGAAGTTCAAGGGGCCAAAAAAAAAAAAGAATGAATCCTACAAGCCACTAAAAGCCCTAGACCCCAAAAACTACCAATCAAAATCAAATTTTGATGCAAACCCATTTCTCAAAACTCCAATTAGAACCAAAAACACTTAAATCACAAAAAATAAAGCAGTTCGTCCATCAGCAAAAACTCACAGCGGGCAAGGACTTCGTTGAGGCAAGGACCAACAACAGAAAGAAGCAAAACAAACTTAAGAACATCCAAATACACTACAGATCCAGTAGAGAGAAGCGAGGGAAAAAAAAAAGTACCTTTAGAAGTAACAAGATTGCTCAATTGAGGCCGCCGATCAGATCAGAGCGAGAGTCCAGTAAACAAAAAGGCCGAGGAAAAGATTGAGCTCACTCTTCTCATTTTTTTTTTTTCTTTTCCCAAATTAAGTCATGAAATTTTGTTGGTTTTTTTTTTTTTTGACCCCCTTCTTTCTTGGGAACCTCGTGATTAGATATTTTTATTTTTATTCTCATAAAATTTATTATCGTTTCTAATTTTGTGTTGATTATTTAATTGCCCATCGCTTGTCACGCTCTTCGGCGGGCAATTCTAAACGCGCACCACCTATGGTAAAGTTATTTACAAGTGCTCACTAATTCAAGTGTGGTGCGCATTTAGAATTTCCCCTCTTTGACTCTTTTACCCATTTTTTAAAGCGTTTTTTGGGTGCGAGTCTTATACAAACAAGGTCTAATGTTGTTACGGTGTAGAAACTTCTTCAACAAATGCCAATCCTGTGTCTCCTGATGTGCCGCAGCTAGTCTTATTATTATTTAGGGGTTTTTACATATTTGTCCCTTATATCTTCAAAAATTTGAATTTAGTCCCAAAATCTTCATATTTTGAAGTTAGTCACCCAAATCCTTTAAATTACCTCACTTTAGTCTCCAGTTATATTTTTGGCCCGAATTTCCTGTTATACCCTGAGTTACTTCACTTTAATTCTCTTCTCATTGGGTTCTACTCTCTATTATTCTCATTAGGCTCCACTCTCTATTTTTCTCCTCTCTCTCTCTTCTCTCTTTTTATTGGATTCCCTTGAGTTACTTCACTTTAGAGATTAATTGGGAGGAAAGAGAGAGGAAAAGAATGGAGAGGGGAAAGAGCGAAGAGAAGACTAAAGTGAAATAACTCAGGATATAATAGGAAATTCAGGTCAAAAATATGACTGAAACTAAAGTGAGGCAATTTAAAATATTTAGAGAACTAAATTCAAAATATGAAGATAGTTAGAGACTAAATTAAAAGTTTTAAAGATCTAAAGGACAGATATGTAAAAATCCGTAAAATTTAATGATTTGGTAGTTAGTATGCTATAATTAAGCCGGTTTGGATAGTTGTATTACAAGTTGCTTTGGAAATAATTGGATGTGTTTATTTTTTAGAAGAACAGTTAAAAATGTTTATTATTTTTATTTTATTATAAATAAAAATAAATATATGTTATATATATTATATGTGAATAAGTAAAAACAAAATTTACCGTCTTGGTCTTATCCGTAGAACTTCAATTCGACGAAAGAAGTATTTGAGATTATAAAAATCTTGTACTTTATTATACGCTGCTATATTTTTAGTTGTAGTTTTTTATTTATTTTTGTTGTTTTCTTAAAAATTATTTATAATTCCAAACATCTAATTATTCATTTTTATCTTGTAACTGTTTATGTAACTGCTCCCTCCACAACAGCCTCGTTCCTTTCCATAAAATGGATTTTTTAAAAATTCTAAATCAAAAAATCTAGAAAAAATGGATGGCCCTAACCAATTTTCTATTTTCTAAATTGATATTTTTTTATTTCCCTTTTTACTTAGTAATATAGAAAGATTAAGGAAAAAAAAAAAGAAATTAGGGAATGGATAATATTGTAGGTTTTAGTTATAGATTGAACTAATTAATAAATTTATTTAAAAGAACAATCAACCCACTAAAAATTAATTTGTTTTAATAAATAATTATTGGTTCTATGTGGGAGGAGACTAAGGCTGCATGTAAGTTCGAATTAGAAGGGGAGGAGTTAGGATATCAAGGATAAATTTACAATGTATATTTTGTTTAGAATTTACATAATATTTCCTCGAAGAATAATATGAGACTTTTTATATAATATTAAAATACAAAATAATTTCTTTCACCACAAATTCGAAGTTTTGGTGCAATGGAAAGGAGTTCAATATGGTATCAACAAAACCATATTCCTTTGTTGTTATTCCATTATAAAAGAAATTCCAAAACACTTTTCTCGAATAGGCTCACCACAATCGATCAACTCCATCTCGGTTTGATCTGAATCTACAATTTTTAGTCTTGATTTTGACTCGAACACGCCTTTCTTCAAAAGTTTCTTTTTGAAGCAATTATCTAAAGGTGTTCTCTGGCAAAATTTTAAACCTCCAACACCATTTTTAATCTGGTTTTAGTCCAGATCTCTTCAAAAACGCATTCTGATATGATTATGTTCATATCTCCGTCATCTGGTTTCATTATCCAGTGCTTGTGAACTGCATTCCATTGCATCACAAAATTTCAAATTATTCTCTTTTTCAACAGTATTATTTCTTCTGTTGATATTTTGTCAATTTTTTGGCAATCAATATTTTTGTTAAAATACAAAATAATTTCTTTCGGAGTTTTGGTATAATTGAATGGTCTTTCAATATGGTATCAAAGCAACCCAGGTAAAATTCTTATCAGGTATGCATTTAATTATGAGTACAAAATAATTTCTCTCGACCTTCACCACAATTTTGGAGTTTTTCAATATATGATCATAAAAGTGTACATAGTTGTACTTTGCTATTTTGGACTCTATCTAGAGATCCACTTGTTTAATCAATTCAAGTGAATTAGAGTCGTTTTTTAAAAAAAATAGAAAACCAAAGAAATTAATTTTAGGGGTATTTACAGATTTGTCTCTTAAATCTTTATAAATTATAATTTAGTCCCCAAATCATCATATTTAGGATTTAGTCCCCAAATCTTCTAAATTACTACAATTTAGTCCCTCCTCTCTAATTTCCGTTAGCCCAGTTTATTTTTTGACCTGATTTTTCCATTTTATCCCTTCTTAATTCTTTCTTCCCTCTTCCTGCTCTCTTCTCTTTTTCTTCATTATTCCTCCTCACTTCTCATTCCCTCTTCCTCATCTCTTCTACTTTTCTTCATTATTCCTCCTCTCTTCTCCTTTTCGTTATTGGGTTCATTGTCTTGCCTCCTTCTTCTTCTCTTCTATATCTCTATTCTTTCCATTTTTTCTTCGTAGAGATATTTAAGTCATTTCATTATTTAAAAAAATTAAAATTAAATCCTGCCTTTTATTTGGACGGAAAAACTAACGAAGAGACTAAATTGTAGTAATTTATAAGATTTGAGAGATTAAATCCTAAATACGAAGATTTGGAGACTAAATCATAATTTATAAAGATGCAAGGGACAAACATGTAAATACCCTTTGATTTTATCATCGTAAATTTAATAAAAATCTCTAATTAAATATGGTTGTTGAGGCTGATGATAAGATTAATTGTGACGGTTGAATTAATATTTAATGCGAGAGCTAGGCTTTAGGATTCCCTCGTGCGGGCCCCTTCTCTTCTCTTCAAGCGTGTGGGGTCTTCTCTACGAGCATTGCAAGGCAAAAAAACAAAAAATCATAAGATATGGGATGGCACGTGAGTGGACGAAACCAAGCATGCTGCCAGCCTACTTGTAGCCGTGCAGGCGGCACGTGCTGTCCTCAGCTTTAATTGACCTGTATACTGCTTTGCATTTCTTTTCTTTTTCCATTTTTTTTTTCTTTTTCCCAAAAAAAAAGGCAGAGTGTGGCCTAAAATAATGAAAATTATCACCGATTCATTTTACATTTAAAATTTTAAATAAAAAATAAAAAAAAATATTTCAAAATTTTAAATAAAACAAGCAAAAATATTTGCGTTATGTAGGCAGCCTATAAAGCCAAAAATATATATTTTTAATTTCTTTTCTAGTGAAAAACTTTCACATGTGCCAATTAATCTTTTAATTTCCATACAAAAACATAATATTAATATTAATTTTTTAATTATCTTATTGGTAGCATCAGTTCTTTTTTGTGAGAGAGGGATGAATTTAATTTCCATCATTATCATTCTTAAAACTTCGACAACATATTAAAAAAAAATGTAACTTGTTGTATAGTATTTATTTATTTATTTGCTATAAGTTTTTTTTTTTTTTTTTTTTTTTTTTTTTAATCGAGAATTGAACTCATAAGACGGCTCAGACATTTCTTTTTCAGCCTGACCATGGAGCCCCGTGGCCCTTGTGGGCTTTAATGGATTAGCCACAGACCTCATTAAGGGAAAATTCTTAAGGGACACCCCAAAAGCCCAAGGACAAAATCCTGTTAAACGGACACTTTTCAATTTTGAAAAACTAGATTTTTTATAAAGGCACATCTATTTTAAAAGCCATCTTTTATATTTATGGATTTCAACGTGGCTAGTGCATCTAATTCATCATTTTAATTGTTAGAAGAAAAAAAAATTGAAGAACACGAATAAAAAATTATCATATGCTTATTAAAAAATCTTGAAAGTTTTTATGATAACATTATTTTTATATTTGGCTGTTATCATTCTATCATAACTCAAGCAGCGATTACAAAGCCCATTAAATTCAAACCTTTTTTTAGTATTTTTCGTGATGATATTAATCTTTGATCAATGTTTTTTAAGATAAACTCAGAATTTGATAAATATTTCCTTTCAATCCTATTAATTTCTGAAGAATTCCATGCATATTGTTATATATATATATTTTTTTAAATAATTTGTGACCTTACTAAAGCCAATGAGCCCTCTCTCTGGTTAGCATCACTCTTTTTCAATTTGTGAGAGGTTCCGAGTTTGATTTTTGTTGGGAACTCAATTTAAATAATACTGTAAAAGATTATATGTATGAGTTTGACTAGTTAAAAAGAAAAAGAGAGAAAAATTGGTAGGGTATATACCAAATGAATTGCACATGAAACTTATATATATTAGTCAGATGCAAATATAGATATAATTAAATAATGAAAAACTCATTTTTTTTTTTAATGTAAGAAAGACAATGAGAGAGTCAGCTTTTATATGTTGGATATGAATAAAAAGAAATATGGAAAAAAAAAAAAAAACAAATCCAATAGAAATACATAAACGAGAATGATAAATCAAGGTGATATGTTTATTTTTAATTATTTTAGTTTAGATATTTATCTTAAATTAACATTAGATTATTTATGTTTTATATAGGTATTGAATCCATAAATGTTTATTCTTAATTCGTTTTAAAATCCATAAATAGTTAGCCTTAAAAATAAATTGGGTTTTTAAAATGTAGCATACTAACAAATTTCATATTTGAATATTAATCCCTAATAAATTGTTATTAGAATAATAATATGAAAGACATTTTATAATAGTTAACATGTTGAACATTTCTTCCAGAATATCAACTAACTCCAATTAAATATTAACAATAAACATTTTATAATACCTTTTTTTTTTCCTCCTCTCAAAACAAATCCTAATCACCATTAACGAACTACACATTTATGTAAATGCACCCAATGGTACCGGGAAATTCTATTTGAGCACAGTATTGTTGCTTGGTGAGCCCACCTTTATTAGTTGAGAATTAGTCCTCCGAGAGATTTTCACACCATTCAGGAATTAGTAGCTGAACGGGTTTAACATTTTTTGGAGATTAATACCCGACTAGTAGGAAAAAAACATGGTCACAAAAGGTAATGACAAACTTGTAATTTTTTACAACTTTCAGAGATGGGCTCATTAAACAACTGGTGTGCTCAGATAGAATTTCCTCAATGTACCTATTTCACCTTACATTCTTACGAGCTTGTTATTATATATAAGGGTTAATTACAGTCAGACCCCCTGTAGTATTAGGGGTGTATAACTTAACACTCCTGAATTTTGAAACTCTCAAAAAACTCCAGGACTGTTAACACTGTTAGTGAGGGTTAGTTATTTTCACTCTCCTTTTTTACTAAAGTACACTCATATATCTCAAATTCTTATTCTACTCTCATCTCTCCTTTTAACCAACACACACACACTCTCTCTCTCTCCTCTCTCTCTCTCTCTCTCCCTCTCTATCCCTCTCTCTCAGTCACTCTCTCTCTATCCCTCTCTCAGACAGAGAGGGAGCGAGAGTGACTGAGAGAGAGGGATAGAGAGGGATAGAGAGGGAGAGGGAGAGAGAGAGAGGGGGAGTGTGCTGGTTACAGGGAGGTATGAAGGTAGAATAGGAATTTGAGGGATAAGAGTGCACCTTAATAAAAAAAGTAGAGTGAAAATAATTAACTATCACTATCAGTGTTAACAGTTCAGGGATTTTTTTGAGAGTTTCAAATTTCAGAAGTGTTAATTTACACACCCTCAACACTACTGGGGATCTGATTTTAATTAACCTTATATATAATTATAAGATGTGGTGCGTCCAAACAGAAAAGAGTCACAATTGCATGACTATACAATCCTAATAATATACGGATATCTCACTCTATCTTCACAGCCATTCATGACAGCTGGCATCATTGTTGTTATGAAATTTCTCCACCTAACTAAAGATTTTGATTATGTCAGCAGAAACAGAGGAACCACAAGAACAAAAGTATAAAGATGGCCCATTCCCTTTGAGAAATTATAGTTTGCGTGCCAGCTAATCTTCGTCCTAATCCCACTGTCACATTAAATTATATTAATAAGTTTTCTAAATTATTATCATTGCTATGGCTTTATCTATCAACTTATTAAATTATCAAATAGAAGAAAGCAGCGGCATCAAGCTGTAACCCAAGTATGTTATTATTACATAAGTCAGCTTAGGCCCACAAGGGCCCACCTTAATTATAAGTTCTTCCTGATTAACTATCCAAATTAAATTTTCGCTGCAATTATCTTACAAATATATATATAGTAGTGTTGATGTATATAAGTCTGATGTCACCATCATTTTCAATTTGTGAGGAATTCCAAACTCAATCTTTCAGAAATTTAAATTTCTTATGGGTAGTGAGTGTAATATTGTATAGATAGAAAGTCTAGACTTGTAGTGCGGTGAGTTGATACTTAATAGGTTTACTATTTTTGATATTGTGGGTGCCGAGAGAGATGTTCTCGAACTAATATAAATTATGTGATTGATGAAACCAGAGATAGTGACAGAATAGTAAATACAAAGAAGATATTATTAAATTTTTTGGAGTTGTAACAATTCAGGGTTTAGTAATTGGTGACTATTGCTCGCAAGTTCGTCTTCGTATATAGTATGCTTAGCATCTTCTCTCAAATTGTTAGCAAAATCTTTTAAACACTTTGATTGCTAGCTCCAATTTTTGACGAATTGAGAGCGGCTGACATTAGCGTTGTTCTTCAGAATACAAGTGATATGTTAGAACCAGAAGTTTTTATCAAGTCGATAGAAGAAACTGCTTTGCAACTTATAGAATTTGTCGGTTCACTTACGAAGGATTCTTCGTCACATACGACTGAATTGAACAGTAGCTATCACATTAGTGGGTGAATTAAGGAAGACCTCAATCCACTTAAGGGCTACTAGTGGTATGAAAAGAGTGCTCTCACTGAGACTGAAGATCAAAATGAAAAATAAGTCTATAAAACCGAAGAGACTGAAGATCAAAATGAAAAATAAGTCTATAAAATCGGAGGCACTGGTTTTGGAAAAAAGATATATCTTGTCATATATCAACCTACCGCCTGGTAAGCGATGTGTTCGCATTAACAAGTGTCCTCAATAGTCAGGAATACTCAACTAAGTGGAATCAGTTGGTCTTTCTCATCAACCTGATTGACCGCTCTCGCTCTGTCCCCAAAAATTGGTACCGATTTGACTAAAAGCTCTAGCCTCTAAAACCAGAAGAAGCCTACCGCCTGGTAAGCGATGTGTCCGCATCAACAAGTGCCCTCAATAGTCGGGAATACTCAACTGAGTGGAATCAGTTGTTCTTTCTCATCAACTTGATTGACCACTCTCGCTCGGTCCCCGAAAATTGGTACAGTTTGACTAAAAATTCTAGCCTCTAAAACCAGAAGAAGAGTCCGTATTGCCTCTGTAGTGTAAAGAAGGAGCTATGAATTTGGAGCTATGAATTTCCGTCCCGTGGGCATTTATGGAAATTATTCATCAGAAAAAAATTGTGTTGATTTTTATTGGCCATGAGATTGCGTGATGTCTGTACTATGAATAATGAAGTATGTCTGTACTATGAATAATGAAGTACATCGGACAGTACTGATATCATGATTAGATTATATGCTATATGTTATATATGTTACATCTTTAGGTCTTGTTTCATTATTTTATTTAATAGTTGCAAACCTGCTTCAATTGTGATGTCTTGTGAATGTTTTCAAGTGGAGAGAGATATGATGGGAAAAATTAAAGCTCAGGATTAGATAGACTTTTTAGGATTGAATTAATTTGATTACAGCATTATCCCAACCAATTACAGCATTTCTCTTCTCTCACCCGATTGTAACAAAGCCCATACACAAGGCTACAAACAAAACTCCGTCCAGTCCCCCCGACAAAAGCAGGCCCCTTTCCAGTTCAGGCCCATGGGATCCCCCCGGGCCCACTAGAAATAAACCACAAAAATAGACTAACTTTTATCAGCATTCATATTAAACAAAACTAGAAAAAGAAAGTAGCAGTAAAAAAAAAACACCAAAATTCCTTCTAGTTCCCACAAAAGCCATCTAGAAGAAAAGACCAGACCGAAATCAAGCCTAAGCCCAATCCCAATGTACAGTTGGCCCAAAGTAAATTTCCCTAGAGAAAACTAAACTCACTGAACCAGAACCATCCAAAAACACGCCCACCTCTCTAAAATCAAAACGACGCTGACCCTCATCCTTCTCGCGGCAAGGAGAACTCCTTCTTGAGCTTCTGAGAGAACAGCCTGCACGCATCCATGCTCAGATCAATGGCCGCCGCCACCGCCACGAACGCCGCCGCGTCCCCAGTGCACCCAACGTGCTGCGCTCCTATCTCCACCACGGGCCTGCTGCATTTCCGCTCCCCCTCCACCGTCGCCGACATCACGAACCCCCTGTAGCTCGAGAACGGCCAGAGAGCGTACCCATAGTCCCCGCTCCCCCTCGGGCTGCACCCCGGCGACGAATACCTTGTCAAATTCCCATTCCCGGTCAAATCGATCGTAAATTTGCCGCCTTTGGACGTGTTTATCGTAGACTCGGCGAGGGACACTCCGACGCCGTTGATGTTGTTGGCGTCCGGCATCAGCTCGAATCGGTAACCGAGGCCGTCGTGGGACCCGCCGCGCTCGCGCCAGGCCACGAGCCGGCCCCAGGGTTTCAGGAAAGTTCCCTCGCCGAGGCGGAAGATGATCCAGGCGCCGGGGTTGGTGCTGCTGACGCGGTCGGTGCCGGGGGAGGCGACGAAGGGAGTGGCCATCGAGGCCATGGCCACGGTCGAGCCCGAGAGGTCGTGGACCGTCACGTACCAGCCCTTTCGCTCTTTGCTGGGGCGCTCGCGGTCGGGTCCGAAAGAAGACAGACAGTTTTTTGGGGTTGTTGGCTCCGGCAGAGAACTGAATAATAATTTTAAATCTAAAATAAGAATCTACATTTTATAAAAACTAATTGTAAACAATAAATTGATGATTTAATGAGTGGAAATAAGATTTTTTTTTTTTTTTTTTTGGGTCTTATCCATCTCTAACTAAAATGGAGAATTGATTAGAAAAAACTTGACTTACCTTGTTCTCGAATTTCGGTCGCCGGGGCGAGAAGTGCCGAACTTGCAAGTGAACACAGGCTGCCTCATTCTCCCCTGTACCTGAAACACCTGCGGGCTGCACTCGGGCTCGCCATCGAACTCAAACACAAACCTCGGATCCGGCTCCGATCTCACTGTCAAATGGAGCATCGCCGACGAAGTCTTGCTCTCCTTCCCAACCCTAACCCATCCATTCTGAAAGACGACGCCTTTCCCCTGGCCACCCTTCAGATCCAGCGGTATGGTCACCTTCCCTAACAACTTACCCGAGTTGACCCCGCACCTGGACCCCCGCCGGCCGGTGTAGATCGCCACCTTGAGGTTCGATTTCCCGGCGAATATGACGGATTTGGCGACGAATTTGTCGAGATCGGACTGGCTGAGGTGGAAGCTGGCGGCGAGGGTTAGGGTTTGGGGGTTGTGGTCGGCGGCGGAGTCGGCGGGGAGGAGGGTGATCGCGGAGGTCTGGTAGGGGAGCTTGTTGAAACGGATCTTGCAGTAGCAGGGGGAGGAGGATGGGTGGACCCCGCCGGCACGGGAGGGGCGGGCCGCCGCCGGGATCTTGAGGCATAGGTTGCCGACGATGACCCGTACGAAGGGGCAGGGGTCCATTGGAGAAGAGCTCGAGAGTTCAGAATTGGGGCGGTGAGATTTTTCAAGGGTTAGGGTTAGGGTATTTGAGAAGGAGGGAAGTTTGGTGACAGGCTGGAGTGGGGTTTGGTGATGAGCTGGGGATGCGGGGTTGAGAGGTTTAGTTCTTAAATGTTTTATTTTTGTAAGAATTTGCGCGAAGATTAAAGCGCCCGGGGGGGGGACAGTGAGCAGTGTACGGAGTCGGAGATGGGTACAGGCTGTGTACAGGTTGGCACGGGCCCAGGTTAAGCGGAGAGCCGGAATCCAAAGTGACTGGCGGTTTGATTCGGGGGAAATTACAAAGGCACACCCAAATATGAGTGTCTGGGCCGGATCCCACGCAGTGGGAAAGAGTGGGCGTGCGCTCAGATGTTTGGAGTGTGCCTTTATAATCTTGCTCGATTAGCAGTTGGTAAAGAGAATTAAAACCTGTAAAGTGGTACGTAAGTAATGTTTTTTTTTTTTTTTTTCCACTTTTTTACTGTTTAGTTACTGGGTTTTCTTATTTTACCAATTATGAAAAAAATTAAAACCACTTACTCACTTGTTACAGTTAAAAAATTGTACATGACACTTTAATCTAGAACTTTCAATTTAAATACAATAATAAAAATTATAGCAACAAGTAGTTTTCTATTTGAACCACTACTTGCAACTCTCAATGCCTAAATTTGGCGCCCGCTGTTTAACATTTGTTCATATGGGGGCCCATTGACCGCCTGGACTCTGCAGTCGTTGTGTGGGGGCGGGCCCCAGGGCAAGTTGTGCGAGTTGCTTTGCTCTGGACTGTTGGGGCCCAGCTGAAGGGAGGGGGTGATTGTTTCTGTTGTCCAGTTGGCAGTTGTATTTTTATCGATCACATGGCATCTGCGATTGGTTACTATTTTGGGCATGCCAAGACTGCTGACTTGGAAACAGGGAACGTGCGGGGGGCCCCAGGAGTCAGCGCAGACTGGGGCCCACTTTTCAGCGGCGTTCTAGCAACTCCCATTAGAAAGTTGCCACGTGGAAGCTGAAGTGTTTGTTGTAGTGTACCTTAGAAAATAAATTAGAATATTTAAATTATATTAATATTTATCCGACTACTGCACATTTTACCCAAAAGATATAGATATATACATGAAATTATGTATAGTTAGGGTTAAATCTATTACTGTAAAAAGGGGAGTTTCTAAAGGAGCGCATCACCTTTCCCAGTGAGGTCACTATATAGTATATTTTTTTGGTCCGAGCAATTCTTAAAAAGTAGGTTTACTAAAAAAAAATGTTGTGCTCTTTTAGAAACTCCCATTAAAAGATTGGTTCGAAAAGTCTATTTAGACGCTGTGGCCTATTAATCGGAATGCTCAACAATATTTTCAATAACTTTCCACCTATTAATCGGAAGGCTCAACAAAATTTTTAATAATTCTGTATGGAAAGTTGGATATGATATAATTATTTTATTTCCAAAAAAAGATATGCAAAATATTTTTAAGTAAATTCGTTACTAAATTAACATTCAATCTCTTGGCAAAGAAACTTTTAACTACTAAATCTCCAAAAATCTTCATTATGTTTACTTTCTTGGGGATGATCATCTAAACACCAAATGAAGAATCTATCTATTCGTAGAGAAACAATAACCTATAAACTTGATGGCTGAGATATTGTGATCTTCATCATTTAATAAGACCTGAGCGGCCGACATCTTCTTCATCAAGAGCAAGAAGACCATCGTCGTCAGATCGTCCAAAGAAACTACTTGATAGATCACATCGCCACATAGATCCCATGAAATCATTGTAAAAGAGAGAGATAAATTATAAATCCTCTCGTTTGTTCTTTTTCTTTTGTTCTCTTTCATTGTAATCGAACGCTTCAGGGAAAAATCCGTGTATTGTCGACACGGTATGATCCAGAAAACTCTGGTAGAAACCTGCAAGTATAACTTTAGGACTGACGTGCTGATAAGAATGGAAGCTGTAGAGTCTAAGAATTGGAAAGACCTGTTAAAGCAGGGAGAGCTGGCGGAAGATATAATTCGCCGAATTGAGAAATCTCGTGGTACGAGAAACTCTACGAATAACATGCCATATCCACAAAATCCTAAAAATAAAGGGAAAGCTGTGATGACGTCTATTGCAGATACGAAGACAAAACCTCAAAATCCGAGAGGTGCAGGTCAGAATAGGCCCTGCCAAGATAGAACTTATACATTCAAGACAGAACTTATACATTCAAGACGGAGAACTTCCAAAAGATCCCCTAAGGCTTCCTCAAGAGTGTATTTATAGGTTTAGGATAATTTGAGAGTTTCTATCTAAATAGAATTTGTACTCATCAAGGATTCCAATCAAATATTTAATATTGATTTAAATATCTTGATTTGAAATTCTGATTGGACTCAATATGGATATTGGATTAACTTAAATTTGGGTATTGAATTAACTCAATTTAGGTATTGGGTATAAGACCTGAGCCGAACGACCACTTATTTCCCTGGGGCGTAGACACGAGACTTTCTGAGCCAAAACTTGTTTAACTAAGTATCACCTTCCGATATAATTCTCTGACCAAGGCTCATAACCGAAGCCTACAGACATTCATTTGAGAAGAAATAGAGCACCATAAGTTCTACAAACTTAATTTTTTTCACCAGCAAAGTCCAAGTATACACAACCATCAACATGAAAACCAAAAGGCTAATTTCATCAGCAAATTGCAAACAGACATTAGTGCATCTCACCAAGATGCAGCACCAAGGAATCAATCATTGTATCAACAATAGAGATGACATGGCTCAAACAAGATTCTGGATAAGTGAAATGGAAGCACAAGATTCTTGCAGGGTCTCTAATTCATATATCTCATCAAGGAGCTTTGTCTACCATAGGATCTCAAATACTGGCCTTAACATGTGATTCACAAATTAACCATAATGGACTTTCAGTTATCATCATGCAAACATTCAATCGCGTACTACAGGTACAAAGAGAACAAAGGTCGAAAGCTAAAAGTAAACGAAGCAACAAAATCCTGCTATCAGTCCAAGCCTCCATTGCACTAGTTTTGATGTCTATGAGGCCCATCATGCCGAAAGGTTTCAACATTCAGATTAGGAGCTTCTCAATGGCATCCTGGATCAACAAACGAAAACAAAGTTAGCAAAATAGAGCATCAACCAAACAAAGGCAGGAAGTGGAGTCTGATGAGCCTTACCTTGAGTTGCTGTATCTGGCTTTTCAATTGGCTGCCTTCGTTGCTGGTCACAGAACAGGCAATCACGGGTCTGGTAACTCCACAAGCACGGCCAAGTGCTTGTTTGGAAGGAACAAAGACATAGGGCACATTCTGGTACAATCAAAATCAACAACAAAAATATCACACTTGATTACAAGTGAGCTTTACTGCACATAGATAGTTAGCAAAGAACATGGTAATATGAAATTCAAATTTAAAACAAATACTTGAGTGTCACTTCTTTCCTAGACTCACACTAGTAGCTATTGTTCAAGGCAACGAATCCAAAATAGGAAGCCTTCGCGCCCCACAAAACCTCTATATGCAGTTACCATTATGTGGTAACTCTACAACTGCATATAGAGTCCACTCCATGGTGAGGTAGTCATTTGATCTCTCAGGTTTTGGAAACAAACAAGTCTTTTGAAATACGGAGGAAAAAGCAAAAACAGCTTAAACTAAGGTTATGCAGCTGCTTAAGCATTAATATTGGGCAATCGTCCCTTGAGTTCCTATATCCTAAATGAAACAGAAACTACCTCCATAGTAACGACAAATTTGAAACCCGCAAATGGAGATTAACATCTATTAAGCTATCCTCATAACATAACAAGACACAAGATAAAGTTGCAGCATGGGCACAAGGATAATGTCAAAATGTGAAATCAACCTACTATAATTAACTAGGCATAACATAATAATAAGTTAACAACGTTAACAACCAGTGTCAAGACTCAAGCCGATGTATTAACAAGAGTAGGAAAAGATATACTCATCCAATTAAGTGATACACTAGGTGGACCAACAGTAATAAAACAAGCATACTAAAGTCATGTCAATCTCTAAATACTCTAGATAATACACAGAACTTTTAATTATAAAAACAATTTAACTATGATAAAGAATAATAGAAATGACCTGAGAGCTCATGTAAGTTAGCTACAATCCATTTCCACAATCTCCAATAGTATTTTTTTTTTCCCAAAAAATTTTTTTTTGGATATTATCTCAATCTCCAAAGGTTCATTAATGCCCAATTTCAAGAGCTTTAGTTTTGATAAGCTTTCCATCAAGTAGTCACAATATTAACGTTTCTAGTATCCACATGATGGAATAGTAAATGATCACCAAAACCCATAAAATTTGATTCTAAAAATAAGGAGGTGAAGATCACAGTTACAAAAAAAATTTAAAAAAAAAATAATGAGATCATTATTTTTTCGCCGTTATCTCACATAACTTACCTGAATTAGCAGCTCATTTCCAATAATCCCATTATGATAGGACTATAATTCGAAATATTGAATTAAAAAATACACCTCAATTTATCATGCAGTCAAGCTTTTTTGTCCAATAACTAGAACATGCATACTTAATTTAGAATGTTCATAAGATAATCGACAATAGAATAGGTAATTTTTTAGAAAAGTTAGTCCTACCACTTGCATAGGTGAACATACAGGTCATATTTTTCTGAGACGTCCTGAGCTCCCGTAGACAACCAATTCAAGAATGTATTGTTCCATTCTTCCTAATATTACATGTAAGCTGCATCTTTATTTTTGTCCATAAAATTGTAAAGCTTGTATTCAACTACACTGCAGAGAAGCACAAAAGCGTCCAAAATCAACTAAACACCTGCAGCAAGCCCCATACTACCAACAAGGAAAACTGTAGAACTAAATCAAGATTATTTAACTGTGCACTGCTGAAACTAAAGCCTCTCTAATTCAACTGCTTCCCTCCTTGAACAGGCTACACAAATATGATGTGACCAAAACCTTTTAGAATGTTATTTTTATCATGATATACATTTTGTACTTTAATCTCCAAAAACGATAGCATTATCATGCTCAAGTTTTACCCAATGCAAATTCTTATCCTCTCTGGTTTAACTATATATATAGGTTGTTTAAGGTGATAAATCCATTTGTAAGTACCTAAATAATGTCTACATGCAAAATAGTTAGTTAATAACACAAAGTCCCTAGGATAAGGTATTTAGAATATAGAATTGTCTCATTCTGATTAGCGCAAATCAAACACCAGTCTTGGGAAGACTGTAAAAAAGAAAGGAACATAACAGTAGTAGCATGTTTCCAGTTGGCTCTGCCATTCATTCTAAGTACAATAGATAATTAGTTTAGTTGATAACAAACATCCACCAATAGATGCCATGAACATATAATGGAAAATGAGTTCAAAGTGTAAAATAAAAAGCTGTCACCTATAGGTGGTTATAGTACTGACATTAGGCGGTATAATTATCTATAAACGATATGAAGAGAATCCTCAGAAGTTACTTAGTCAAAGAGCATAAATGAGCTTGCTGTCACCCAAAGGCTTAAACTTTATTTCAAAGAAAAACCAGTTTAACTACTCCCAATAAAGATTTCACTCCATAGTGGGTAAAGGCTCCAAGCACCCTAGTAATGTCACATTGCACGTTTTATTTATTCCACATATACCAATAGTACAGACTGTAATAATCCTTATTTATTTATTTTTTTCATAATTAAATTAATAACAAATAAACATAATAATTTAAACTATTCATCTTCCCTCTTTTTAAACATCCCAAATTCATTCATTTTTCTAACCTTTTAAATTCTATAACCCTCAAAACCTTTTAAATTCCATAACTCCTCAAATCCTTTGAATTCCATAACTCCCTAAACCCTTCACATTCTATAACTCCTAAATCTAACACTATATAAACCCAACCTCTTTTCTAAATTCAATCTTACACTCATCCTCTTAAAAAAAAAAAATCTCTCTCTCTCACTTTGTTGGAGCGCCTCGTCGGACCGCTGTCGTTAGCCTCGCCGAAGTTTTGACAAAGAAACTCCTATTTCTTTCTTCCCTTACTCTACTATTTGAGGTTAATATTAATTTCTTAAATTTCTATTGCATTTATTTAATTAGACCATAGGATTAGCTCACACCCTATCTAACAACCCTAATAAAAAAATATCCACCATCTTATAGACCCAATAAGATTGATTCAAATCCATTTATTGATTTCAAATAGAATTTAGGGTGATCCTACAATTTTAGGCCAAAACATTATCGATAAATCAATTAGGAGATTCTTCTCAAAAAAAATAAATATAAAATAAAATAGGAAGGAAATAATTTATCATTTAAATGAAATCTTTATATGCTAAACTTATCCAATAAATCCAACAAACATAAAATCAAACAAAAACATAACCATATAAGAGTTGAATTATATTTTTGTTAACATAAACTTCAAGATTAGTATTAATACAGCATATATCCAGCTGAGCCCACCTTACACATCCTATAAGCCTCTCTTGCCAAACAAATAAGATTATAGTTCGATGAGAATTAACCAATTCAAATGTTTACAAAATATGTAACTAACAACTTATTAGGACAATATTAGAAGTTAATTTTCTACACTAATATTATTTAACTTTAAAATTAATACTAAGTGCTTTATGAAAATTAGAAATTCCCTAAAAATCACCTGAATTTATGATGAATAATTTTTAACAAATATATTATAATTTTATGTGTAGATTGCTTCGTGTGATTGCCAATTGGTAGACCTTCGCAAATCGAGGTGAGTTCTTTTTGGACTCACTAAACATGCTAATTTTCCTTATAAAAATATTACTTCAATTATATCATCTAAATTTGTGATTACAAATACTATTTCTTTATATTGTTAGAATTTAATTTGTAGAAGCTAAATGTGTTATTACAAATGCAATCATTGACATATCTGTTATTTCTTTATGATGTTAGAAATTAAATGATTACTTGTTAAATTACAGCATGTAGTTAGGTTTTTAATAAATCATGAAAAAGGCTATAATCATGGAAACATACTGTTTGTGATATCATTCTATATCGGTGTCTAGAAAAGTTTTGTATGCTGGTTCTCTAATTAAGGAACGTGCAATGCACGGAAAACCTCCCAGCATTCATACACTGGCCTGGCCGATATCTGTATGATATCTCAAATCAGTAAATCCTTGATATAACCAATTGTGATTTATTAAATAAAATATAAAACGGATTCTATAAATTATGTTGTTAACAAATTAACAAAATCTAATTGAAATATTGTACCCGAAATTCAATATACAAGTTATGAAAACCAGAATTTAGACATGCATGTACTATACTTAAATGACACTGGGTTGGGGGAGAAACTGAGTGATGGAAATATACTCTGTTTCGGTTGTAAACTTGTTAAGTTGTACAACTGAATATTTCGCACACCATGGGTGCGTGATGATTTGCTGGATCATACCTGACTATAATTCCTGTTTGCCTGACGGCAGGTCCGACTCAGCACCGGACAATCCTGTGACCATTTCCTGGGTCTGTACAGGAAACAATCGAAACAGTTGTATCCCATCAGTTAGTTTTTCCAATTATATGACATCTTAGACAAAAAATACCCCTATTATAGAGTTGACTTTACTAAAATGATAAACTTGCTATGATTGTGACCATACTAAAAGATATTTGCTTTAACCTGTCACTTAATATTATCGTTAATTATGGATTTAATGTTTTCCTAAGACTTGCATTATTACCATGTTGGACATAATTATTACATCACATTTTTCTGTATTTATTGTGTTGGTCGCTATCTGACGACCTGGATATGCATGTCCAGTGACTGAGTTGAACCTTGTTGATCCTACCGCGGAAGACATGGAGTATTTTGCTGCAGTGACCGAAAATCAGTAGTTATCATGTACTTAGTTTGTATTAAATGCAGTCTTTTCATGTTCTTGAACCTATCATTCCTTAATGGATGTTATTTAAAGTTATCCAGTATCGTCCTTCTGTTTTCTTTATGTAATAGACTTCATGGATCAATGAATGTCAGTTTATTTATCTACGTGTATTTATTCTTTGTGGCTGTGATATTATAATTGAGGCTTTAGCATATTCAAACTGAATATGTTGCCGGTACCTGCTACACGTGCTCGTATACCGTATATTGGGAGCGGGGCGTGACAGGTATTTTAGATGGTATCAGAGACAGGTTCAAAAATGAGTTGACCCAACGAGGTTGAGTTAACTTGGAATTGATCCTAAGCTTGAGATCACAGCCATATGAATAAATGTAGATATTGAAGATTTCATTACCATATCTCTTGATTCAAACTTCCTTTGATTCCATTTTTCCTTATCTTCTTCAGTACGATGGCACAAAATAATGAATCTGAATCGAACTCGAACACTAGCTCAATTAATGCCGCAGAGATGTTGGGAGTACTTCGTGGAATGATGGAAGCACAACAACAACAAACTCAGATGATGCGTACTGGAATTACGGCAGCATTAGAACAAATCAATGCGCCTCGACCACAACGAGTTGGGAGCATTTCTGATTTTCGACGCCTTCATCCTGCAACTTTCTCTGGAACAGTTGGACCACTTGAAGCTGAACAGTGGTTGGCCGAGATGGAGGATCTTCTTACAGCTGCACGAATTCCTAAGGAGGATAAGATTGATGTTGTGAAGATCCAGCTGACGGATGTAGCTAGAACCTGGTGGCAAGCTGAAGGAAACCGACTGGAACAACCAATCGTATGGGAAGATTTTACTAAGAGTTTTTACACAAGGTTCTTTCCAAAGGCAGCTCGAAGGGAGATGGAACAACAGTTCATCAACCTGAAACAAGGAGGAAAGTCTGTAGAAGAGTATGCAGCTGAATTTGTCCGTTTGAGCCGATTTGCACCATACATGGTTGTTGATGAAGAAGATCGAGCTCATCGATTCCAGCAAGGTTTAAGATTGGACATCCAGAAATATTTGGTGTCTTCCAAACTTGAGACTTATGCTAATGTGATTGATGCCGCAAGAGGTGTAGAGCAAGTTATTAATAAAGAGAAGCGAATTCAAACAATATCGAAGAGGTCTTTCAATCAAGTATCTGGAGAATCTATTTCCAAAATGGGTCCTACCGAGAAGCGACCTTCCATCTCTCATCCTCAAAAGCTCATATGCAACTTCTGTCAGAAACCTGGTCATCTCAAGAAGGACTGCAGAGCTGCTAATGGACTATGTTTGGCCTGTGGATCGGCTGAACATACTTTGATGAATTGTCCGAAGAGGAGAATTAGTGAAGAAATGTCTCGACCTGCTATTCCCCCACAACAAAGGAATGCAGGGCTCAATCAAGGCAGACAACCTCTTGCTTCTCAAAAGAAAATGTTCCAACAAGCTCTGAAAAATAAGGGAGTGGACCATGGTCAGAGTCAAGCTTTCAATCTCACTGCGGAACAGGCTGAAAATTCCAATGAGGTGGTGACAGGTACAATTTTAGTACATGGTACACCAGCTTTTACACTATTTGATTCTGGAGCTTCACATTGTTTCATTTCATCTGCTTTCGTATCCCTTCATGACATTCCATGTGATACTTTGACATCTAATTGGAACATTAATACGGGTAATGGAGCTATAATATCTAGTAAAGTGTGTAGACTATGTCCTGTGGTAGTATGTAGAAGGGAGTTCTATGCCAATTTTCTTATAATCGAACCTAGTGGATTCGATGTTATACTTGGAATGGACTGGCTTAGTACTTTCCATGCAGTGATTGATTGTCGAAAGAAAAGTGTCATATTTCGAATTCCGAATCACCCGGAATTTGAATTTCTTGGAGGTAGTAAGACACTAGAGTCGGCAAAATTTAGAGCTAGATCAACAAGTGAAATATTCATCATGATGGATGAAAAAGATGAAGATATTCCGGTGGTGTCAGAATATCTTGATGTATTTGCAGATAAGTTTACTGGATTACCACCTGAGAGAGCAGTAGAATTTTCTATTGATCTTATTCCCGGTACGGCGCCTATATCTAAAGCACCATACCGAATGGGACTAGTAGAATTGGCAGAAGTGAAATGTCAATTGACGGAGCTTGGAGATCAAGGATTCATTAGACCCAGCACCTCGCCGTGGGGAGCACCAATCTTACTTACGGGAAAGAAAGATGGGAGTAAGAGGCTTTGCATTGACTACCGAGGATTGAATCAAGTCACGATCAAAAACAAATATCCTTTGCCTAGAATCGATGACTTGTTCGATCAACTCGGGGGAGCTAAAGTTTTTTCTAAGTTGGATCTCAAGTCAGGATATCATCAAATAAGAGTCAAGAAGGAAGATATACAGAAGACTGCTTTTCGAACTCGATATGGCCATTATGAATTTCTAGTAATGCCATTTGGAGTGACAAACGCACCGGCTGTATTTATGAATTTGATGAACCAAGTGTTTGCTCTATACCTGGACAAATTCGTAGTTGTGTTCATCGATGATATTTTAGTATACTCCAAAAATGATGAAGAACATGCCGAACATTTGAGAATTGTATTGGAGACTCTTCGAAAAGAGAAACTCTACGGCAAACTTAGTAAGTGCGAGTTTTGGCAGAAAAGTATATCTTTTCTGGGACATATCATCTCTGGAGAAGGAATCTCGGTTGATTCGCGTAAGATCGAAGCAGTGAAAAACTGGCCTGTCCCGAAGAATGTGTCCGAAGTTAGGAGCTTTCTTGGATTAGCTGGTTACTATCGAAAATTTGTTCAAAATTTCTCGAAGATCGCAGGACCCTTGACCAAGTTAATGAAAAAGGATGAGAAGTTTGTGTGGTCAAGTGAATGTAATGAAACTTTCGAAGAGTTGAAGATTCGACTTACTTCTGCACCAATTTTGGCGATTCCAGATGGAATAGGTGGAATGGTTGTATTTAGTGACGCATCTGGAAGAGGACTAGGATGTGTGTTAATGCAACATGGGCGAGTGATTGCTTATGCATCTCGTCAATTGAAGTCTCATGAGAAGAACTACCCAACGCATGATTTGGAGTTAGCAGCAGTAATTTTTGCTTTAAAGATTTGGAGACACTACTTGCTTGGAGATCGTGTGGATATTTATACTGATCATAAGAGCCTTAAATATGTTTTTACTCAGAAGGAGCTCAACATGAGACAAAGAAGATGGTTAGAACTAATGGCAGACTATGACATCAACTTACAATATCATCCCGGTAAGATTAATGTAGTTCCTGATGCTTTAAGTAGAAAACCAATGGCGCTGTATCTTACCCAGCAAAAGAAGTTGCTCGAAGAGATGAGGAGGCTAGACTTAGAAGTCATCTTGCCAAAATCAAAAATACAATTTATGGCCTTACAACTCCAATCATCATTAGTTGAGAAGATCAAAGAATGCCAGAAAGACGACCCCAAACTACAGAAATTTCGAAGTGAAGTTGAATCTGGACGGAGATCAGACTTAAACATTCATGCTGATGGATCACTTCGATTTAAGAACAGACTTTGTGTGCCAAAGGGAAATGTTCGAGAAGAAGTTCTTTCGGAAGCTCATAGTTCAACATATTCAGTACATCCGGGAGGCACGAAGATGTATCAAGACTTGAAGCAACACTTTTGGTGGCACGGAATGAAGAGAGAAATTGCTCGATTTGTATCCAAATGTTTGGTATGCCAACAGGTAAAGGCAGAACATCAGAGGTCACCGGGACTTTTGCAACCTTTGCCAATACCCAAATGGAAATGGGAGGAAATTACTATGGATTTCGTTACGGCCTTGCCGCGAAGTCCTAAGGGTAATAATGCTATATGGGTTATCGTGGATCGTCTCACAAAATCGGCTCATTTTATCCCATTTCGTGTTGGACAGTCGACGGAAACATTAGCAGAGAAATACATGCATGAGATTGTACGACTTCATGGTGTTCCAATCAGTATTGTATCAGATAGAGATACTAGATTTAGATCTCATTTTTGGAAGAGTTTGCAAGAAAGTTTGGGATCTAAACTTAAATTTAGCAGTGCTTATCATCCTCAAACTGACGGACAATCAGAGAGAACTATCCAAACTTTAGAGGATATGCTTAGAGCATGTATGCTAGATTTTGGTAGGTCTTGGGAAGATCACCTTCATCTTGTTGAATTTTCTTACAACAACAGCTATCAAGCAAGTATCAAGATGGCGCCATTTGAAGCATTATATGGAAAGAAATGTCGATCACCGGTTTATTGGGACGATATTGGAGAAAGAAAACTTTTGGGACCAGAGATGATTACTCAAACAGTGGATAAGGTCAATCTGATTCGTAAACACCTAAAGGCTGCTCAAGACAGGCAGAAGAAATGGGCGGATACTCATCGAAGATTTTTGGAATTTCAAGTTGGAGATTTAGTATTCTTGAAAATATCACCATCCAAAGGTATTATTCGATTCGGTTCACGAGGAAAGCTTAGCCCAAGATTTATTGGTCCTTTTGATATTGTGGAGAGAGTTGGAAAAGTATCATATCGTCTAGCACTTCCCCCATCCTTAGAAGGTGTTCATAATGTGTTTCATATATCCCAACTCAAACGCTATGTTCGGGAGGAGAATCATATATTAGATTATTCAGAATTAGAGCTCAGACCAGACCTCTCCTATCAAGAACAACCAGTAGCTATCATCGAGCGACGAGAGAAAGTTTTGAAGAGTAAAGTCATTCCCCTCGTTCTAGTTTGGTGGAATCATCGATCACCTAAAGAAGCAACCTGGGAACGGGAAGACGGTATCCGTGAACAGTATCCGCACCTTTTTGATTAAGACTTCTGGTATTGTTCTATCTCTTATTTAATTTCGAGGACGAAATTATTTTTCTAAGGGGGATAGAATGTAATAATCCTTATTTATTTATTTTTTTCATAATTAAATTAATAACAAATAAACATAATAATTTAAACTATTCATATTCCCTCTTTTTAAACATCCCAAATTCATTCATTTTTCTAACCTTTTAAATTCTATAACCCTCAAAACCTTTTAAATTCCATAACTCCTCAAATCCTTTGAATTCCATAACTCCCTAAACCCTTCACATTCTATAACTCCTAAATCTAACACTATATAAACCCAACCTCTTTTCTAAATTCAATCTTACACTCATCCTCTTAAAAAAAAAAATCTCTCTCTCTCACTTTGTTGGAGCGCCTCGTCGGACCGCTGTCGTTAGCCTCGCCGAAGTTTTGACAAAGAAACTCCTATTTCTTTCTTCCCTTGCTCTACTATTTGAGGTTAGTATTAATTTCTTAAATTTCTATTGCATTTATTTAATTAGACCATAGGATTAGCTCACACCCTATCTAACAACCCTAATAAAAAAATATCCACCATCTTATAGACCCAATAAGATTGATTCAAATCCATTTATTGATTTCAAATAGAATTTAGGGTGATCCTACAATTTTAGGCCAAAACATTATCTATAAATCAATTAGGAGATTCTTCTCAAAAAAATAAATATAAAATAAAATAGGAAGGAAATAATTTATCATTTAAATGAAATCTTTATATGCTAAACTTATCCAATAAATCCAACAAACATAAAATCAAACAAAAACATAACCATATAAGAGTTGAATTATATTTTTGTTAACATAAACTTCAAGATTAGTATTAATACAGCATATATCCAGCTGAGCCCACCTTACACATCCTATAAGCCTCTCTTGCCAAACAAATAAGATTATAGTTCGATGAGAATTAACCAATTCAAATGTTTACAAAATATGTAACTAACAACTTATTAGGACAATATTAGAAGTTAATTTTCTACACTAATATTATTTAACTTTAAAATTAATACTAAGTGCTTTATGAAAATTAGAAATTCCCTAAAAATCACCTGAATTTATGATGAATAATTTTTAACAAATATATTATAATTTTATGTGTAGATTGCTTCGTGTGATTGTCAATTGGTAGACCTTCGCAAATCGAGGTGAGTTCTTTTTGGACTCACTAAACATGCTAATTTTCCTTATAAAAATATTACTTCAATTATATCATCTAAATTTGTGATTACAAATACTATTTCTTTATATTGTTAGAATTTAATTTGTAGAAGCTAAATGTGTTATTACAAATGCAATCATTGACATATCTGTTATTTCTTTATGATGTTAGAAATTAAATGATTACTTGTTAAATTACAGCATGTAGTTAGGTTTTTAATAAATCATGAAAAAGGCTATAATCATGGAAACATACTGTTTGTGATATCATTCTATATCGGTGTCTAGAAAAGTTTTGTATGCTGGTTCTCTAATTAAGGAACGTGCAATGCACGGAAAACCTCCCAGCATTCATACACTGGCCTGGCCGATATCTGTATGATATCTCAAATCAGTAAATCCTTGATATAACCAATTGTGATTTATTAAATAAAATATAAAATGGATTCTATAAATTATGTTGTTAACAAATTAACAAAATCTAATTGAAATATTGTACCCGAAATTCAATATACAAGTTATGAAAACCAGAATTTAGACATGCATGTACTATACTTAAATGACACTGGGTTGGGGGAGAAACTGAGTGATGGAAATATACTCTGTTTCGGTTGTAAACTTGTTAAGTTGTACAACTGAATATTTCGCACACCATGGGTGCGTGATGATTTGCTGGATCATACCTGACTATAATTCCTGTTTGCCTGACGGCAGGTCCGACTCAGCACCGGACAATCCTGTGACCATTTCCTGGGTCTGTACAGGAAACAATCGAAACAGTTGTATCCCATCAGTTAGTTTTTCCAATTATATGACATCTTAGACAAAAAATACCCCTATTATAGAGTTGACTTTACTAAAATGATAAACTTGCTATGATTGTGACCATACTAAAAGATATTTGCTTTAACCTGTCACTTAATATTATCGTTAATTATGGATTTAATGTTTTCCTAAGACTTGCATTATTACCATGTTGGACATAATTATTACATCACATTTTTCTGTATTTATTGTGTTGGTCGCTATCTGACGACCTGGATATGCATGTCCAGTGACTGAGTTGAACCTTGTTGATCCTACCGCGGAAGACATGGAGTATTTTGCTGCAGTGACCGAAAATCAGTAGTTATCATGTACTTAGTTTGTATTAAATGCAGTCTTTTCATGTTCTTGAACCTATCATTCCTTAATGGATGTTATTTAAAGTTATCCAGTATCGTCCTTCTGTTTTCTTTATGTAATAGACTTCATGGATCAATGAATGTCAGTTTATTTATCTACGTGTATTTATTCTTTGTGGCTGTGATATTATAATTGAGGCTTTAGCATATTCAAACTGAATATGTTGCCGGTACCTGCTACACGTGCTCGTATACCGTATATTGGGAGCGGGGCGTGACACAGACAATGAAAATTTGGGAGATTTTGCAAGTCACAATTCACAAACCAATTTAACGGGCCTTTAAGCTTCCGTCGGTAATATCTTTTTATATTTCTAGCTATGGATTGCTTAGATTATCATCTGGGTCACACAACTTAGGAAGTTTTTTTTGTGTTGTTAATCTCGCAAGATAAATACCTCCATATTTTACTTAAACCATTTGCATAAAACTAACTTCTCTGATATAACTCCGCCAGTGCTATGCACTGTCTGTCCGAAGCCACGATAAAGGAGGAGGGTTGTGGTAGACCAGTGACAGCCAACGTAAAACATTGTCACATATTATGAAATGAGCCAAAATATGAATTTCGTTGGGGGGTTCCCTACTGAGCGACGTGCTACATTGGAGCCCGGGTGTAGTGAAAAATGTGTGAGGGTTACTAGGTCGTCGCCCAGAAGCGACGCGCCATGTCGGCGTCCGGATGTGGTGTCAAATATAAGAGGGTTCTCACATCTTAATGAGCGAGTGGGGGTAAACAAGTTAGCTCATAAACATAAATTTCGGTTGGCATCATGGAATATAGGTTCGCTTACAGGTAGATTAGCAGAGTTAGTTGATGCTATGATTAGAAGGAGGGTTAATATTTTGTGCGTGCATGAAACTAAGTGGGTAGGTGAGAAAGCTAAAGTCATAGAGCTTTAGAGTTATAAACTTTGGTATACGGGTAGAGATAGAAACCGTAATGGGGTAGGTGTGATCATAGATAAGCAATTACTTGGAGATGTAGTGGAGGTTAGGAGGAAGGGTTATAGAATTTTATTAGTTAAACTTATTTTAGATGGAGAGATTTTTAATGTCATTAGCGCCTATGCACCACATGTAGGACTTGATGAATCCAGTAAGTATCAATTTTGGGAGGATCTAGATGAGATAGTATAAGGAATACCCACTAGAGAAAAACTATTTATTGGTGGTGATCTCAATGGGCATGTAGGAACTAATCGTAATGGGTTTAATAGTGTATATGGAGGATTTGGTTTTGGAGAAAAAAATGAAGCAGGTAACTCAATTCTAGATTTTGCTTTGTCTTATGATATAATTTTAGCGAATACTTGGTTTAAAAAGAGAGTTTTTCACTTAGTTACTTTTAAAAGTGGATCGAATGCAAGCCAAATAGATTTCTTTTTAACTAGGAGGGTAGATAGAGCTAGTTGTATCGATTGTAAGGTAGTGCCAGGTGAGAGTATAGTTACCCAACATAAACTCTTAGTTATACATATTCAGATTAGACAAAAACTTAGAAAAATTAAGTGTAAATTAGATTCTAAAATTAAGTGGTGACGATTAGAAGGTAATCAAAAAGTTTTTGTAGATAGAGTAGTACAAGAAGCAGATTGGAGGGACCATGATGATCCTAATGCAACATGGAACAAAATGGCTAGCTGCATTAAAAGGATAGCTAAAGATATATTCGGTGAGTCGAGGGGCGGTGTTCCACCATGTAAGGATACATCATGGTGGAATGAAGAGGTAAAAAATGCTATTAAAATCAAGGAGACCTTTATAGATATTTGAAGAATAATAATAATAATAATGGAATAAGTTTTGAGAAGTATAAACTAGAAAAGAAGGAGGCTAAGAAAGCTGTTCGAGATGCAAAAACTAAATTATATAAACAAGTGTACGAGAAGCTAGATAATAAAGAGGCAGAAAAGGATATATATAGAATTGCTCGAATAAGAGAGAGAAAGTCTAAAGACTTATGTATTGTAAAGTATATTAAAGATGAGGATCAGACGGTTCTAATTCGAAACGAAGAGATTAAAGAAAGATGGAAAAATTATTTTGATAGATTATATAATGGTAGTTTTACTCAAGATTTGGGAGATCTTACTATTCAATATGAGGATATGAATCGTAATTTTATGCGCAGAATCAAAGAGTCTGAAGTAAAAGAGGTTTGAAGAGGATGAAATCAAGAAAAACTGTTGGTCCATATGAGATTCCTATAGAGGTATGGAGATACCTAGGAGGGATTGGTGTGAGGTGGCTAACAGATCTTTTTAACAAGATTTGGCAAACTAAGAAAATGCCAAATGAAAGGAGAAAGAGTACCCTAATACCTCTGTATAAGAATAAGGGCGACATTCAGAGTTGTTCTAACTATCGGGGAATAAAACTCATGTGTCACACTATGAAGCCTTGGGAAAGGGTAATTGAACATAGATTGCGACAAACTGTTAAAATATCGGAGAACCAATTTGGATTTATGCCGGAGCGATCGACGACAGAAACTATTCATTTACTTCGTCAACTTATAGAGCGATTCCGAGAGAGAAATAGAGATTTGCATATGGTATTTATTGACTTAGAGAAAGCCTATGATAAAGTTCTACGAGAGATACTTTGGTGGACACTGATGAAGAAAAGAGTTCCTATCAAGTATATCGGTATAATTAAGGACATGTATGATGGAGTAGTGGCCAATGTCAGAACATGTGGTGGTTTAACTAGTGATTTTTCTATCACAATTGGATTACATCAAGGATCTGCATTGAGCCCATTCTTATTTGCTATAGTGATAGATGAGCTTACTAAAACCATTCAGGATGAGATATCTTGGTGTATGCTATTTGCTGATGATATTGTCTTAGTTGATGAGACAAGAGAAGGGGTAAATGCCAAGTTAGAGTTATGGAGGTATACATTAGAATCTAGAGGTTTTAGATTGAGTAGGTCCAAAACAGAGTATATGGAGTGTAAATTTAGTAAACGACGGACCATAAACTATAATGTTGTAAAACTAGATAGGCAAGAGATACAAATGAGTAGTCAGTTTAGATATTTGGGTTCTATTATTCAGAATGATGGAGAGATCGATAATGATGTTAACCATAAGATACAAGCTGACTGGTTGAAATGGAGGAGGGCAATGAGAGTTTTACGCGACCGTAACATTCCGTTAAGATTGAAAGGAAAATTTTATAGGACTGCTATTAGGCCAACTTTATTATATGGCACGGAATGTTGGGCCATAAAGAAACGTCATTCACAAAAGATAAGTGTAGCAGAGATGCGCATGCTCCGTTGGATGTGCGGCAACACTAAGAGAGATAGAGTGAGAAATGAAGATATTCGTGCTAAAATAAGTGTAGCTCTCATCGATGAGAAGATGCGAGAAAATCGCTTACGATGGTTTGGTCATGTGCAACGTAGGCCTACAAGTACACCAGTTCGAAGAGGGGAGTTTATCAATGTAGGACAAGTTAAAAGAATGAAGGGAAGACCGAAGAAAATATGGTTGGAGGTGATACACAAAGATATGGAGTCTAGAGGTTTAAATAAGGAGATATTACTTGATAGAAATGAATGGAGAAGGAATATCAAAGTGATCGATCCGGCGTGATTCTTTTTGGTTCATATAGCCTACCCCAAATACTTGGGATAAAAGGCTTAGTTGTTGTTGTTGTTGTAACTTCTCTGATATACACGTGAATTGGCTGACAAGAGTAATATCCAAATTCTCAGTCAGTGCAAAAGGCATAAAAAAAAATATGCCAGACATATTGATTACTTTACAAAATTATGGGAAGGTCGCGAAGTATTTACCCTCTCAAAGACCACAGAACCATTTGAATTCACTTTTAATAATTCTTCCCAAAAAAAAGATTCACTGTTGAAACAACAATATGATCAACATCAACTCAAAAAGCTCCACTTGTAAAAGCATGGTGCGTTATCTTACTTCTATCATTACTGAATATGCCCAAGACTCATTCTAAGGTCCATATTTAAATCAAGGCACATACTACATATTTATAACACTCTCAAAGAATGGATATGGAACAGTTCAAGTAAACATAGCTCCCTTTTATATTACACCTTCAAGTCAACTACCACAGTCAATAATGTTCTATCATGAAGACATACTGCCTAACTGCACGATATCCTAGTGCATGCTATCACCAATCATCAAAGCATAAATCAACAACAAACATTTAAGAACTAACTATCAAGCAACCATCAAAATTTCATACAAACTAAACAAAAAGAGTTAATTACAAAAACTACCCATATATTATTGGGGGTTAATACTCCCTCATTCAAAAAAAAATTTGCAGAAAGACCCCTAGTAGGGAGTATAAGTGCAACAAAGGAGGTCTCTCTCTGCTAATAAAATTCTTAATGAGGTATTGGCGATATACCTCCAGTGATTGTTGTAATTAATCCTAACAAAAAAAATCAATTTTCCGATTATATGCTTTGATTAAAATCGATACCTTGTCTTCCGCAAGCAAAGGAAGGTGGAGGAGGATCTCGAGCGGCTCAGTATCTGCCGCCATCACAATAAACTCCGAGATACCCCTATTCAGAGTCTTAGTCGCTGCATCGATCAAAAAAACAACCAAAAGAACCCAAAAATGAATCCTTTTTCACACCAACAAAATCAAAAACCATATATTAAGCGAATTTAAAGATCAAATACCTTCATTAGCACCCTTCTTGAGCTGCTTGTAGTTGGCAGCTTGCTGTATGAGATCCAAGATGGTAATCGTCAGCTGCGCGTCTGCCAAAGGATACGCCTTTGGGTTCACAGCAACCTCCGTGCCCTAAAAACAACCAGAATAAAAAACAAAATAAAAATTTACAGCTTTTCTCGATCGAGAAATTTCTAAAGGAACAAGAAGAGGAAACAAAGTAGAGAAAAGAATAAAAGACTTGAATTTACCATTTCGTGATGTAGAGAGAGAGAGAGAGGAACCTAAGCGGATGATTTTGGGGTAGAACAAAGGGCGGCGCTTTATTGTGCGACAACTAGAAGAGACTGAACTTATAAACCCTAATCGGGGCGGGGGTTTGGTGGAGGATGACGAGGGATTGATGTGCCCCCATGTTTTTCTCATTGAGCCCAAAAATCAGAGGAAAAATAATTCCCCCTGTAATTTGCGGGAATTTCTAGATGAGCACTTCTTTTTTTTTTCTCCCAGCGAGCCCACTTAAAACCTTTTCTTTATTTACCATTTTGCTATCAAAATTCTTGGTCAAAATTATTCCTCGTTCATCCTCCCGGCCATTCGTGATTGTTAGCCCAGATGGATCTAGCCCGGATTAGACCCATCCATCCGGACTAACAGTCCCGGATGGTTAACCTGATCCTTATTGGCTAAGCCGGATCAAGGGGTCAGAAAATTTATTCTCATCAACACTCATTTTCAGCACTTATTTTCAAATTTTTCCCTAAATCAAAATGTTAAAATTAATACAAAAAATTAAGATTTTATTTTTACTTTTTTATCAAAAAAACTACTAACTTCTCTTCTCCTTTCAACCCGCCCCTGTGACGAAGCGGAGAGGGAGGGCGGAGTGGAATCCGCCGAGAAGATATAGAGAGAGACCAAGGGGATATGAAGCGGAGTCGAAGGTTTGGAGGGAAGGGACATGGAAGGGGAGGGGTAGGAGAGGTGGAGGAGGAATCAGAGGGAAGGGAGGGGGGAGATGGAAAGGATTATGGCGGTGAGCAGGGGAGGTGGAGTTAGGAGCAGAAATTGAAGAGGAGAAGGGAGGGGGAGGTTGGGGAAGGAGGTCAACCAAGAGAGGGAAACGAGGGAGAGAGTGGGGTGGGAGGAGAGAGGGAGAAGAGATGGGAGAATAGTTTGGAAATATTGATGTGCTCATTAGAAAAAACCCTCGTTTTTCAAAAGAGAAGGTGTGCCCACTAAAAAAGTGGGCTCACTAGGAAAAAAACTGTGCCCATCTAGAAATTCCCCTAATTTGCTCACAAAGAAAAACATGGGGCGTATCTAGCAACGGGAATGGACCGGACTCATCTTTATTTTTCAGGAGCCCAGGTAAAATTGTTTAATTTTAAATTTTGGTTATGTATCTACGTATAATATAAATGGGTAGAGTTTGAGTCTTAATCATGACTCCTTCAAAAGGAAATTTCAAAATGCGCCCCATCCCCAATTTCTTTTTGTACCCATATAAATTTGAAATATGTCTATTTTTTTCTCAGTGAATCCCATCTCTTTTTTGCAACTTATCCAAAGGAGCACCATTTCTCTTAGTGAGCACACTTAAGAACTATTCAGGTTGAAAGTCTTGACAAAAAAATACATTGTCACACCGTCCAGTGGGCTCCATAGGAAAACTGATGTGCTCCTTTAGAAACTCCCAAAAAAAAAAAAAGGAAAAAGGAAAAAAACTTGGGATCTCTCTTCACGCCCGGCCCCCATCGTCGTTCTCTAGATCCTTAAGCAATGTCCCTCTCTCTTGCAAATTCCTTGCTCCTAATTCCCCATCTCACAAAACTACCCAAAACCCTTCACTCCCCTCCCTCCTTGTTCGAGAGATATGGGGTTTTCTCTCCGCTCTCCACCGGAAAAGACAGCAGCTGCCGCCGTGCAAGTAGCGCCATCGTCGTCAGCGAGAAAACTATGGACGATGGGTTCTACATGAGGAGGTGCGTCGAGCTAGCGAGGACGGCCATTGGGCACACATCACCCAATCCAATGGTGGGCTGCGTCATCGTCAATGGTGTCGGCGAGATTGTGGGCGAGGGTTTCCATCCCAGAGCTGGCCAGCCTCATGCCGAGGTATTTTCTGTGCTTTGTTTGATTGATCGCATCGAGAACTTTTCATTCTACCATGTTTGCAATTTTGAGTAGGGATGAGAATAGGCGGACCGAGGGTCAATTTGGCTCGTCCAATTCAAGATTTTGAATTAGAGAAGATAAGGATTTCATTTTTAATTAAAAATTTGGAATTAGGAAAAATAAAAATTTCATTTTTGGGTCAAATTTTTGAATAGGCGGGCGAAAGATTGGTGCTTGAACCTTTCCATTCTCATCCCTAAGTATGAGGCGTGTGAAAGTGTGAGTGGTTAATGGCAAAACCCACATCCAACCCAGATCAATAATCTCAGTTGAAACTTCGAATGTGAGTAAGATTGTGAACAGATTGCAAGAAATTTTGAGCTTAAGAATAATTATTTGTTCTTTGCATTACAGAAAAATTGATTGATCTTTGATTTACATCATGAGCTACCTGATAGAAGTCCAATTTTGAATCCTAAACTGCTATATCATAAATTAAAAAAAAAAACAATAATTTAGAGCTAATTGGTTTCATGGGAGCATAGAATTAGAAAAATGGATGCCATGGGATGTTGCAGTAATTTTAGCGAAGTCAATAATTAATAACAAAATGAGAATAAATGCATGAACAATCATATGAATTGGCTAGAAGTAAAGAAAGAACTTAAGAATTTAGTTGCCACGTTCAATCAAGAAATCCTATTGGTTCATAAGAACAATTTATTTTCGTTAATTAATAACAAGGTTCAAAGACATTGTTTGGTCAGTTGGGGCAAGTGCTCCCACATGTTCCCTCCTCCACCACTGGATACATATAGAGATACATAGTATTGGCTTCATTTATTAACAGAACAGATGACAATGAGATATATGCTCCTTCAATATTAGTCTGCTTCGCTTTCCTTTGGTTATTATATGATAAATGTTCTATATGCATTATTTATTTATATATGAAGATATGCATTTGTAATTGGACATAAACATAAATTTCTTCACTGAAGTAAAAGTATTGGACTAATTACCTATTATTTAAGTATTGTAACTCCACAATTTGATGACGGCATAGACACACTTGTAATTTCTGAAACTGGTTGGAAACTAATGATTGTTGGTGTTGTTGTGGATGTAAGTTTATGGTTTTGACATTCCATATCAAATGAGGGACTAAACAAAATATTTGGACAGACAAATAAGGTGTTTTTTTTTAAGCAGAATTTGACATTTGGATAGTGGAATAGATGGATATTCTAACATTCTTTTAGTAGAGTTTTTAGAATATAAGTTTTGATATTCAGATGGTTGAATTGAGTGATATTCATATACTCTATTGGATTTTGATTCTATCCAAGTTGAAGTGTTGAATAATATACATTGTATTCAAATGTGGTGGTACAAGAAAATATTATATTTTGAGTAATGAAGTGGATCTCAAAATATAAAGACATCCACTAGACATCCAATTCAATGTACATCCTATATTTATATTGCATAAGATTCTTCTTTTGTTGCATACAGTTTCAAACATTGCAGCTAAAATGGATTGGTCGAGATTCAATTTTATTTATACTACCATGCATGTAACTCTACTCTCTTTAGCATTAGAAGCTTTTGAATTGATAACAATTACTAGTAGTTAGTAGGTACATATCATGCATGTCCTGCCCTTTTGGATATTCCTTTAAGAAAATCTTGTGCTCCCTGGTTCCATTGATAGTAAAACCAAGAAGTCTTTGATTTTGGAGTACAACATTGATAGTAACTCTCCCGGGGCTCATCAAATAATTGTTCACAGTTTCTACTTCTATGGATAGCTGAATTTCCACAACTCCCCTTGATGGAAGAAACTATAATAATCCTTAATTTTTTTTACCATAACTAAATAAATAGACAAATAAACATAATAATTTAAACTATTCATTTTCTCTCTTCTATAACTTCCCAAATTCATTCATTCTTATAACCTTTTAAATTCCATAACCCCTCAAACCCTTCGAATTCCATAATTCGCTAAACCTTTCACATTCTATAACTTTTAAATCCAACACTATATAAATCCAACCTCTTTTCTAAATTCAATCTTACACTCATTCTCTAAAATTTCTCTTTCCCTCTCATTTTGTTGGAGTGTCTCGTCGGATCGCTGTCGTTGGCCTCGCCGGAACTGCTACCTCTCGCCGTAGTTTTGACGGAGGAATCTTTATTTTCTTCCTTCTCTTGCAACTCTGCTATTTGAGCTTGATAAAACTACTTTTTTAAATTCCTATTGCATTTATCTTATTGGATCCTAAGATTAGTTCACACACTATCTAACGACCCTAATAAGTGATATCCACCATTTTATAGACCCAATAAGATGAATTCAAATCCATTTATTGATTTCAAATAGAATTTAGTGTGATCCTACAATTTTAGGCCAAAATATTATCTATAAATCAATTAGGAGACTCTTCTAAAAAATAAATATAAAATAAAACAAAATAAGAGGAAAATAATTGATCATTTAAAGGAAATCCTTATATGCTAAACTTATCCAATAAATCCAACAAATATAAAATCAAACAAAAACATAAACACATAGAACTTGAATAATATTAATATTTTTTTGTTGACATAGACTTCAAGTTCAGTATTAATACAGTATATGCCCAGCTGAGCCCAACTTACACCTTCTATAAGCCTCTCTTGCCAAACAAATAAGATTGTGGTTCGATGAGAATTAACCAATTCAAATTTTTTACAAAATATATAACTAACAGCTTATTAGGACAGCATTAGAAATTACTTTTCTACACTAATATTATTTAACTTTAAAATCAATATTATGTACTTTATGAAAATTAGAAACTCCCTAAAAATCACCTGAATTTATGATAAATAATTTTTAACAAATATATTATAATTTTATGTGTGGATTGCTTCGTGTGATTGCTAATTGGTAGATAAGACCTTCGCGAATCAAGGTAAGTTCTTTTTTTGACTCACTAAACATGCTAGTTTTTCTTATAAAAATATTACTTCAATTATATCGTCTAAATTTGTTATTACAAGTATTATTTCTTTATGTTGTTAGAAATTAACTTGTAGAAACTAAATTTGTTATTACAAGTGCAATAATTGACATTTCTGTTATTTCTTTATACTGTTAGAAATTAAAAGAATACTTGTTAAATTACATAATATAGTTAGGTTTCTAATAAATCAAGAAAAGGCTATAATCGTGGAAAAATACTGTTTGCGATATTATTTTATATCGGTGTCTAAAAAAGTTGTCTTGTATGCTGGTTCTCTAATTAAATAACGTGCAACGCACGGAAAACCTCTCAGTATCCATATACTGGCCTGGTCGATATCCGTATGATATCTCAAATCAGTAAATCATTGATATAACCAGTTGTGATTTATTGAATAAAATATAAACTGAACGGACTCTGTAAATCATGTTGTTAACAAATTAACAAAATTCAATTGAAATATTGTACCCGATATTCAATATACAAGTTATGAAAACCAGAATTTAGATCTACATGTACTATACCTAAATGACACTGGGTTGAGGGAGAAACTGAATGATAGAAATATACTTTGTTTCGGCTGTAAACTTGTTAAGTTGTACAACTGAATATTTCGCACACCATGAGTGTGTGATGATTTGCTGGATTGTACCTGATTATAATTTATATTTGCCTGATGACAGGTCCGGCTCAGCACCGGATAATCCATGTGACCATTTTCTGGGTCTGTACAGAAAATAATAGAAACAGTAGTATCCATCAGTTAGTTTTTCCAATTACATGATATCCTAAATAAACTTGCTATAATTATGACCGCACTAAAAGATATTTGTTTTAACCTATGTCACTTAATATCATCGTTATTTATGAATTTAATATTTTCTAAGACTTGCATTATTACCATGTTTAGACATAATTGTTAGTTTGTTACATCACATACTTTTTTTTTCTATATTTATTGTGTTGGTCGCTATCTGTCGACCTGGATATGCATGTCCAGAGACTGAATTGAACCCTGTTGATTCTACTGCGGAATACATGGAGTATTTTGCTGAAGTGACCGAAAATCAGTAGTTATCATGTACTTAGTTTGTATTAAATTTAGTTTTTTCATATTTTTGAACATATTATTTCTTAATGGATGTTATCTTAAGTTATTCAGTATCGTCCTTCTGTTTTTTTATATAATAAACTTCATGGCTTAATGAATGTCAGTTTATTTATCCACGTGTATTTATTCTTTGTGGCTGTGATATTATAATTGAGGTTTTAGCATATTCAAATCGAATATATTGCCGGTACCTACCATACGTGCTCGTATACCGTATATCGGGAGCAGGGCGTGACAGAAACCAGTGCAGTATTTTCTCCATTTCACATTGGGTGAGACACCGGAGAGTCCTGTATATGTAATCCAACCATAATCCATCTAGTAAAGTCCCATTACTTCAATGATTTCTCCTTGTATGGGGAGCTTTTCTTACCAAAGACTAATTAGTTTGTACTGCAGTCTTCCCTTGGGCAATGGCTCCTGCCATTGTTGTTCCTACTGCTAGATTGGCTACTTAGTCACTTTTCCGTCCCTTGCGCCTTCCCACATCTCTTCCTTGTCGGTCTTCTGGTATGGTTTTTAGTTGTCACTTCTTAACTTGTTCTTTTTTGTTTTACTCTTTACAATTCAAGTACTAGCCCAAAGCTTAATTTCAATATATGCATATCCTTCAAAGTTCAAACACATGATTCTCGCATAAACTATAATTTGTCTCTAGCCTAGGTTTGGTTCAGTGAAGACGTACTTCGGGATTGACTTCCTTACTTACCATAGTTTTATTGTATAACTTAGTGATGTGTGTTTTTCACGAGCATAAATAGTCATGAAGCAAAATTTTAGAATTATCCAAATAATGCAACATACCATTCCCAAGGTGAGCTTACTTTTGTGATTCAACTTCTAGTTTGAATATATCTGAGAAGTACTTTGAAATTCGCAGGTATTTGCTCTAAGAGATGCTGGCAGTTTGGCTGAGAATGCAACAGCTTATGTGAGCCTTGAACCATGTAACCATTATGGGAGGACCCCTCCTTGCACTGAAGCATTAATTCGTGCAAAAGTGAGACGGGTGGTTGTTGGAATGGTGGATCCAAATCCAATTGTAGCTTCAAAAGGTGTTGAAAAACTCAGAGCATCAGGAATTGATGTAACAGTAGGTGTTGAAGAGATGCTGTGTCAAAAACTTAATGAGGCATATATCCACCGAATGCTTACAGGAAAGCCATTTGTGACTCTAAGGTAAGCCATCAAGCACTTTATTCAGACTGAAAATTAAGCAAATTTCTTTCTTAGTATAAAGTAAAAAGTACTAGCTATTGCTTTTAAGCAGTAGTGCACTTATATTGGGATGCTACCATTTTATATGTAGGCATGAAAATCCATGGTCTACCACATACTTAACATTTATATATGGTGAACAAGGGAATCTTCATAAATAAGCATCTATAAATGACACATGCTTGTTAGAATATATTTCAAATCATTTGATGGATATGTGAATTCTAATATCCTGGTTTCATCATGTGTAAAGTTTACGTGTCACACCCAATTCGCTATTATACAATTTTTACATTAAAGTGAAAGCATCCTTAATCTGATATCTTTGTATTGTTTTTTCCTTCAGTTTATAGGGAAAGGTAATTGATTACCCGAATTATATTAACGTATATATTTGTATTATAGTTTGGTATATTTTGAATTCCAAATGCAACTAGCCATGTATCTCTTTTTAGTACCAATTTTATGCTTAAGATTCTGACTTCTTGTGACGAAGTGGCGATCATGATATTGATGTGGTATCACAAATATTACTTGAAGTTATTAAGCTATAAGCTTAAAATTAATTATTACTATTTTTAGTTATGATATATTTTAGGGAAGTGGCATGTCATGCACAGTTTCTGAGACTTTATGAGCATTGTGCATGCATTTACATGTGTTTCTAATCTTACACTATGATTTGTGAACCTTGCTCTGTAGTCAGTTTCCTTTTACCCTTTTTTCCCTTATGCCTCGTAGTTCTCGACCTTTTAGCCATGCCCCTCTTATGTTTGACTCTTGTGGTGGCTATAACATTAATATTCATCTTTGTTTTTGGGGAAGCATGTAGGATTACTCATTATGTTGTTAGCTCTTAACATCCTTATTGAAGCAAAAAGTTGTATAGAACAAGTTATTTGAAAAAGAGAATTGATGGGGACATTGAACGGGCAAGATTAGTTAGCATTTTCATTGTATTAGATTTTATTTTAAATTTAGTTGTTTTTGTTTTAATTGTGCATGTTGTGCATATAGGTGATGTGTGTGTGTGTGAGAGAGAGAGAGAGAGAGAGAGACTTTACAGATTCATTTGTGGAATATTGAACTTTTAAAAATTCTAGTTTTGGCATGTTGATTTGCTAAATACTTGAATCTTGTTTTCTGCATAATTTGTAAAAGTGGATGAGAGATTTACTAGGTGAGAGGTGCGAATATTTTTTTTCCCAAATTCTATCTTTTGCCCTAATTTCTATTCTTGCTGCATCAATTTTGGTATCAGAGTCCAAAGATCCCATCTCCATCGTTATTTTCTCCATCTTTTACTTTTGTTACAGTTTAAAAAATTCAAAAAGGGTAAAAAGATAAAAAAATTAAAAAAGAAGAAAAACTCAAAAAAAGTTCACAAATTCCAAACCCTGGCCCAAGCCTCTTCATTGCAGCTAGGTCAATAACTCTGGCCAATGAGCCATCTTCCCGCTGCGTAGAACAATCATGTCACCCTCGTCTGTCATTATTGCCTGGTCATCATAGCCCTACTGCCACTTACCAATTCCTTCGTAGTGATCTGATCCATTAATTCAGAGTTGACGCGCTCGACCTCCTACGAGTTCGTTAGTAACTTCCCAGTTCAAATCTTAACTCGTCTAAGTCTTCCTGACTCCAACAAGGCCTCCAATCCATATATCCGTCGTTATTGGAGTTCTTCGAGGCTGACCGAAGCTTCCTAAAATACAGTCATCTCCTTTTGCATCAAAACAAGGTTGTCGTCGTTACTATCTTGACAATGCCTCTGGCATTAGATTCGGCCTCCTTCATCGTTGCAAGCCTCTTCTTGACCTCGACAATATCAATCTCTTATTACAATCAACCAGATTTGGCATTGAATTTGACGTCCAACCATTTTGAAGCGTCGAGTTGACAATGTGTCACGCTCCGTTCCCGATATACGGTATACGAGTACATACAACAGGCACCGGCAATATATTCCGTTCGAATATACTAAGCCTAATTACAATAGCACAACCAAAGATAATAAATACACGTAGATAAATAAACTGACATTTATTATATCATGAAGTTTAATATATAACGGAAAACAAGAGACCGATACAGGATAACTTGAGATAATTTTCATTAAGAAAGGATAGGTTCGAAAACATGAAAAGACAACATGTAATATAAACTTAGTACATACATAGCAATTGATCTTCGGCCACTTCAGTAAAATATTCCAAGTCTTCTGTAGTAGGATCATTAGAGTCCATTTCAGTCTTTGGACATGCATATCGAGCTTGTCAGATAGCGACGAATACAATATGCAGAAAGAATATGTAATGTAACATTTATGTCTAAACATTATAATAACACAAGTCTTAGAAAATATTAAATGCATATATAATGATGATATCAAATGATATAGGTTAAACCTAATATCTTTTTAGTGTAGTCACAGTTATAATATGTATTTGTATTTAGGATGTCATATAATTGGAAAAACTAATTGATGGGTACAATTGTTTTGATTGTTTCCTGTACAAACCTAGAAAATAGTCATAGTACTGTCTGGTGCTGAATTGGACCTGCCATTAGGCAACATGAATAATCAGGTGTGATCCAGTAAATTACCACGCACCCATGGTGTGCGAAATATTTAGCTATGCAACTTAATAAGTTTATAGTCGAACTAGAGTATATTTCCATCATTCAGTTTCTCTTTCAACCCAGTGTTACTTAAGTATAGTCTATGTAGGTTGAAATTTTAGTTTTTCATAACTTGTATATGGATCATATCAGGTACAATATTTCAATTGGATTTTATTAATTTGTGAACAACATAATTTATAGAATTTGTTCAGTTTATACTCCATTCAATAAATCACAATTAGCTATGTAAAAAATTCACTGATTTGAGATATCATAGATATATCGGTCAGGTAAGTATATGGATGCTGGGAGGTTTTTCGTACAATGCACTTTTTTAATTAGAGAACTAGCATACAAGACAACTTTTATAGACACCGACACAAAATGATATTCCAAACAGTAATTTTTTCACGATTATAGTTTTTTTTGTGATTTATTAAAAATCTAACTATATTATGTAATTTGACAAGTATTTATTTAATATCTAACAACATAAAGAAATAATAGAAATGTCAATGATTGCACTTGTAATAACAAAATTATTGTCTACGAATTAGACCATATAATTGAAATGATAATGTTACAAAAAAACTAGAATGATAAGTGAGTCTAAAAAAAACTCATCTCGATTCGTGAAGCTCTTATCTACCAATTAGCTATTACGCGAAGCAATCTATATAAAAAATTATAATATATTTGTCAAAAATTATTTAACATGAATTTAGTTGATTTTTAGGGATTTTTCTAATATTCATAAAGCACTCAGAATTGATTTTAAGATTAAATAGTATTAGTGTGTCTGAAATCAATAAACATGTTTGAATCCATCTTATTGGGTCTATAAGATAATTGATGTTGTTTTTAAGTTAATTATGGTTGTTGGATAGTGAGTGAGCTCATTCTAGGATCCAATAAGATAAATCTAATATAAATTAAAGATGATAATTTTACCGGTTTCAATTAACATAGATGTAAGAGAAGGAAGAAGATGGAGGTTCCCCGTGCAAAGCTCCAGCGAGGGTGGCGGCTCTGGCGAGGGGTGGCGCAATAGTAGCGGTCTGATGGAATGCTCCAACGAAGTGAGAAGGAAAGAAATTTTAGATAATAAGTGTAAAATTGAATTGAGAAGAGATGTTGGGTTTATATAGTGTTGGATTTAGGAGTTATAGAATATTAAGTGTTTGAGGAGTTATAGAATTTGGAGGGTTTGAGGAGTTATAGGATTTGGAGGGTTAAGCGAATTAAATTGGATGTTTAATATGGATAATTCATGGAGAAGATGAAAGGTTGGAGGCTAGAGAAATAAATGAGTTGGGAGGTTATAAAAGATGAACAGTCAAAGTTATTATGTTTATTTGTTTATTTATTTAGTTATGGCTAATAAAAATTAAGGATTATTACACGATGTCTTTGCTGAATACGACACCTCGAATTCGTTTATGTCGTCTCACATCTGGCTTGATCCATGCCGACTTGCCCGAGCTGTGGTGACCACGGCTTAGATCGACTCAACTTGAGCTGCGGAGTTGACCCTGTTGATCAAGCTAAATCAGGATGTGGCTCTGCGTGTGATCTGATAGCTGCAAATTGGCCCATTTCAGGATTCTGAAGTACTTCAGAGCCCATTTCAACCCCTATTCGAGCCGTTTCTGTGCCAGCTTTTCCAATCAAATCCAACTATTATTTATGGACTTCCATGCAAGATTTTTAATCATCAGTTGTTTACAATTGTCCAAAGATTCTTCTAGGAGTTACATTTGGGTGTGAAGAACTATTCACCCCTTGGGTTAAATCTGAGTTGAGTTGAATTTTTTATTTTGATTCTTTGAAAAAATTATTGGACTGCAATAATTTTTTAGTGGCATTGCAATTTACTTCTTTTGAGCAGATCACATGATTGCTTATCATTTTTCATCATATAGGATTACAATAACTTGTATTTAGGAATTTAGGGATTAAGTCTAGTAGGAGCTTTCTTTTATCATTTAGTGAATGCATTTAGTTTTGTTTGAATCTAGAATCATTCATCATCCGTGTGTTTGTTTTCTTGTGTTAGTCAATCCTTTGTAAGGTCATTGACGTGGCTAAATTTAGTATATAATTTTGACGTCATCTAGAGTCAGATTGATATAATCACACTTATGATTAGCATGTTGCTATGAAAGAGGAAATACTAAATTTAGTGCACGAGTTAGATGTCCTCTTGAGTAAAATAGGTATGGTTGCACTTATGATTGGCCTGCTGTTGAAAGAGGTGATAGTATGTTACTTTAGTTTAAAAGATCTCATATCTAGGTCCCATTTAGATTGTAGGTCTGACCTATGACGTGCTATGCCCACTAGTTCCTACAATACGAGGGGGCGGCATTTCATTTAGGTTTAGAACTACAATTATTTTTAAAGGGATATTCACCTCCAAAACCATGAAGCAGTATTTTAAGTGTGAGCAACATAGACTTTGTGATTACGAATTCCCCTGAAGAATCGACATAAGGATATTGTGCCTACTGATGATATCAATGATTCAAAAATTGAGTGTCTATATTCAAGAGTATAGTACTAGTGTCGCTGATGATGCTTTACTAGAATCTAGTAAACCAGTTCTCATCGCTGATGTCTACGTTCCTCCCATGATCTCTAGTCTCATTGAAAATACCTTATTTGATTCTAGTACATGATTCTTGACGGGATCCACATTCCTTTTGAAGGTACTAGTGATATTGTGGATGCATTAGTGGAGTGTAGTACATTCATACATGATGATATCTATATTCATGTGGTTGATACTAGTGATTATGTATGCTCGTATAGGTTGCTAGGTATCACTCGCCACACATATGATAAGGGATTGAACATATTTGTTACCAGTGTTGTTACATCTTGTAAGCTATTAGAGGCCCCTTGTGTAGATTGTCAGATTCACACATACTTCTTGCATGAGGAGAAGAAGCCGGTTCATCTTCTGAATTGGATCCTTTTCCTAAATAGAGTCAGAAGATAGAGGTTGAGTTTATTGTAGTTACTCCTATTGTTTCCTCTTCTAGTGAGTCATTAGATTCAATGTGGTGGTTCATTAGGTTACTTATAATATTTCTTTTTAGTGAATGTCTGGAGTTTTTTCATGAGTTTCTTCAGATTTCTATCAGTCTTAGTGCTATTATAGCATACTGATGTTTGATGTACGTCTGCCTATAAAACCCTTGTATCTCTTTTTCTATCTTTAGGAGTTTTACCTAGCGTGTTTGTTACATTGCATTTGCCCCATATACATGATTTGACCTGGAGAAAAGTAGCAATTTGCAGTAATGATTACAAATTTATTACATATCCCCATAATATCTTGCAAGAATCTGCAATTGAAAATATGGTGATGGTTATGTTTTCTCCAAGGTTCCTTCTAGGAACTATGAGAAAATTATGCTTGATGTATATATCCTTATAAAGTTTTGGAGAGGATTGTTTCCATCACTGATAAGTCGGATATCCCATGAAATTCTGGTATCCATATGGTTTTCAGTTGGGAGGATTTCTCTTTTTGATGTATGTATCTTTCTAGATTTACCATTGATTATAACTGATCCGTCACAAGGGCCGTGTCACTTTCTCCAGTTTGGCTCAAAATATGTGTTGGTTTCATGACCACCGCCATAGTCTGATTGAGATATTTCATACAAGTACACCGAGGAGATCGTCCCGGAGGATTTAGATGCATATTATAGCTATCATTCACTAGTGGCGAATATTTCAAAGTCCTGGAAGATTGATGGGAACATTGAACGGTCAGGATCAGTTAAGATTTATTATTCTTATTTATTAGATTTTATTTAATTTTGTTTTATTTGTAATTGAATGTGTTGTGCGTTTAGGTGATTTTAATGTATATAACTTTGTAAACTCATTTGTGGATGGATGAGATATTGAACTTTTGCAAAATCGAGTTCTGGCACGTTGATTTGCTAAACACTAATCTTTTGTGAGCAATTTGCAAGATTACATGTGATTCCCCTCAATGAGGGCCTGAACACTTCCCCAAATCCTTTCTTTTATCCTAATTTTTTTCGTGTTGTGTCAAGATTGATAAATGAGTTGGTAATAGTTTTTTTAAGTAAAATACACATAACCAAATATTTCGGTGAGGTAGATGATAGAATGCATGCTTGGTTTTACAAATTGAAGTAGAATTGGATGTTGGATTTATAGGTTCAGTGGGAAGGCCAATCAGCGCTATCTTTCACGGTTTTAAATATCAGCTGATACTATTGAATATATTACTGAAGTACATGATACACGATGTGCTGTATATATCAGTCAAATATTTTTAAAATTGCTGATAAGATATGCCGGATATTGTTGATTCATGTACCATAAGTGATTGGCCAATACCGATACAGATTCTGATATTTTGAACCTTGTTACCTCCATTTAGCAGAAGTTTTGCCCTAGTAAAGGACTAAATACATGCAGATTGAGTGAGCTATTAGAGGAGTTTCATTTTAGTGAGTGAAAACAAGGGATGGAAGGGTGATTTTACAGGGTGTCATTGGTTAAAAGGTACAAGGATGAGAAGAAGTGTTTGATAAACTTATCCGAGGTTGTATTGCTTATGTCAGGGATTCATGGCAGCCATAGTAGTAGGACAGTTGGCATGTCTGTTAAAGTTTGTTATAGTCAGTGATTTATGGCCTATAAATTTTTCAGAAGGGATCCTCAGATGGCAGCTAATATGTGACACCCGCAGGAAAAATGAGTGAAGGGAATCATTTTGCTTCAAGGTACATGTTTCTTGGTTTTAATATTAGGCGATACCAGTGTATACCAAAAATTTCGTATCGGATTCTGAGGTACCTGTAACCCGATACGTGATATACCATATATTAGACCAATGTTGCTGATATGCTATAATGCCCAATATTGGCGATTCCAGTACCCTAAATCATTGGCCATTTCTGATAATTTGAACTTTTAAACTATGTTTTACAATAACAGAAGAGCAGAAGAATAGGACAATTATGCAGAAACTATATGCTAAAACTTTGATGACAGACAAACTAGCTTAACCTGGGTATCGCTTTGGCCTGAGATTGTGTACGTCTAACTTAGAATTATTTTGCAGAAGTAGCCTGATAAATGCAACTAAAGTTTCTGGGGGTATTTTCAGTTTTAAACATACTTTAGTTTTGCAGCTTTTTATGCTGCAATTATGGATTTTGGGTGTGCAGGTATTCTAGGTTTAATGTCAGAACTAATTGGAACTTGCTTGATATCTGACTTCTCACTTACATATGTATTTTTCGTTTGTTTTTTTCTTTATTGCATTCTTTTAAACCTATGAGTTACAGGTACTCAATGTCATTTGATGGAAGGATTTTAAATCACCTTGGTGAAGGAGCGGCGAAATCAGGTGGATACTACTCCAAACTGTTGCAGGAATACGATGGGATTGTCAGTTCTAGTAACTTATTTGCCAGAACCTCCGTGTTACCAGCATCAAATGAAACTGGAGCCAGTCAACCCCTTCAAATTATCATACCAGTGGCTGAAAGCTCTTCACTGAGCCTTCCCCGTACCATTACTGAATCTGCAGCTCGTATAGTTACCTTGACAGATAAAGCCATAACTGTAGAGCCAAAATTTGAGGGCCTGGAAGTAGTTACTCTTGAACGGTTGAACCTGAGTTCAATTCTAGATTACTGCAGGAAACAGGGATTGTGCAGCATCATACTGGATTTCAGAGGGGACTGTGAAGGTCTTAGTGATCTACTGGAGGATGGACTTGATGAGAATTTGGTGCAAAAGGTTGTAATGGAACTGTGCCCAGTTCTTGATGGAAATGAACAGTCCTCCAATTTGAAATTTGGGAGGAAATTATTGAGATTGAAGGATTTAAAATCCACAGTTTCAAATGAGAGTATTATAGTGGAAGGCTATTTCTCGTAGATTTGTGGGATTCATTACTCCAAAATTATGAAAAACTTCACAGTGAAGGCCGTATCATAGGGAACCTTGTTTCCTAATTAGCTTCTGTTGGCTTGAAGAAATTTATGGAAAGATGTTAGATGACTTCTTCAGCATAACTTGCGGAGTAATTTGTTAGTTTCAGCATCATGTTTGTAGTTTTTGTTTTATTCAGTTCTTCATCAATAATCTGTTGGTCATTGCACTGCTATTGCCTATCACCGCATTACACACTTTTACAAGGGAACTCGGCTGCATATATCCTCTGCAAACTGAATTATATCTGATTCTTGAGATTTGAGGTGCGGCAACTAATCTCCTTGCAAATGGAAGGATTCCACCAAATGGAGGGTAATGATCAGCCAAAGAGGTGAGCAGGTCGAAGCATCTACAGAGGACTGCTTGCTTCCACTGCCAAGTTTCATCCAAGATGTAAAAGCGTTCCAGCATCAAATGACGGGCCTGTGTACTTTGGTATGTCAGACCATCTCATTAAGTCATTAGTGTGCATTTGTACACTGCCAATAATTTAGTTTATGATTTTTTGAGGAAATCATTGTCATGTCTATTTTAGACGTATGCTTTCTTCCCTCTCAAATCAATTGATTGAATCCTCCTTAACAGTCAACGGGCTGCTGTTTCATAATTATTTTTTTTCACCCCGACATCATCTCTTTTTAACATTTTTTCATTTGATGTTACCGTTCATAGCTGTTCTATTGGCTGCTCTATCCCCAGCCTTTCATTTACCAGGCACTGACTCTATTGTTTACTGCTCAGCTTCACAGTCTCCATTCATCTGTTTTAACTGATCCTAAATTGCCTCGTCTCAGCCTAAAACCTTACTAGTTATTATAGCTCCTTGCCTATGACCAATATGCAAAATAAAATGGTCTTATTTATTTATTTTTAATTTCTCACTCCCACTAATATCTTAAGATGACAAAAATGCATGCAGCAATCATTAACCCAAGTAATCAGCAAGAGCATTTCTCAAAAGACAATTTTAAATTTTTATCTTGTTTCTTTTTTTTTTTGCAAGGTATAAATTTTTGCCCCCCTTTTTGGTAATGGGACTTGAATCTTGTATCTGCAGGGTAGCCCACTTTCACAAAAGTCTATTTCTAATAAGTAAAAAGCTCTACGTGCTAACATATTTATTAGCAACTTTGATAGTTTACCAAAAAGGGAAAATACCTTCTTTATTATTGTTGCTAATTAAAAAGGAAAAATATGTTGATGATCATTATTTGGAATTTGATTATTTTCTTGTGCTAATCAATTTAGAATTAATTGTTCAAACAAGGGAATCCAAGGACATAAATAGGAGCAGAATGTCATGATATAGAGTTTTCTTGAAGATCCTAGAGTTTCCTGGAATTCTCTAGAAGTCTCCAGAGCTTTAAAGATTCAAGAAAAATTCTAGAAATCTTTTTGTATATCCATATAGTCTCTTGTGCTCTTAGAAGTTTCTAGAAACCTAAAGAGCTTGAGACTTCACTTCTTATATAAATATCTTGTGAGAAAACTATAGAAGTAAATGAAAATGGAATGTCTGTATTTATAGATGCATCCCATATAAAAAGACCAAAATACTCGCCAATCTAGCTGTTTTATGGCTGTTGAAGGAGTATTTTGGTTTAAAAAACCCCATAAATAGCCAAACCCCCAACTGTTTGGGGGGTTCAGGCACCTAAATGTTTTTTTGTTCGACTGTAACTCTGAGCCGGCCCAGACTTCAACGAAGGCAGCCCAGGTCCGGCCCAGGCCTGGATTTTTTGTACACCCTTAATTGTTCATGCCCAATCTGCTAGTTATGTTGGTAATCAGAGTACAGTGAAGAACATCCAATCTCAGATTGCCTTGAGCTACCAAAATCATGAATTATAAGACCATGACTGGGTTATCTTTAGCACTTCTAGTGCTTCCTGCTAGCATGGCCTTCGTTATATGAAGCAGAGGCAAGCTCCCATGGTTGAGAAAGGAAAGACAAATAACCAAGAAGGTTGGATCAGTTTCTGGTAGCAGTAAGACCTACATTCACAGCAAGGAATTTCCTTGCCAGAATCTCCAAGGGAATGAATAGTTGATTGGTGGAGCAGGTCCTTCAGAAATGAGCAGTAGCTGGAACAAGACTTAATCTTCTGGCTCGTGTCTTACAAAGGGAGACAAGGAGCAGCAGGATTTGAGCAGTGAGAGGAGTCCGTGAAGGGACTCTACAGCATCTTCCATGTCTTATGGGAGTTTCACCACCTATGAAAGACTCTCCATCAAAAAGGTAATATATATATATATATATATATATATATATATATATATATATATATATATCAATGTTTAAAATAGCGATAACGGTAACGTAACGTTTTGTTTTTGTTAGATTATGTCACATATAGCGTAACGCATAACGTAGGTTATGCAATTTCCTATTTATTTAATAAAAATAAATATATAATTATAAAAAATAATCTTTATAAATTAAAAAATTCTAAAAAGAATATATAACCATTTTATAATACATAATCTATTCTAATTTTATATTAAATTTTACAATAATTTTCAGATTTATCTTCATAAATTATATTAAGTTGCAACCGTAATTCCAGTCATCATCTAAACAAAAAAAAAACAAGATTACAAGTTTTTATTTCAATTCTTATCATTATTTATTGTAATTTATATTTTCAAATATTCAATTTATCTTATTTATAATTGTTGATTTCAGTTCAGTTAAAAATTCAATAAAATCAACAAGTATGATATTTCAGTAACCGGATATGAATTACAAGCGAATAAGGAAACAATCGCTAATTAGTAAGTTAGTAATTCTATAAGCAATCAAACAAGCCAAATCAAGTAATAAAATTTCAGTAATTCGTTAATAATCAAAATAATAAGCAACACAAATATAGATATTACTAAAAAAATACTAGTAAATAACGTAACATAACGTAATTTAACGTAACGTTACGTAATATAACGTAAAATAACATAAAAAGCGTACTGTTACGGTGTACTGAGTTATTTTCAGTTGTTACGTAGCGCCGGAGTTCTGTTAGGTTACGTAACGTAATATAACGGGTTTCATAACGCGTTATTTTTAACATTGATATATATATATATATATATATATATATATATATATATATATATATATATATATATATATATATATATAGGATTACTGTAGGTGAGCCGCCAGCTAAGGAAAAGTTACGTGAGTTAGCGGCAAAACTATAATGATCCAATTATTTTTTTTTCAATTTTTTTTTTTACAATTACTATCTCTACATCCTTAACTTCTTTCGGATTAAATTTCATAAATTTTGGAGTTTATTTACTCTTTCATCAAGTGCATACAAAATGTTTTATTAATTGAAAATCGTTAATTTTGTGTTAACTTGATGGAGGACCAAATCAAAACTAAAATCCAAGAAATTGGGTATGAGTGAACTCTAGGGGGTCGAGATCATAATCCAAACGAATTTTTTTAAAAAAGATTATTGGAGATAGTAGAAATGAATTGCAGCTCAGGTAACTTGCGTGAGCTGTCAGCTCATTTCCGTTTCTCTCTCTCTCTCTCTCTATATGTATGTATGTATGTATGTATGTATGTATGTATGTATGTATCAAGGGCGCCTTCACAGGAGAGTTGTCTATGGAGGCACTCTAATTCTCAACACAAAGAGTGTATGTGAATGTCCAAACCGTTGATTATAATTTTCATGCTCTAAAAAGGTGGTATATAAAAAATCATGCGATTTAGACACTTCTTTATTATCGATCGAGAGGTTTTTATTTCTCCTATTGAAAAACCGTTCATTTTTGTATATATCCAATATATGGTCAAAATATATTTAAAATGCATAATTTTTTAATACCATCATTTTTTAATATGGAAATCACAATTAGCGGTTTGGAATATATATATATATATATATATATATATATATATATATATATATATATATATATATAGGGACGGTGTATCAAGGGTGCCTCCATAGGATAGTTGTCTATGGAGGCGCTCTAATTCTCAACACAAAGAGTGTATGTGAACGTCCGAACCGTTGATTATAATTTTCATGCTCGAAAAAGTGGTATATAAAAAATCATACAATTTGGACACTTTTTTATTATCGATCAAGAGGTTTTATTTGTTCTACTGTTGAAAAATTGTTCACATATCCAATATACGGTCAAAATATATCTAAAATGCATGATTTTTTGATACCATCATTTTTTAACATGGAATAATTAGCGGTTTGGATCATCCACAAACACTCCCAATGTTAAGTGTTAGAGGTGCCTCCATAGGTAACTCCCTATGGAAGCACCCTATAGACACATGCACATATGTAATTTACTGCTCAAATCAAAGCCAGAGATGTGGTAACTCTTCCTTTTTGTGGTTCTTGCAGTGATGCAAGGATGAGGGAGCGATGACTCCAGTCAGGTGCTTGAGCCGGATTAGGAACCTCTTAACTTCTTCACGAAATGAACTGAAGCTGCTCATTTTAACTTCAGCTGTTATCTGACTTCGACACCCTTGACCTTCTTTATGTGCTAGCTTCCTTATCTGATCTTAGATGATTTCAAATTCATTTGTTAATCTCTAATCTCAGCTTCACGATCACTTAGGCTCGTTGTGTTTGGTTGTGAAGTTTATACCACTCAGGCTCATTGTGTTTGGTTGTGAAGCTTGTACTATGAACTCGAAACTAACGACTGAGCAGTTTTTGCTGTTTCTTTATTTGCCGAGTCTCTTCTTATTACATATATTTATTCATAGCTCAACTCAAGAGTCTTTTGGTGGGTTGCGGTTGCAAGAAGAATACTTTGCACCAGGTCTTTCAAGTTCTGTGATTACTAAATTTGAGGTTGTCATCTCTTTTTGAAATTTTATGTGTTTTGTTTGATAAATGAGTGTTTATCTAGTTCATTTGTATACCTTGGGGTGGTTAAAGTCATCAATAGGAGTAGTCAGATTCATTGTTAAAAAAGTTATGCTATGAACGCATTGGTAATGAGTACCAAATGGTTCTGTAATCATCGCATTGTTGAAGTTGCTTCTTCTTGCTCTTATTGTTTTGTTCTTTGCATGTAGCTTATGTTCCTTGTGTCCGAGTAATATCATTGTGGAACTCTGGTATTTTGTTAAAACTTACAAGTTTGGACCTTCTTGAGTTCTATGGCTTGTGTAGTATCAGAATGATGAATTATTAGAAGTTTTCATATCTGGACTCTTGAGTATCTCATGTTGAAGTTTGCACAGTATATGATCCAAGGATGAGCTGCAAATCTCTGTAACTTGTGTTTGTAAATCTATCCCACATCAAACTATTATTGCTTCATGTAAAATAAAATAAGTACTAAGAAAGAGATCTGAATTTTATGCCAGCTCTTTGCTTGGTTATGTACGTTGTATGTCATGCATTGAGGCTGATTGGTTCATAGAAAGTGTTATGAAAAGTGAAATGGAAAGTAGAGAGAGTTTACTTTCCACAAATGTAGTACTTTCCATGAATTGGTTCGTGGAGAGTGGATTTTATGGAAAGTTACTCTCTTTTGTATGTGGTATGGAAAGTTGGGAGATAATTGATTTCATATTTTTTTTTTTACTGAATCTATCTAAAAGTTGTCTTTTTCTCTTTTTAATTAATATTTCTGGCTGGGAGAGGGATTGCTCATAATGATCACATTTTTCTTTTCATTGATCACTTTTTACTTAACAATAAACGAAAAATTAGAGATAATTTCTTATGATTACTTTCCATAATCATTTTTTATGAAATAACTAAGAAAAAAATGAGAGGAAAAGTTGGTGGGTTTTAAGTCTACTTTTATTTTCTACTTTTCAGGAAAAGTTGGTGGGTTTTAAGTCTACTTTTAATTTAGGGTTAACTACAATCAGACCCTCTGTAGTATTGGGGGTGCGTAATTTAACATTCATGAAGTTTGAAACTCTAAAAAAAATCCTGGACTGTTAATATTATTAGTGAGGGTTAGTTATTTTCACTCACCTTTTTTACTAAAGTGCACTCATGTCTCTCAAATTTCTATTCTACCATCATTCCTCCTTTTGACCTAACCAGCACACTCCATCTCTCTCTCTCCTCTCTCTCTCCCTCTCTATCCCTCTCTCTCAGTCACTCTCTCTCTATCCCTCTCTCTCAGTCAGAGAGGGAGCGTGAGTGATTGAGAGAGAGGGATAGAGAGAGAGGGGAGTGCGCTGGTTAAAGAGAGAGATGATGGTAGAATAGAAATTTGAGAGATAAGAATGCACTTTAATAAAAAAAAAAGAGTGAAAATAATTAACCCTCAACAGTGTTAGCAGTTCAGAGGTTTTTTGAGAGTTTCAAATTTCAGCAGTGTTAAATTTTACACCCTCAATATTACATGAGGTCTGATTGTAATTAACCCTTTAATTTATTATTTTATTGTTATGTAGAGTGATCTTGGTTACGCACGATTGGGCAGTGTAGAGACTTTTTTTTTACCCTTCTAATTTTCCTTACAATTTCTTAATTCTTCTCATTGATTGTGATTTTGTATTTCATCTTTTTATATAAAAATCTCAAGGTTATGGTTTGTCTATTATTATTCCGAAAGTATTTTTTACTTTTTGGCAGGTTGTATTGTTAACATTTTTCTCACTTTCCACTTTTTGGAGAATTAGTGACCTTTCTTTTATCTATATATATAGAGAGAGAGAAAATAGGAAATTCATCGACGCTGAAAGGAGTTTTTTCATCGCCGCTTATGTAACCCAATAAAATTATTACATGTGTCACCACTTAAAGTGAAAAGTCTATATATTAATAATGCACGCAGGGAAAAAAAGTAATTATCTTAAAAGTAAAAAAAATTTAATATGAAAATACTTTATAATCTCACAAGCATATAGAGTATGAAAGATTTATAGTAGAAAACTTCAAGAAGCAGAATTAAATTTATGGTCTTTAGACTTGTTATGTTTACCTGACATGATAAAAAAAAAATACGGGATTAGTTATAATCTAAGTAATCATGTATATTTGTCACTTCAAGCGGAGATAAATGAAATTTAATATAGTTTTGATTAATAAAAGGACTTTGTAACCAAAAATAGGAATAAAAATGTCTTACATATTGTTTACAAAATTCAGTATTTTTGTATGAAAGATTTTCCTAAAACCATTTAAATTCGCGAATTTTCGAAATATCGCCCGAATTTTTACTGGATAGTACCGGCCAGCGGTCCTTTCCCATCCGTCGGAGCAATCGGACGGTCGAGATTACAAATGGTCAAATAGTTGATCGGTATAAATGGGGAAATTCTAAATGCGCACCATATTTTACAAGTGAGCACCATTTTCCCCTATGTTGTAAATCACTTTACTATATCTGGTGCTCACTAGTAAATGTGGTGCGCATTAGAACTTCCCGTATATATGGCGTCGTTCTTCGCGCAGGAGAAAAACGAGGGTTAAAAGTTTCTGAAATCTCGCGAGCTTTCGATCCAAAGCTAGGGTTTTTAAATCTTCTTCCTTTTTCGAAGCAGCAACGATGGGTCACTCGGACGTTTGGAACTCGCATCCGAAGAACTACGGCCCTGGATCTAGGGCTTGGTGAGATCCTCTAACTTTTCTTTGGTCAAAAAATTGATTTTTATCTTAATTCTGTTAAAAATTTCAATTTGAACTTGGAAAGTTGATTAACTAACTTTGATTTTCTATTTTTAGCGATTTTAGCCATGAAGAGTGAAAGGAAAATTTTATAGGACTGCTATTAGGCCGGTTTTATTGTATGACACGGAATGTTGGTTTATAAAGAAACGTAATTTACAGAAGATAAGTGTAGTAGAGATGCGCATGCTCTGTTGGATGTGCAGTAACACTAGGAGAGATAAAGTAAGAAATAAAGATATTCGTACTAAGATAGTTGTAGCTCCTATCGATAAGAAGATGCAAGAAAATCGCTTACGATGTTTTGGTCATGTGCAACGTAGGCCTACAAGTGCACCGGTTCGAAGAGGGGAGTTTATCAATGTAGGACAAGTTAAAAAAATGAAAGGAAGACCAAAGAAAATGGATGTGATACACAAAGATATTGAGTCTAGAGTTTTAAATGAGGAGATATTACTTGATAGAAAAGAATGGAGAAGAAATATCAAAGTGATCGAACCGGCGTGATTCTTTTTTTTTTTGTTCATGTAGTCTACCCCAAATAATTGGGATAAAAGGCTTAGTTGTTGTTGTGGCGATTTTAGCCGTGAAAAGTTGTGTATATTGCAATAAATAATCATGACGTTCTATTATCGTAGGTTTTTTTTAATAACTTAAATGCTTGACTATTTATCTTGTGAATTATTGTTTTGCGTAAGATGAAGGGCGAATTGAATTAAACTTGACTGAATATTGTGATGTAGCTTTTATTTTTGCCCGATTCGAACTTTCAAAGCAACAATTTTGATGGTGGAATATAATTGTCAGCAAAGTTGTTTCTTTAGAATTTCATTTTATTTCCTTTTTTATTCAAATCCAAAAATTCCCCCCTATTATGTATAACATAGGTTGTCGAATCAACATTGGATAATATAATATGTAGTAAAGGGCAAGGCGTCGCTTATTTATTCTAATAAATAGTTCAAATCATTTTATCGATATGAGTGTTCTATATATGCTTTTATTATAGGCTAAAAATATGCTTGAAGTCAACAGTGTTGCTATCATGATCTTTATTTTGCTGTTTCAGTTGAAAACCCAGCTAATGTCGAAATTTGCTTACAATCTGAGTAGATGCTGAACATGTACTGCTCGCAAGTCCTAAGTTGCGCCCATTCTTTATTTTTATTTCGTAGTTTATTTTTTAGCGAATAATGTTAGTGAGAGGTGATTTGCGATATGCTAGTATATTAGCCAGAGGGTAAGATGTTATGGAACTATGCATATTCAATAATGCCACACACATTTGCCTGTTTCTTACGAATATCCCATGCTTCTCAGAGTGCTCTCTGGCTACTGCATGGTGCCAATACTAAAGAGCTGGATGTTGAATTATTTGGATGTCCCTTGAACCAAATGGCACAATCTCTAGCAACATCCTTGTCATTCTATTTTATTTTTCTTATCCATTTAGCCACATGCAAGAATTGTCGTTTTATTCATACTTAAGAATTGATCTGATTTATATCTTTGAGGAAGAAAGGAATGAATTGTTCTTAAGGGCCTAGAAAGGTTGTAAAGATTTGTCATTTGGTGCAACTCTTGGGCGAAAATTTGTGAATTTTCTGTATTTATGAAATGTGCTAGTTCTAGATGCTTCGCTCTTAAAAGTAGTTCCCCTTTGTAGTGTATAATATTGATAGTGGGCCATGAGATAGAGAAACTTCTGTAGAGTGAGAAGAAGTCTATAGTTATGAACCATTATGGGATTCTTACTCTTATATTATTATTTGTCCTGTGGTCTGGCTTGGTAAAAACTTGAGATATCAACCTTTCATGGAGGAGTTGGGCGACATGCTTTTTATATTTTGCATCTTGTAGTTGTAATTTCTTTTGTTTATCATTTATAAAGGAAGCAGCCAGTATGTGGTTGTGATTTTATTTATGAATAATCAGAATTTGTTATCCTTCACTGGTGTTTTGAAGCAGATACCTACATATTGCCCCCTTCTATGACTCCTTGTACTGTAAGTTTATAAAAGGACAATTAGCTCTATTTTTTAACACTAAGTCAAGGCCTACTAGACTTTGATCTAATTGATACAATTGAGTTTACAGCCGATTGATATTTCATTTTTCAAAAGTCATCTACCCATGTTTTCATATGCTCATTGCCTGTTTTATTTTCTTCAATAAAACTTCAAATATCGATACAGTCAAAGGATCCTCCCTTGTCATGAATGTAACTTCATTTCCCTCTTGACAAATTACTATCCCCAAAGTAGGATTGGTTGATCTCTATGCTACAGACACTTTCCTAATCCCTACTATGTTTTTCACTTTGTTATTGTTATCGTTAGCCAAAGGGGGGTCTTGCCAGGAACCTTGACTTTCATGTGATGCAGCATGTTGTCAAATATTATGATAGATGTGAAATTCATGATCTTTATGGAGAAAGTTCTTTTCTGATGATACGAAAGAAAACATAAGATAGGATCATAAGCTGACACTGGTTTTGAATTGAATTGTATGGATGTTTGAAATCTCTTGGTTCCATCTTCTTTCAAAAAGTTGCACAATTTCTCCAAAAAGAAATGGTAACATGTCAAATATGCATTTAGATATCCACCTTATCTGGATTAGCTTCTGGAATTACTTATCAGAAGCATGAAATAAAGTTGAAAAGCTTTGGAAATGCATGCCTTTTATGGGTGTGATTTCTTTGAGGAGGTTGTTGGAAAAGATACAGGACCAGTAGTTATTAACAATCAATTTCAGGAAAACCAAATCCTTCTTTGCAGGCATAGGATTTCTTTGGTAACTATTCACTACGTGGTAACTAATCAGATATTATATCAACTATAAGCCAGGTTTTATATGCAACCTGTAGTGAAGGTGTGAAATCAGTCTCTATATGCTGCATGCATTTGTGTAGGGAAATTTTTGTGATGTAACGATGTAGACGCTCGGGTGCCTTGTATTGCTTTTGCAATGGTAGTACATATCGTGAAAACAAGCAACATATAGACAGCTGTATTTGTTTGTTGTTTTTCTTAATCATGGCATGCCATGCCTCCGGGGAACAGTATCTTAATTTTGATTGATATATTCCTTGTACTTGAAGTAATCCATTCATGGTCTGTCTAAAATAATTTGGTTTTGGGCAACTCAGGTTGTATCTCTAGCCATGTTCTTACTAATGCTTTCCCTTATAGCAAATTCCAAGTTACCAGCCTTTCCTTCTAGGCTATTTGGTAATTAAACTCCAGGATCGATATGGTTGGGTCCCTATCTCGTAATTTTTTTACAGTTGTGGTGAGCCCCTCATGTTTTATCAGTATTTTTGTCACTTTTTTTTATTGATTTGGAGGGTTGTCCTTTTACAGCTGGCCTTTTTAAGCAACTAGTTTTCTGTAGCCCATGCCAATTAGCTTTCAATCATGTCGATGATTGTATTATAAAAATTTATTGTGTCTTGGATTTCTGGCAAATTTCTCTAACAAAAACTCGCTCATTTTTATCAGCCGGGTGTGCGGCAATCCACATGGATTGATTCGGAAGTATGGACTCATGTGCTGCAGGCAGTGCTTCCGCAGCAACGCAAAGGAGATTGGCTTTATTAAGGTATGTTTAATCTTTATCATCTTCTGACTTTACAAGCTACAATAATAGCACAGCAACTTTCTTTCCCTGGTTCAGTTGAATTTTTTATAATTAGATGCTTTATTTGTATATAGCTATTACGGACGAGAATAGATAGGTCCAAGAGCCATTTTTGGCCCGTCCTATTTAAAATTTTGAGTTATAATATAATGAAATTTTTATTTTTAATTCAAAATTCTTAATAGAGTAGGCCAAAAATTGGCCCTAGGATATATCAATTCTCATCCCTAACAGCTATGTCATATTTTGATTTGCCCCAAAATTTTGTTTTGGTGCTTGTTCTTTTTAATGTCTGATACCGTTTTTATGGTTTTATCTTCATACTGAACACTTGCAATGCATTCAGGTGCACGACCACATAGAATTTCGCTTGTTTTGCACTACCATCTATGACTCCCTCTGTTGTTTAGTTATTAAAGATTCGTATCCAATTTTTCTGTTTTTCATTTCAGTATCGTTAGAGGGAGCAAGGACGCAATGCTACAAGGCAGCATGTGGGTATGGACAATAGGAAGAGCCTTCAGCATGTCAATTTTGCTCATGTTTCGAATTTTAAAATTGCAGTAGACTTGTTGGTACTACCTTTTTCTAAATGCGAGACTTCCCTTTTGTTACTCTGGGCTATGTAACTGGTTCTGCTGCCTATCGAACTTATTTTGGTTTGTGTGATTTACTTCTAGCTTGGAAATTACTAGATCTCTGTCATGTTCCTCTTCATTCCAATACAGGATTGTGTATTCTCATATTTTGCTTGCTACCCGAGATGTATGGGAAATTCTATTTGAGCACACCACTTTTGCTCTGTTATCCCCCTCTAAAGTTTTAAAAAATTATAAATTTACCATTATTTTTTTTGACATTGAGATGTGAAAATGTTAATCTCTGATATCAGAGACAGGTGGACTCATTGAACAAAGTAGTGTGCTCAAATAGACTTTCTCCATATATTCACCCTTATTTGCACGGGTCTTTTAGGCTTTAACAGTGTGAATGTGCTTCTTTACATTCTGAATCAATCAGTTTCATCAGGCTGATGACCTTTCATTTATCAACTGCTGAATGTGACGGTTTTTTTTTTTTTTTTTTTTTTTTTTTAAAGAAGCATTTTGTTAGTTAATTTGTAATATCTATAATTACCTGATATCAATGTCAATTCTGTTGCACGTATTCCTTTATGCTTCAAAGATGTATTCCTCGCTAGGGCAGTGTAGTACCATGTATTCCTTTATGCTTCGAAGATGTATTCCTCGCGAGGGCAGTGTAGTACCATGTGTGTATTTTGTTATGACTACGGGATGTGTTGTGTGTGTATTTTGTTATGACTACGGGATGTGTTGTTTGGTGTTGTTTTGGACCTGATAGTCTAAAACTCTTTCCTTTTGCACCGTTGATCTCTTTTGTTGGAAGACCATATATTGTAATAGTTTGTTAGGTTTGTAGTTTTATTATCTCTTATTAATAAAACACAGATGTCATTGCTTGCCCGCCGTTTTGTCTAAAAAAAAGCTTTTGATGCGTCATCGCACTGTATCCGACAACTAGCGGGCAGTTCTCTTAGGCACCATGACACGGCCAGAAAATATTTATGCATATCTTAACTGGCATTGTAAGAGTGTACGTTTTCTGACCAGCAGAAGGCTCACGGACACAGTTTTAAGAATATATCAGTGAATCTTTTGCAAAACCCGAAAGCCTGCGACACATCCTCAATTGTTTAGTTGACAGACGGTTGTGATCACCGAAGTGTGATCTGTACTGTCCTACTGCAGACTGCAGTGAGAGAGGATTGAAACGTATACGTTAATGTGCCGAGCAAGCATCATGAAAGTGCCCTCAATATTTGTGTCATGTTAAGATTTTGAGGACTTGGAACATGGATAGTTTGATATATGCAACGTTTTCTATGTATATAACATGAGTAAATATGTATATAACATGAGTAAATGGGAAATTGAGTAAAAATGTATATAACATGAGTAAATGGGAAATTTATTGGTAGTGAAGGGAGTTCCTTCACCACCGCTTAGGTGTGACGCCCACTTAAAGGACAGTTAAGGAATTTCTTTTATTTGTTATCTTAAGTGGTGTCACATATAATAATTGTATCGAACCACCTAGTGAAGAAATTGAATTTCCCATTTTCTCATATAACATTTGAACTTGCACGCTGGAATGCAAATGAATAACATTATCTATGACATTTAATGGAAGTAAAATAAGTTTGGTAACATTACAGATAACAATATAATAATGGTTTCCTTCATCAAACGGCTTTCGTAGCTCAGTTGGTTAGAGCACCCGTTTAGTAAGCGGGAGGTCTTGAGTTCAACTCTCAACGAAAGCAAAATTTAACTATTTTTTCTGTCTTTTCCAGTTAACTTATGTTTTATAATCTAAATATATAATTTTCCTAAATAACCACCTGGATAAATTATCCCAAATCAAAATAACAAACGTGATCTTGTTATACCCACCATTTTCTCCTCCACTACCTCAATTTTCTCCAATAATGGCGGGATTAAAAATCCAAAAAGATATTATTGCTATTATCAGATCCTCATCAATCCTTGCTTCCAAATTTAAAAACCCCACCCAAATCCATAAAATTATCCCTACCAATACTCTCTCCTCGTCGTTGTCAACATCATTACCTCCTCCATTAAAAACCCTACTGTTTCCTCATTTTTACCCAATTACCCATTTCCAATCCCTCTCAATTTTAAGCAGCAGAAGTAGAAGCATCCATGGGCTCCATTGACGGAATGGCGATGGGTTACTCTCTCCCGAAGGACTCGCTCTTCCTCGGTTTCGATAGCTCTACTCAGTAAGCTCAGAAAGTTTCAATTGTTATTACTTTATTGGGGAAAAAAAAAAATTCCTTTTTCCATCTAGGTTTTCGATTCTGATTCATTTTAGATGATGGATCTTGTTCGCTTTGGATCAGTATATATATAATGGGTAAATGGGTTTAGGGTTTTGTCCGATCAGAACCAGTGGAAGGAATTGATTGTGGTTCGGATTCGTTCTCATCTCCAATTCAAATGCAAGATCACACATTTATCTTTGATTCATTCTTTTCTCTGGAGATGAAAAATAAAAATTTGGCTTTTTGAGTACTTCTTTTTTTTTTTTTTTTTTTTTGAATAAATGCAGTTAGGTATTTGTGTTAGTGGTTAGCAAGATTGGTATTAATTCAAATAGATGGATCGACTTAAAGAGTAGAAAACAATGCCATCTAATTATGCTAGATTCCTTCATTGTATACTTACAATTGATTGTTTTATTAGTATTTTGCAAAATTGATTGTTTTATTTTTTGTAATTTTGCATTTTTAGTGTAAAGATAAGTGCTGATTGATTATATGACTCTCTGATCTCTTTCGACAGGTCACTGAAGGCAACTGTGCTAGATGATAACCTCACCATCATTGCCACAGAAACTGTACATTTTGATTCTCAGTTACCACACTACAAAACAAAGGATGGGGTTTACCGAGACCCCTCCGAGAATGGCAGAATAGTGTCCCCTACATTGATGTGGGTGGAGGCTCTTGACGTTATCCTTGAAAAGTTGAAGTCTAGAGTGGACTTTGGCAAGGTTGCAGCCATTTCAGGGAGCGGACAGCAACATGGGAGTGTTTTCTGGAAGAGGGGCAGTGCGGCCGTGTTGGCCTCTTTGGATCCTATCAAGTCATTGCTATCGCAACTTACAAATGCTTTCACTACCAAGGAATCGCCGGTATGGATGGACAATAGTACTACTTTGCAATGCCGAGAGATAGAGAAAGCTGTTGGAGGTGCATTGGAGTTGTCAAGAATCACTGGGTCTCGTGGTTATGAGAGGTTTACGGGACCTCAAATTCGGAAGTTGTATGAAACAAAGAATGATATTTACGAGGAAACTGAGAGGATCTCACTTGTTAGTTCTTTTATGGCATCTCTTTTCATTGGGGGATATGCTAGTATTGATCAGACTGATGGAGCAGGAATGAACTTGATGGATATTAAAGAGCGTGAATGGTCTAAGATTGTTCTGGAGGTAGCTTATCAGAAATTTATCTGATAATGAAATTAGTCTCTAACTTCCACCTAATTATATAAATTTTCTTGATAGGCTACCGCACCGGGATTAGAAGAAAAGCTCGGCAAACTGGCACCAGCTCATGCAGTTGCTGGATCAATAGCTCGTTATTTTGTTGAACGGTGAGTCTAAGTTTCCAAGATCCACCACAAGTATTAATCTTTAGTGCGTAAAGAATTTCACAGGACTTCCAGGATAATTGTTATTACTTATTACTGTCATATGCTGGTTCCAAGCACCAAATTGTTGCAACTGACACTAGGGTCCTGCTCAATTGCTTCTTTTTTATTATGGAACATGTGGCCATAAATTAAGCTTGCTAATATAAAGTAGCTACTTTGGGGGTGAGATGGTAAAGGCGCTTGCTTGAAGTTTACAAGTACCTTCTATTCGAGTTTACTGTTTTTGACCCCATAATATATTTTTTGAAAGTTTCTGCCTTTATAAAATGATCTCTTGTAGTCCATACATAACTGATGTGTAGTGAGACATAAGTTTAAAATAATGAACCGTCTTTAGAATCTGTTTTATTTTAATTCAGTTAATAATCCTACGAAGCCAAATAGAAACCAATCATCTTGAAGAAAATTTCTACCAGAAAAGTTAGCTGTCTCACGCAATATTTTATCTTTGGTTTGGACTTCGCAGCTAGTTTTCTCATTGAAGCATCCTACAATGTAAACAGTTAAGACGTGCCCAGTAATTTTATTGTTTTGTTTGCACTTTGCAGCTAGTAATTTTTTTATAGTTTCATAGAGGCATCCTACTATGGGTAAATAGTTGAGAATTGAAAACGTGCACCTAACGTTAGAGTCTTGGGGGCATCACCTGTACAGAGTATTCTCTCGTCATGATGATTCTACAGTATATTCTTATTGTTTTGAAGAAGTTCATCTATCTGAGCCAAGGCACGGTTAACTCTTTATAAGGAAAATTTTTTACATTTCCTACTATAAAACACTGAAGCTTTTCCTTGATAACCTTTTAAATGATGGCACATAAGAAGGATGGTTAGTGAAAACACAATAGGTCAACAACCTTCCAGGTAACATCTATTTACGTAAATTCAAAAAAAAAAAAAGTCCAGCTAATGCAAACTTGTGAAAATGAAGGTGAGAAGAATATGCATACAGTTCTACGGATAATGTATTTTCTTCACCATGACTTAACTTTGATTCTGATGCTGAAGTCTTCTACTGCAGTTAGAATGGCTTTCTGGATATAGGATAGCAGTGTCTCGTGCAGTTGTTTTAGAGTAAGAAACTTTTGGCTTGTTGCTTACCAATAAGATTCATTAAAGCTTGCCTTACAGTTATGGGGTATATGCTAGGAAGTCTTGGTATCACTTCTCTGATGCAGAAGCAGCTAAGCTGAACAAGAATTTGGAAGATTGAGGTTCTAACTTGTTTGTTACTCCCAAAATCATCCTTATATGCTTTTTCTTTCTATCTATCTATGGGTGGCTGAAAGATTGAAAAGTAAAAGGAATACTGGAAACTCCACTTGGCATCATGGACAACGCAATAATGGATATAATAATCTTTCATAACCTAAATTAACCTTAAAAAGGGAAAAAGAAAAAAGAAAAAATATCTTAACCTTTAAACACTATATTGTTAAACAATAATGGGGAATATCATACATTAGAGAGGAGTATGAAAATTTTTCTCTCCCTCTTTTTTTCTTCCTTTCTTTTTCTGTGTTCGTGCGATCATGTGTGTCAAAGGCCACAGTCAGCTTGGCAAATTTATGTGTTGCATATATTGTGTTTGATCATATGAAAATTACTATTCTTTTGCTTTGCCGCTGGACTTGTCATTTTGTAGATTAACCTATTACTGTCCAGCGCTTTATATATGCATGAGTTTAAAAAGTGAATAGCTGGAAATATTCCTGCACATTTATAAATTTGTGGATTCAGAATTTAACTGAAATTGTTAGCAGGTATGTTACAGATTCAGCCAGCAATTAGGTACATAAGAATATTTTGCATTATGTTTGGCCGGTCAATCTTCGGTCTAAAGGAATTTTAACTTCATAATATTAAGGCATGTTATAATTCGGTTCAGCTGACATGAATCTACACGCTAGATGCTTTATTCTACATTGTTTGAGTATCAGCAGGAAACCAAGCTCCCATTTATAGTTGATGTACATCGGCAATATGATCAGATTTCATAAATGGACAGTTCCTAAATTAATGCTGCTGGCTCTGAACTTATGTAATTTTTACAGGTATCAGTTCAAGGACAGTTGTCTTGTTATTCAGTGGTCTGGAGACAATCCTAACAGTTTAGCAGGTTTGTGAAGCTTCCATGTAAAATTTTTTTAATTCTGTTTTTCTTTTAGAATTTGTGTGATTGATAAAATTGTGTCTTTTATCAGTGACTTTACATGCATTACAGTTTGCTGACATAATTATGTTTCAATCCGACTCTTCACATCTTCTCATTTGACCATAAAGATCTCGTCTGTTTGAAGAGTTAAATTTAGCATAAGCAAATGAAGCAAATTACAAACAAGTATATGAATAGTAAAAATTGAACATATATTAATGGTGATAATGATTAGCAGTAGGCAAGGAGTGCAATAACGATAATGAAGTTCGAAGCTAGCAATACAGGATATAGAGAAATTAAAATTAAATGCTATCGGTTGAAAATAAACTACTTTCTCTCGTAATAAGGGACGACTCAGTATAATTATGAATAAAGCCTACTTATTGTGTTGATCTGAAAGAATTGTAATGGTGATAATGATTAGAGGTAGACAAGAAGTACAGTAACCATAACGAAGTTCGAAGCTGATATTGGAGGATACAAAAATAAATTAAATTCTTTCAGTTGAAACTATTCTCATAATAGGAGAGAACTCAGTATAATTATGAACAGAGCCTACTTATTGTATTGTTCTGAAAGAATTATTATCAGAGCAACTGGATTCCTCGAGTGGTTCAATAACTAACTTTGATTTGCTTAAGATAATTAAGAAAGCTTGAGTGTGCTCCTTATTATGGGTATTGGAGTCTACACATATTTAAAATTAGGAGCATGCCAAATTTCCTGAATTTTTAAGAAAACCACTGCAACCAGAAAGAAACGAACCCAAACTTCTCCAACATGTCAATATGGAGGCTAGTCTGCTTATATTTATATTTCGGACTATCAATCGAATGCCTGGAATGATAAAACTAAACAACCTGTTGAACACATGATTGAACAATGCTTTAATTACTGTAATAACCCCCCTAATTACGAGCATGTTGGAATCTAATATAATAGAAGCTATTGGTTTTTATGAAATATTATGGAGATCATCAAAGTTAGTTAAGACTACAATCTGGCTTTTCCAGTTGCATTAGACTTAGTCTAATTTAATTACGTAGTAGCATGTTAAGTGGTGTTCTTCAATGTTCACATGAAATTATTTAAGGATTTATGATAGCTTCCTCGTAACAGCAGAATAGTCTGGTCTTTCTCTTTCTAGAACATCACTTTTCAATAGAGGATATGAATTTTTTGATAGATTGGATGTTGCCTGACCATTCATCAAAAAATAATTACCTTCTTTTATCTCTACAGGTTTGACTCTCAATACTCCTGGTGATCTTGCTATAAGCCTTGGAACCAGCGACACTGTAAGTTAACTTCCTAGTTTCTGTATCATGGACTGCCTTCGGCTTCTTTATTAAATTAAATTAAATAATTTTCATTTGCTTCTATCATCGCTAATATAGGTCTTTGGAATAACGAGTGAGCCACGACCAAGTCTAGAAGGGCATGTATTCCCTAATCCTGTTGATCCAACATGCTATATGGTTATGCTCTGTTATAAAAATGGTTCTCTAGCTAGAGAAGGTTTGCTCATTGATTTGCAATTTATATATTCATACGAAAATTCTCATATATTTGCCTTGACGGTGGCATTTTGACTACATTATGTTTGTAGATGTGCGTAATAGGTGTGCTAAAAGCTCTTGGGATGTGTTCAACGAGTTGTTAGAAAAGACACCTGCTCTTAATGGTTTGTCTTTTTCTTATTTTCTTTTTATTTTTGTGTTGTACATAGATAGTATGTTGTATGTTCCTTTGTTGAACTAAAATACTCTTCTTCATCAAATAGGAGGCATATGATAAACCATGCAAGGTGACCAACTAATGAACTAAATGGTTTGTATAAATGATTCAATTCCTAATGACACTCAACTAACGGACTCTTACCAACTCAGTATCACATCCAATAGAATTTTCAGATGCATCTCATATGGAATGATAAATAAAAGCAAGTACAATTTAACTAATCATTTCCATTTCAGGATATTTGAAATAAAAACAAGTACAAGCCTAAAATTAGCCAAGAGAGGAATGCCAGAATACTAATAAAGAAGACGAAAAGATTTAAGTAAAAAAAAGAAACAAAGGACCTGTATAAACTCTGTAGTTGTATTGAGTCAATCGGGTCCTAACTCCTAACCATCAGTTGCATGTTGGACGAGTTACAGCTATAGAAATTGTAGAATTCTGTTCTAACAGTAGTGCGCAGTAGATTGTAGGGATGAAACGGTACCAATCCTGCCTTGCCCCAAAACATATCTTCGACGACAGAACCAAAATGGCCACTTAACGTTGGCTGACAACTAAGAATGAGAATAAACGGGTTCAAGGGCCAGCCCTGGACTTGCCTTATTCAAAATTTTGAATTAAAAAATTTTAAATTTTAAATAGTGTGGATCAAACACTGGCCCTCTCATCTCTACTGACAACAAAGAGCTTGAGTAAATTCACAGGGAATGTACGCATGTGACAGTTTCAGATTGTCGAACCCTGGGGATAGACCACACTTTAAGTGAGCCTGTATTGAATTCTTCTAAATATTTATTCTTTTATTGTTTTTATTTTTGTGGTAGAAATCCGTTAGTTGTATGCTTGTAGAAGTCAAATGCCTTGGCTCTTAGAAGATCTGCATGGCTTTACACATAGATAGTTTATCTTCTGGCTTTTACGCATAGATAAACAACTATAATTATTAATTTTTCTTTATTTATACTTCTATTATCTAATTTAGAGAAATTCCTGATTTTGTTTACTATTTTTCTTTTCCCTTCTTAGCATCAACTGAAGTTTTATTCTGGTATCTACTGATTACTCTGTGACTGCTATTCTCTCCCTTTAACTTGCTTGATAACACCAAGTTTTTTGGCCCCATATCGGAAAGATTTGTCGATATAATAGTCTCAGATGTTCATTGTTCTTCTTTGTTATTTTCAGGTGGAAAATTAGGTTTCTACTACATAGACCATGAGATTCTACCTCCCTTGCCAAGTTAGTTTTAAGATTATCTCCTTTATATTTCGAAGATTTTAAATAGTTATATATCATTGTTAAAGAGATTCACATTCTAACTAGCGGATAAATTTGTGAATAGTTGGATATCACCGCTACGCGATGGATAATCTCACAGGCAACTCACTAGATGAGATGAAAGTGCATGAGGTAGAGGAATTTGATTCTTCTTCAGAGGTCAGTATACTTGGGAATAAGCAAATTCTTGTTGTTTCATGCTTGTATGAAGGCGAGATGATAAAAGCTCAATCTTCCACCATCGACACAGGTACGTGCCATCATAGAAGGTCAGTTCCTCTCGATGCGAGGCCATGCAGAAAGATTTGGCATGCCGACTCCTCCCAAAAGGATAATAGCAACCGGTGGTGCATCATCAAATGACTCCATTCTTAGCTCCATTGCTAGCATTTTTGGCTGCCCTGTCTATACTGTTCAAAGACCTGGTACGTATAAAATTTAAAGGTATATTTTCATTTATTTTCGTTTTTTTTATCCCTCATGACAAATTTCCTTGTATCAATGACAGATTCTGCTTCTATGGGTGCTGCATTAAGGGCAGCACATGGATGGTTGTGCAACAGGGAGGGCAAATTCGTGCCTAGCTCAGCACTGTACAAGGACAAATTAGACAAATCTTCGCTCAGCGCAAAGCTTTCATCAAAGCCTGCTGGAGACAAGGAGCTCTTATCCAAGTATACATTGATGGTGAAGAAGAGAATGGAAATTGAAAAGGATCTGGTTGAGAAGTTTGGACGCAGTTGATGAACAGCCACCGGGTTGTCATTTTGACTTGCAAGATCGTATATATTTGGTTTTATTTGAAGTAGCATTGTAATAAATCCCATAACTTCTCCTTTGTCGGTACGCCATCTCGTTCGTTAAAGTTTGCCATTTAGTACATATTATTGATCAATAAGTTTGCCATTTAGTACATACTGGTCAATAAGTTTGCCATTTAGTACATAATGGCGCAATCATTCTCCTTGTATTGAGATGAACATATTTGCAGCACTTGGGTTAATAAGCTTGTATCAAGCTTTCTGTTCACCAGGTTGTTATGATTCTCAATTAGTTTTGATTTGAAGTTTTGGACTCTGAGTTCGTGAAAATCTGGGTTCAAGTCTATCTGTTTTATTCAAAGCTACATTCGTTCCAAGCTTGATGATGCAAAAATCAAAACTAATGTTTTGACAGTAAATTTGACAAAAATGTTCTGCGCGAGTTGTGGCGGGGGTGGGAGTTTTGGGGGGGTGGGGCACCACTTCAATAACAAGGTCTATTTTTATGCTGTCGGCAGTAAAAATTTCGGCAATAAAATTTTAGCAATTAAAATTTTGAACAAAACTGATTTAAATTTTTGAAACTAACTACCGATTCTCATCCCAACAGCTTTACATTTACGATTCTCATCCCAACAGCTTTACATAGAATGTGATTTACTGAAAACAGACCGACAAACTGCATAAAGAACAAGTCTGTTGAATTATTTCAAAGAAAAAAGGAAAGACTCACCTGCATCATCATAAAGAACAAGTCTGTTGAATTATTTGAAGTATCCCAAAAATACAAAAGAAAAAACGAACAATATCTTTAATAATAATAATAATAATAATATTTTAAAATTTTACAATTCTAGTTACTATTTGTACCTCCCAAACCAATACAAGTTGCAATATCGATGATAGAAATTGAAAACAAAGCAAAACACTAATATAATTGGACAACAGAGATATAGCAGCACTGCAGTGGTCAACATAGAAAAAATGGCTTAGCCTAACAATTCTAGTTACTATTTCTAGTTACTATTTGTAACTCCCAAACCAATAAAGTTGCAATATCGATGATAGAAATTGAAAACGAAGCAAAACACTAATATAATCGGACAACAGAGATATAGCAGCAACATAGAAAAAATGGCTTAGCCTAAAATGGTTAAGCAAAAATTGCTAGCAAGCACAACAGAGTTTCAACATAGAAAAAAGTTTAGCCAAATGGCTAGCAAGCAAACAAACAACACAAGGAGATAGATAGAACCTAGATAGACAGAAAACCACAGGAACAACATCAACACACATTGAGAATCAGGCAGCCAGCAGCTCCCTTAGTACTCATCAGTCTCATCAGCTTCGTCGCCCTCCTCAGTAGACTCAGCACCAACCTCCTCATAATCCTTCTCCAGAGCAGCAAGATCCTCACGGGCCTCAGAGAACTCACCCTCCTCCATGCCCTCACCCACGTACCAGTGCACAAAGGCACGCTTGGAGTACATGAGATCAAACTTGCGATCAATGCGAGAGAAGACCTCGGCAACGCTGGTGGAGTTGGAGATCATGCACACAGCCCTCTGCACCTTGGCCAGATCACCACCTGGCACCACTGTTGGCGGCTGGTAGTTGATACCGCACTTGAATCCAGTCGGGCACCAGTCGACAAACTGGATGGTGCGCTTGGTCTTGATGGTGGCTACAGCAGCATTCACGTCCTTGGGCACCACATCACCACGGTACATGAGGCAGCAGGCCATGTACTTGCCATGGCGGGGGTCGCACTTGGCCATCATGGAGGAAGGCTCGAAGGCGCTGTTGGTGATCTCCGCAACCGAGAGCTGCTCATGGTAGGCCTTCTCTGCAGAGATAACAGGGGCATAGGATGAAAGCATGAAGTGGATTCTTGGGTAGGGGACCAAATTGGTCTGGAACTCGGTCACATCCACATTCAGTGCTCCATCGAACCTCAGGGAGGCAGTAAGAGATGAAATAACCTGCAGACACAATATGCTTAATTTAGCAAATATCAAATATTACGGGTGTGCTGAAATGGGTTTATAGTTAACAAACCTGAGAAACAAGACGGTTCAGATTTGTGTAGGTCGGGCGCTCAATGTCGAGTGATCGCCTGCAGATGTCATAGATGGCCTCGTTGTCAAGAAGGACAGCAACATCAGTGTGCTCCAAGAGGGAGTGGGTGGAAAGGACACTGTTGTAAGGCTCAACAACTGATGTGGAGACCTGGGGAGACGGGTAAACAGTGAACCCGAGCTTTGACTTCTTGCCATAGTCGACAGAGAGCCGCTCAAGAAGAAGTGAGCCCAGGCCTGAGCCCGTGCCACCTCCCACAGCGTTGAACACAAGGAAGCCCTGGAGACCAGTGCAGTTGTCAGCAAGCTTCCTGATGCGGTCAAGGCAAAGGTCGACAATTTCCTTACCAACTGCAGAACATCATTCAGAAACAACCGGTCAGAACAAAAATGACCATACGATTGAAGACTTTTTATAGGCTAAGTGCAAGGAGGATGATTACTGGTATAATGGCCACGGGCGAAGTTGTTGGCAGCATCCTCCTTGCCGCTGATGAGCTGCTCAGGGTGGAAAAGCTGGCGGTAGGTACCGGTCCTCACCTCGTCGATCACAGTGGGCTCCAGATCGACGAAGACAGCACGGGGCACATGCTTTCCAGCACCAGTCTCGCTGAAGAAGGTGTTGAAAGCATCATCACCTCCACCGACGGTCTTGTCACTTGGCATTTGGCCATCGGGCTAAAAATCATAAAGTTTATGCAAGTTTCGGTTAGAAGTTTAAAACCAACAAGACATCAAAGAACAATGGCACACTCATAATAAGCTTCTGATCAGATAATCAATTATAAGCAAAAAACAATAAGATACAGATCCATTCATCTCCCCAGAAAATGGAAGTAAATAATAGTACACAGATTTGTGAATCTATATTAAAATATGTACTAAAACTTTGCAATTACTTGATCATTTAAATTAAATCACAACAGTTGTAAATTCAATTAACATTTATTAAAATAATAAGATACTTATATTGACAGAACAATTAATCAAAAAGTCGATATTTTAAAACAAAATCTTAGGAAAAGAAATTAACAAAACGGTAAGTTGAGTTGAAGCAAGATCAGTTCCCCATGGAAGGAAAAAATATCTCATAATTCGTGACGAATTGGATCTATAGATCCAAGAGCGAAAAAATGAAACAGTTTCTCACAAACTGAATGATAACCCTAAATTTTGCTATTTAACCTTCAAACTGTGATTTAATAAAATTTAAAAAAAAAAATAACTAGATCTACAATCGCATTTAGCAACAGATTCATCAGAATCACGGTAAACATGCAGATCTAAGAGAATAATCATTCAAATCGCATCTTACGACTTCCAATTTGTTCTTCAACCCTATATCTATTTGATCTGCCAGAAAAAATGATGATAAAATAGCTTAACCAGCAAATTTCAGAAATTAAACAACTAAACGTCCAGATCTTTTAGAATACCCATATACATTGCCAGATCTGTCAATTAAGCCTTAAATCTATCGATATAAAAGCAAGATCTCGCACTTTAACCACGGATCTACAAATTCTTCACCACAAAATCAAAGATCTAGCATTCTACAGCTATTATAATACAAAAATAAAGAAAAAATCGAAAAAAAGGGGGGAAATTCGAAGATTTAGAGAATCGATCGAACCTGAATGCCGTGCTCGAGGCAGTAGAGCTCCCAGCAAGCATTGCCGACCTGGATCCCAGCCTGGCCGATGTGGATCGAGATGCACTCTCTCATTTTCGATGAATTCGAGAGCAAAAATCTAACCGAGATCGAGAAAGACAAAAAAATGAAGGAGAAATTTTAGAGGTAGGCGTTTACGAAGACGCCTTCCGATGACCTCCCTTGCTCTCCCCGCTGGGGTATTTATAGGGTGAGTGGGACGAAAGCCCTAGGGTTCGTTTTAACGGAGTTAGTTTTAACCGTGGTTAGATTGGACGGCTGACAGCGAGGAAAGCTCGTGGGACAGCGTGGGATGCCGCCCCATTCCGCCATTTTTTATTTTCAAATGGGATTTCTGCGGGAGTATATTACGAAAATACCCTTTTATTTTACCGTTGTCGCTGACGAAGGCGTAACGGACGGGGGTAGCCTCTGTCGCGAGAAAGGATGCGAGTGCGACTCCGCAACGGCCATTATTTTGAAATCCCGCGTTGGGATTTAAAAGTGAAATTATCTGATTTTTTTTTTTCCTAATGATAATTATTTGCCTCCTAACCACTTTAGTCTATCGTACGCACAGAAAATTAATTATATTATCAATTAAATTAATTTTGTTAATCTATCTGTAAAAAAAAATCTATATTTTACGATATCAACCAAATCATTTATTCATGAGCTAAATTTTTTATCCCACCCACTCATTAAGGTGTCGGAATCCTCTTATATTTAACATTATATTCGGATGCTGACATAGCGCGACGTTTCTGGATGACAATCTAACAACTCTCATATATTTTCACTATATCTGTACTCCGATATAACGTGTCGCTCAGTAGGAAACGTTGCCAACGAAATTCATATTTTGGTTCATGTCATATGTAATATGTTTTACGCTTAATTCTTCTCTTTTATCTTAGTTTGGAATAAATAGTGAAAAAATAAATCTTTAAGTACAGCACTGACGGACGGAGTTAATTATTTGGTTTTGAAGAATATTAAAATTTTTAAAATTGTGATTATGCGTTTTGGCTTGATAATTAAGGGATGCGAGTGGAGATAGCGATCGAGCAGCAGCACATTGGGATTTGACACATGGCTTGCATTGGCCGCTACAGACCAAATCAATGGTGACATATGATTGCTACGGCCGGCTAAGTAAAAATTTTCAGTTATTTCAAATTTAAACTACAACAACAACTAACCCCTGGGTGGCATGAATTCAATTTTTAACCCATCTTATAATATATAGCAATATTTTATAATACTTATCATAATCTTTCTCTTTTATACGGGTTTTAGGTGTGTAGTTATTTCATTAAAAAAAAATCAATTGAAACTAGTAAAACCAGAGAAAAGAGATAACTGTGCAAAATCAAGCAATTAAAAGAATATGAATATACATTTCAACCCTCACAAAAATATGACTGCACAATTCCATTATTAGAATCATTTAATAAAAAACACAATTTTTCTTGAAATATTTTGAGAACCTTTGACGATGAGTATCTAGCCATAGTGGGTTTTTAGTCTGTTGACCATCGGACACAATCTTGATGCAAATATTGTTGAGAATGATCAAGAAATGAACAAGAAAATGAGAAATTTTACTAACTAGATGTGTGATATTGATGAACGTAACAAAGAATCCTAGTGACGATGTGAGCCATTACCTAACGAGCTTGATGTGAAAATTCTCTCATCTTTTGTGCACAGCAAAAAGGAGTTGATAGAGACAAATAAAAAATTACTCTTGAAGAAAATGGGATGGCAACTCTCTCGTGAGAGAGGAACTAGAGGCCTTCGGATTTGCAACTTTAGTCACCAACTTGCAACTTTAGTCACCAACGGAGTCACTGATATAGGCTCTCTAGTGGCTATTCCGATGGCTAGGTTCATGTCGAAAAAGATAGTTTAACTACAGGTGGAGTTACCGATAAGGTCACTGTTGGATTTACCGGTGGCTACATGTAGGTTGAAAAAGACAGTTTATCCACTGGTGGGTAGGGGTGGTAATGAACGCGTCCATGTGCCAAATTTTGGCACGCTTTATACAAAATTTTAAATTAAAAATGAAAAATTTATTTTTTCTAATTCAAATTTTTGTATAGGGAGGATCAAAATTTGATCTGTAAACACATCTATTACCAATCCTACCAGTGGAATTAGCAGTGAGGTCACTGATGGCTCTGGATATCTTGTTATCCCCTTCATTATATACTCCAAAGTCCAAACAAGTTGATTCAAGAGAGGTTATAAGGAGGTCTCAGAGCTATTCATTTCTTTCCAAATGAGATTTTTACCCTAAAAAAACTTCAAAATTATTTCAAATATGTTGGTAATTTAATTTGTGCAGTCCAACGACTACTAAAGAGTTCGGTCAATTTCCGCCAATCAAACACACAGTGACTTCAAACACCCACACAGTGACTTCAAACTCACATTGTCCTGTCATAGAAAAACTATAAATATTAATTAAAAACAAAGCTCACATGTCATATTTTTGTAGCCTCTATCTATTAGGACGAGTTTTATGTTCGTTTGAGCCGTTTCGCTTCAGATTTTACCGATCCCCTATTAATAATAACTCGAAAAACTCAAATTTGTCCAAATAAAATAATAACAAATTTATAATTAAAACTAACTTTCATAACATTTTGCCTTAAAAACTAGAGCATGAACAAAAACCCAAACTCGTATAAAAGAAACAAACGAGCACTAAAACTCCGCTCTTGCGGCTAAGCCCGAACTGAAAAAGTTGGGAACTTCTAAAGGGGCACAAGTTTTTTCTCAGTGAGCCCAGATTTCCTAGTGAGCCCGCTTTGAGTTTAGTAAAGGGGAGAATTTTTTAGTGAGCACAATTGGCATTCCGAAAATACCCTTGAAGTATATATTCCTCATCTCCCTCTTCTCTCCTCATTTCTCCTCCAACCGCCCTAACCCAAAACCCAAACTTCCTCTTCCCTTTTCCCCCCCCCACTTCCCATCATCCTCTCTATCATTTTCTCTATCTCCTTCTCCTTTCAAATCTCCTCTCTCTCCCATTCGAACACCCGCCGCCACTGCCGCCGATCCCGCCGCCGCTGCCGGTGTTCTCCCGCTGTCGCTGTTCTCCCGCCGCCACTGCCGACTTCCCTCCATTAGTAGGTGAGTTTTCCTAATTTAGCAATATTTATTTTAAAATTTAAATTTTTTTTATTTTTGGATCAAACAACTCTTCACTGTAATTTTGTTGGGATGGAAATGAGGAAGAGTGAAGGAGCTAGCAAAATTGGTTCTAGCATTTTTTTTGTTAATTTTGATTTTTAATATTTAGATTATAATTATGAAGAAAATATAATATTGTAATCGTAGTTGTAAAATATGCAAAAATTTAGTTTTTTTTCTAATTGTAGACGTTAATATTAAAATTTATTAGTTAATTTAGAAGTTTAATGGTATTGTCCTAATGGCTGATTAAGTAACAAAAGACGGTTTCAGTGTCTTTAAATTTTAATATTACACTATCTTGCAGCAAAAAAATAAATAGATAACATATGATATTTGTAGTAAATTATACTTTGTTACTACTTACTTACACATATAAAATTTACTGTTTTGATAAAAAAAACATTTATGAATGAAATATTTTTGTATTGCATAGATGGATCCGGCAGAATCTTCTCGCGTTCGACCAACTGCCTTGTTAAGGAGGAAGAAAGTAGCATCTCGACCACAAATCCAACGCAGAGGAAGGAAGTTAGTCAACCCAGCCAGATGTCGTTGATGAGGTAATCACCATATATGTTCTTTATTTTATGTCCTATATAATACCAAGTTTATCTGATGCTTATTTTTTTCCTTTATTAATATTACAGAGATATACACGTATAGAAGTAATAATCGATTCATTACTTGCACAAGGGGAGAAGACATTCAAGAAGCGACATGGGATGTTATTTAGTGCACTTGCGAAAATTAAAGCCGTGCTAACTGGTTGCACTCAGCCAGAAGAACCACCAGAAGAGTAAGCAGAGGAATAAAGATAAGATCAATCCACTCCTAATGCACCTGATACAGTGTTTATGTCTCGAACCAGAAGCAGACGTTAACCCCCGAGGAAGACAAGGAGACAGTGATTAGATTATATTAGTTGTGTATTGATATCTATGTTGTAAGGAATTTCAAGTGGCCGGTGTAATTGTTTTTTTCAAACATTTTGAAGAATTTGTAGAATATATGGTTTTTGTTTGTAATGAACCCTATTATTTGATTTTTTTTTTTCGAGGAATATATACACTACGTTTGTATTTGATCTTATTTCTTTAATTTGTATAAGATCTTGTTTGTTTTATACGTAGGGGACCTTGTTTATAATCTTCACTATATCATTGTATCAGTTATTGTATCGTTGTATCATTGTATCATTATATCGGTGTATCGGGAGTATCATTGTATTTGTGTATCTGGAGTATCATTGTATCGGTGTATCAGTGTATTGGAGTATCATTGTATCAGTGTATCGATGTATCAGTGTACCATTGTATCGGTGTATCGATGTAGCAGTGTATCATTATATCGGCGTATCGATGAAGCAGTTTATCCATATATCATTGTATCGGTGTATTAGTGTATCATTGTGTCGGTGTATCAGTGTGTCGGTGTATCATTGTATCTTTTTGCTTCTTTCATTATATTTTTGTAATAATGTATAATTAGTTATCAATATAAGTCCGTAAAGTGACGTTAAATTGGGTAAACTAATGATATATCAGTTTATTACATAAACAGAGTGGGTGAGATGTCCGGAGTAGCAGATCGGGTTAAGCCCCTGTCCGAACTAACAGTCCGAACAGGACTGACCTGTCCGGACTGTCAGTCCGAATAGGAGGGCCCTGTTCGCAGTCCTGTTCAGACTGTCAGTCCGAATAGGACTGGAGTCTGAACAGGACTGGCCTGTTCGGACTGTCAGTCTCGATGACGGCATCCCAAATGAAGAAGATGGGCAACCTTCGCCGCCATCCTTATCGGCATCAGCGACCAAAAAACCCCGATCAACATACCAAAACTCAGTATCGCGAAATCCATCAAGAATCGCCAAAAACATTGCATCAAGCTTCTTGAGTGCAGGTAAATTTATGTGAAGATCGGTTCGAGGACGGGAAACCATTACTTCAAATCTCCCACCACCGGGAAATTCTTGGAATGATAGGGTGAGTTCTACTATGGAATCACTAACGCACAGAAACCACTCCATCTCACGGAGCCACATTGACTTCTTTTGCGGTGCTAGGGGTTCTAACCTCCAAAGCTCTCCAAATACTGTAGCTAAACGAATTCAATTTATAGAAACAACCAATTAAACTCAAATTATGACTGCACTTCCTCCAGGACTGGCCTGTTCGGACTGACAGTCCGAACAGTCGGACTGACATTCCGAACATGGAGGCCCTGTTCGGACTGTCAGTCCGAACATGCCAGTCCTAGAGAAAGCGGGAGAAGGAAGAAGGGCAAAATAAGAATTTTTTTTAGAGGTCAAATTTGATATATATGGGAGTTATTAACTAGGCTCACTAAGAAAAAAGTTGTGCCCCTGTGGAAGTTCCCGAAAAAGTTTTATACCCAGATGGACCCATGGGCTTAGGCTTGGAAAGGCCCAAACTTTCAGTAGGCCGTGCAGCATCTATGAGGACTGATCTCTTTACGGGAAAATACAGTGGGATTATATGAGTGAGCTAATTATACCAAAGCAAAGATGCCCTCCCAATGTACATTTTTTTTTTCTTAGTAAACTCACTCACACTTATTTTTTTTATAGCATTATCTAAATTAAGTTTTCAGCAGGAGTAAAATTCAGAACCTCTCACAAATTAAAGAGGAATGATGTTAGTGTAGTTCATTTCTATTGTCTCCAATAAAATTTTTTAAATATTTCTTTTCGATTATAATCTCGACCCGTTAGGGTTTACTCGTACCCAATTTATTGGGTTTTAGTTTTGATTTGGTTATCCATTAAGTTGACACAAAAATTAATGGTTTTCAATAAATAAATATTTTTTGTATCCACTTGATGAAATTATAAATAAACCCTAAAATTTATGAAATTTTATCTTATTAAAGTTAAGGATGTAGTGATTCTAATTTTAGAAAAAAATTGAAGTAAAATTATTGGATTACTATATTTTTATTACTAGCTCACATAATTTTTCCTGAGTTAGTGACTCAACTACAATAATCATATATATATATATATATATATATATATATATATATATATATATATATATATATATATATATATATATATATATATATATATATATGATTACTATAGGTGAGTGCCAGCTCATGAAAAGTTACGTGAGCTAACGACAAAACTATAATGATCTAATAATTTTTCTTCAATTTTTTTTTTACAATTACTATCTCTACCTCCTTAACTTCTTTCGGATTAAATTTCATAAATTTTGGAGTTCATTTACCCTTTCATCAAGTACATACAAAATGTTTTATTCATTGAAAACCGTTAATTTTTTATTAAATTGATGGAGGACTAAATCAAAACTAAAACCCAAGAAATTGGGTTTCAGTGAACCCCAGGGTGTCGAGATCATAATCCAAAATAGATTTTTTTAAAAAAATTATTGGAGATAGTGGAAATAAACTGTAGTTCAGATAACTTGCATGAGCTGTCAGCTCATTTCCATTTTTCTCATATATATATATATATATATATGTATATATATATTCAGTTTATTTTCACTATCTCTAATAATCTTTTTAAAAATATTTCTTTTGGATTATGATCTCGACCCCCTAGGGTTCACTCATACTCAATTTCTTGGGTTTTAGTTTTAATTTGGTACTCCATCAAGTTAACATAAAATTAACGGTTTTTAATGAATAAAATATTTTGTATGCACTTGATGAAAGGGTAAATGAACTCCAAAATTTATGAAATTTAATCTGAAAGAAGTTAAGTAGGTGCAGATAGTAATTGTTAAAAAATATTTTAAAAAAGTCATTGGATCATTGTAGTTTTGCCGCTAGTTCACGTAACTTTTCCTGAGCTGGCGGCTCACTTACAGTAATCCATATATATATATATATATATATATATATATATATATATATATATATATATATATATATATATATATATATATATATATATATATATATATACATACTTAACTCGACAACTGACATTAAGTCCATAATCACTAAGATACTAACCGATAATTTTTTATTGTGTTTGTAATGTTACTATAAATTTAATATAGTTTTCCTGATTTGATTTAATGTAATTCAAGTATTTAACAATATTCCTATAGTAATTTAGAAGTAAATTATTGACCAATAATCCTCAAATCAATATTTAAAAAATATTAAATAAAAAAATCAACCAACTCGAATTCTTAATAGCGGTACTTAATTTGCTCAATAATCAAGAATAGGTAAAGTAGATAAAATGGACTAAAAAAAATCACAACTATTTACCTAGTTGTATGGGCTCCGCTATCAATAGATATTGTTCAATATTTGAATCTCGATATTATAGCTGCAATAACGGATTGGACTCTTTATATGGGAGATTTGTTTATGTAAACAAAAAAATACATTGAGATGTTGAATATCGTAATAATTAGATAAATTATAATATCGGTCGATATTGCAATATCGCTACAGCTGTTTAAAACTTTGATTGTCACTTTCCTCATATAATAAATTGGGGAACATCTAGAGAGGCACACCATTTTTCCCAGTGAGCCAACTTAAAAACTTTTATAATATTACAATCTTACCATCGAATTTTTTAGACCAAATTATCCTTATCTTCTTTCTTCATTTTCCTAAGTTCAGTTAACCCACAAAAAAAAAAAAAAATCCTAAAATCCGCAGCGAAGGCGGCGACAGCGGACAAAAGAGAGAGAAGAGAAATTTGATAGTGTTGAGTTTAGATAAGAGAAGAAGAAGAGGAAGGAGTAGTTGGGTATTTGGGTTAGAAATGATTTTTTTGGAAAAGAAAAAAAGAGAGACAAAAAATTCTGGCCCGGACTGCAAGTCCGGACAATTTCTCTCTGTTTGGAATGCGAGTCCGGACAGATATTTCCGGCCTGGACTGACAGTCCGGACAGGAAATCACTGTCCGGACTGCCAGTCCGGACAGGGAGACCGTGTCCAGGTCTGCAGTCCGGACAGACAAATGATAAATAAGTCTTTTTTTGCCAATTATCCATAAAGTCATTGTAGCATATCGATGAGTATTCTTGCCTAATACAGTGGCCCTGATTCGATCCCTGGCAATAGCGTTTATTTTAGATTTTTATCTATTTTTTCAAATAGTGGTAAATTTAATTCAGGTCCTTTGATGACGAATTTTGCCATTACCCTTTTCATATATAAAACAAACTCTTTTACTTTATAAACAAATTTTCCATTTCCTTTTTTATGTACCCTTCTAAAATCCGTGTTATTTCCATTAATAATAACAAAAATAGAATTAAATACTTGCAATCCATCACAGAAAACAAAAAAAAACACAAAGTTTAGTTCATTCTATGCAATAAACACAAAAAATTCATTCATCTCTCTAATTTATGCACAAAGTTTATTTCTTTCCAACTACATATTTCATCAATAACACATAAATACGAAATTCAAATTCAAACAACAATGTGAATTTACACAATGATAATTATGAACAAATCAGCCTATAATTAGAAACAACATTACATAAAAAATATATACAAAGCTTGGTAGAGATAGGCCATGGTTTTCTCTATATTCTGAAGTTGTGCTCTAACTTCTTCTATGTGCATCAAACTTGATAGCTGCATTGATATACTTCTGGTCATACTGGGATTAGTTGGTGTGCTTTTAGGTGCATGGGGTATGGTTGGAAAAACACTTATTTCAACCACTTCGACATCTATTCTGCCAACACAAAATAAAATTCATATCAATACACATGAATCATAGCAAAAAACAAATGGGAAAAGAGATTGGCTCTTTTGCGATTTGAATCAGGATTTAATACTTCACATATTTTTGTTGAACCCTTTCACCCAGATGAGACAAAATTCTGAAGAACAGATTGTTGTTGCTATTCTTTTATACTATGATGCTTAAAGCAATTCAAGTTTAAAATTTAGAAAAGAAAGAAACTTCTATTGTGAAACATCATGTGTTAACACAACTTTTTTTTGCATGTCATTGTTACTTTATATGTACTTCTTTTAGAATTTGCAATGTATCAATATGTCACGACCATACTCGTGCTACTAATATCTTCTTTAAACTAATCAATTCCTTTCAATAGTTTATTCTATTCTCTCTTTAAAACACTATACTATCAGAATAAAAGAGGATGATGATGATCATAATTATCATAATCTTAATAACAACAACATCATCATCATCATCATCAACAACAATAATCATAATCACAATCATAATCATGCCCATAATCATAATATAAAAGTGCATACTTTCAAGCTTACCTAAGATGGAACTAATATACGATATATTCAATGCAAATTGACAGTGTATCTCTAGATATCTCATCAATTCTGATTTTAGAAAATAAAATTACTCCTTCTCCTCATTCAATTTTCTCTCTCAAATTTGAAAGAGGTGAAGAAAAGTTTTCATTTCTTCCTTCATTCACATCATTGCAACTAAAATTACACATAGATTCCATCACAATTAAACAGCTAAAATGAAAAGTTTTGAACTTTTCAAGGTTGCAACAAAAAAATAAAAAAATTAATATTTTCTTAATAATTATAACTAAATATTAAAAAAAATTAACAAAAAAAATACTACAACCAAATTTGCTATCTCTTCCTCTCTTCCTCCTCTTCAACCCAACAAAATCACCAAACTCTAATATTGAAGAGTTGTTTGATTCCAAAATAAAAAAAATCTAAATTTAAAAAAAAATTATTAGATTATGAAATCTCACCTAGCAATGGCGGGAAGGTCGTGGCGGCGGTGGCGGCGGCGTCCCAACGGCGGCGGCGGCGTCCGTCCTAACGGCGGCATCCAGACAGCGGCGATGGCGATGACCCCGCCTCCAGAAACGGGAGAAAGATGGAGATTTGGAAGGAGAAGAAGGTAGAGAAAGGGAAAGAGAGGATTAGGGGAAGTGAAAGGGAAAAATGAAGTTATGATTAGAGTTTTTTTTTTTTTTTTTGTTTAGGGGGTTAGAGAGGAAATGGGAGAGGAGGAGGAAAGGCGGATGATGAATAGGAGCGAAGGGTAATTTTGAAATTTTTAGTGTGCTCACTAGAAAAATCCTCCATTTAGAAAATTCATCGTGGGCTCACTAGAAAATCTGGGGTCACCAGTAAAATTGGTGTGCTCCTTTGGAAGCTCCCATTAATTGTGTTTTTCTAATACGTTTCGGATTGGGCTACAAGGGGTGTTTCTGAAGGGGTATTTTTTTTTTTGTCCGAGCTTTAAACCCGATGGGAAAAATGGTGTGCTCCCTTGGAAACTCCCCCTATAAGTGCCCGAAGCTGTGCTAAAAATCTCTCTATTTTAAATTTTCCTTCTATTTCCAGTTTCGGTTCACAGTGCTGCTGCTTTCCAATGGAAGGCGACGACGACGACTCGCCTCCCCTCGCCGTCCCCATCTCGACGGAATCGCCCCGTGATTCCCAGAATCTCGCCAGAATCCTCGCTCAGCCCCCGGTCGGCGTCACCGTCATCACCGGCTACCTCGGCGCCGGCAAGTCCACGGTCAGCCCCTATCACTTTCTCTCTGTATCAATAATTAGGGTTAGGATTAGGGTTTTGATTTCTGTTGAAATTTTGCAGCTGATTAATTACATACTCAGCGTGAAGCACGGGAAGAAGATGGCTGTGATACTGAACGAGTTTGGGGAGGAGATTGGGGTCGAGAGGGCGATGATCAACGAAGGGGACGGTGGCGCTCCGGTGGAGGAGTGGGTGGAGCTCGCCAATGGATGCGTTTGTTGCACTGTGAAGCATAGCCTCGTTCAGGCGCTGGAGCAGCTAGTTTTGAGGAAAGAGAGGTAAGGTTTCTCACTTCAAATAGTTTCAAAGACTAAATTTTTATGAGTGTGAAAAGTGAAATTTAAATTGGTGGGTTTTAGTAACGAGCATGATTGTAATTGAACTGTTGATGTGTAGAGTTTGGAATTTGTTTATTACAGATGATACAACTGATTATCGAAGAGTTATCTTGTGGGAGATGAGATGATATAGAAAATCTTGTAGGTCGAAATGTTGGATTAAACTGACAGGAATTCTGAAGATTAAGCCGGAAGGGAATGAATGGCGTCCAATATGGTAGTTGTTGTAATGTTGTTGCAAGTGATAAATAGTCGAATAAACAAGACTGCTTTACTGGACAGTTTGTTAAAATAGCTTGAAAGAGGAAGCTGAACTGTATTGAACTCAAATTTAACTGACTTACAATAACATGCTCAATTTATAGAGCTAATAACAACAGCTAGCTGCACCCTTCAACAACTAACTCCTAAAAAAAAAAAAAAAACCAAAGACCCAATAAATCTGAAACAAACTCCACTCTTATAGACTAGAACTTACAACAATAACAACTCTTAAAGACTCATAAAACACATGACTTTTCCAACAATACCTCCCTTAAATTGATGTTCACAACATTCAGTTTAATAAGAGTCAAACTTTGAAGAGCCATCCCTCAAACTGAATCCTTTGAAGTGCAAACACCAAGCAGCTGCTTGAGCTTCTGAAATGCAGGAAATTTGAGAGGCTTGGTTAGAATATAAGCAATCTGGTCTTTACTTTAGCAGTAAATTAGATTAATGACCCCATCATTCGTGAGATCCCTCAAGAAATGATATTTCTCATCAATATATTTGCTTCGCCCATGTAGAATAGGATTTTTTTGAAAGCTTTATTGCTGAACTGTTATCACAATAAATCAGAGTAGGCCCATCCTCCTTGAATTGTAGCTCTTTAAGATTTTTCTTAGCCAAATAGCTTGATAAGTACATGTTGCAACAGCAAATTCAGTTTTAGTGGATGATAATGTGATAATAGGTTGCTTCTTTGATGTCCATGAAATAGCTCCTGTCCCTATCATGAAAACATACCCAGATGTGCTTTTTCGATCATCTAAATCTCCTGCATAATTACTATCCATAAAGCCAAACAAATTTGACTTTTCTCCCTTCTTATAGAATATTCCAAACTCCTTAGTACCTTGCAAGTTCCTAAAAATTCTTTTTGCAGCCAAGAGATGAATCTCTATATGACACTCCATGTACCTACTAATGACACTTACAGCATGCATTATATCAAGCCTTGTTGCATCCAAATACATTAAACTTCTCACTATCTGCTTGTAAAGAATATTGTCAACCTTGTTTTATCCATTATCTTTGTTTAGCTTCAAACCAAATTCAGATAGTGTATTTATAGGGTTACAATCCTTCATCTGAAACCTGTCCAATATTTCTTGCATATATTTCATTTGAGAAATAAAAATGCAAGTAGTGGACTGCACCACTTCAATGCCAAGAAAATAATGTATCATGCCAAGATCAGTCATCTCAAATTCAGCCATCGTGGATTCCTTATAACTTTCAAACATGGCTATATTACTTCCAGTGTAGATTAAATCATCAATATATAAGCAAACAATGAGTATTTTCCCTTTGTCATCAATTTTTAGGAAAAGTGTATGTTCATAAGGACATTTTTGAAATCCTTCAAAAAATAAGTTTATACATGATTATACCAAGCCCGTGGAGCTTGTTTTAATCCATATAGGGTTTTCTTTAACTTACACTTTATGTTCATTGCCAAGTTTTACATAACCAGGAGGTTGATTGATAAATGTCTCTTCTTTCAAATCTCCATGGAGGAATGCTGATTTTTATGCCGAACTGGAAGATAGGCTATGAGTTTTGAGCTGCCAATGCAATCACCAATCTGATTGTGTCATGCCTTGCAACCGAAACAAAGACTTCTTTATAATCAGCACCAAACTCCTCGTAACCCTTGGCCACCAAGCATGCTTTGTACTTATCAACTTCACCATTCTCCTTCAGGTTTGTCTTGTAAACCCACTTTACACCAATTGTTTTCTGCTTTTTTGGAAGATCACATAGCATCCAAGTGTCATTTCTTTATATGGCTGTAATTTCAGCATCCATGGCCTTTCTCCATTTTGATTCTTTGACAGCCACTTTGAAAGTGGTAAGATCACAATTTGAAAACAGAGCAAAATGTGTAAGTGGGTCATTACCTTGGTCAACTCCAGTTACCCCATAATCAGTCATCCATGCTAGTCTTCTTCGAATACGTTGAGGCCTTTGAGGTTCAGCTGCAAGTGGACTTTGATCAGCTACCGAAATATTTTGAGTGGTTTCTACTTCTTGCACATTCTCCATAGGCTGCTGCCTTTTCTCATCATCATCAAAATTTGCTAGAATATTTGTTTGACTCCATTTTCACTTCATGACCATATGCTTTCTTCATCAAAAACATCAAAAACTACATCATGGCTGATGAGTATTTTCTTTGTGCTAGGATTGTAAAGCTTATAAGTTTTTGATTGATCACTAACACCAAGAAAAATAGATTTCTCTCCCTTGTCATCTAGCTTTTTCTTCTTGTGGTCTGGAATATGGGCATATGCAACACACCCAAAAATTCTGAAATGATCTACAACTGTTCGTCTGCTCCATGCTTCCTCTGGTGTCATGTTTTGAACAACAAGTGTGGGACTTCTATTTAGAATATGAATGCTAAATAACTGCTTCATGCCAGAAATTCTTCGGAATACCATGCCTTGTCAAAAGGCTTCGCACCATATTTAAAATAGTGCGATTTTTTCTCTCACAAACCCCGTTTTGTTGAGGCATGTATGCTGCTGTAAGCCTGTAAGTTGCCTCTTGATTCCATGGGGTTCACAAAAATTTGCAAATTCTTATGAATTGTATTCTCCTCCCCGATCACTGCGTAGTATTTTTATTGGGCTACCAACTTCTTTCTCAACAAACGCTTTATAAGTTTAAAGGCTGCAAAAGCTTCAGATTTCTTTTGCAAAAAATAAACCCATATTTTTCAACTGAAATCATTAATGAAGGTGATAAAGTATCTTTTATCTCCATTGGAAGATGGATTTATTGACCCACAAAGATCAGAGTGAACTAGCTCCAATGCCTTTTTCGCTGTCCATGATCTTCCTTGTGGAAATTGATTACGGTGTTGTATGCTAACAACATATTCTTCACAAACTTGAGAGGGAGCTATAATTTGAGGAAGACTTGTTACCATGTTTTTCTGTTGTAGTGTCTTTAGTTTACCAAAATTCAGATGCCCATAACGAAATTGCCACAACCATGTCTCATCCTTCAACTTCGCTGAGCAACATGTTTGGATAGTATTGTAGAGATAAGGAGGAAACATTCTGTTGGCTGTCATGTTGATTTGAGCCACCAAGCTCAATTTGTCATCTTCAATTCTGCACACTCCGTCTTTGATAGAGATTCTATACCTTTTTGTTGAAGCTAACCAACGCTAAGTAAATTTGTTCTTAAGTCTGGACCAAAGAGAATATTAGAAAGAGTTTGAACAGAATTTTTCAGTGTCTTGTCACTATTGATGTGCATCTTGTTGACGATTGTCATCGTTCTTGAAAAATAGTCTGTAATCGACTCTCCTGATGTCATTCGAAGTATTTTAAACTCCGAACGAAGTGCTTGAAGCTGTTGCCTCTTAGCCCGTGCTGTACCTTGGTACTTCTTTATGGAATCCCAAATATACTTAGCGGTGTCCTTGCAAAGAATGGTTTCCAAGATTGAGCAATCAATATCGTGGAAGAGATAATTCTTTACTTTAAAATTCTTTAACCTCAATCTTTCAAGCTCTGTCTTTTGCCTATCTGTCAACACAACACCTGCTGCTGGTTCTGCTACGCTAGAAACAACGGTCCAATATTCTTTGGACCATAAGAAGTTCTCCATGAGCATGCTCCAATGGTCATAGTGACCATCAAAACGTGGAATAGCTGGTTGCACAAAATTGTTGTCAGAAGCCATCCTTTACTGCAACTATACTATCGAACAAACTCTTTTCTTTTCTCTCTCTCAACCTTACTTTCCTCAACCACTGATACCACTATTAAAATGGATTGAAAGAGAAAACTGAACTATATTAAACTCAAATTTCAGTACAGTGAACTGTCTCACAGTAACATGCTCAATTTATAGAGCCGATAACAATAGCTAGCTGTACCCTTCAGCAACTAACTCCTAAAAAAAAAAAAAAAAAAACCAAAGACCCAATGAATTTACAATAAACTCCACTCCTATAGACTACAACTTACAACAACTAAATAATACTTGATTTGCCTAAAAATTAGGACAACATAACTGTTGGCAGTGAAAATTTCTAATTAAATAGGATTTTCCACAATAGAACGCGGAGCTAACTCAGTAGCTCCGCGTTTGGCTAGTTTTAGCCTCGCGTTTGAGTAAAACGCGAAGCTATCGATAGCTCTGCATTAGCTCCGCATTCTGGTTATTTAGCGCCGCGTCTTGATGCGATTAGCTTCGCGTGAGCAGATAACTAGAATCTCAAATTGATTGAGATTATGATTTGGGCTTATCCAGTTACCCAAATTAAGTCCAATCAGAATCCTAAACTGATTATGATTGAAATTTGGACTTATCCAATATCCAAATTGAGTCCAATCAGAATTCCAAATCAAGAGATTTAAATCAATATTAAATATTTGATTAGAATCCTTGATGAATACAAAAACCTCCTTTTCCTATTCCTATGAAAACTTTCTTTTCCTATTCCTATGGAAACTCTCATAACCACTAAAGTCTATAAATACCCTCTTTGAGGAGACTTTGAGAATCAATCAAGAATAGATCAATCAATTCATGATCTTCAATCTCTTTGATCATTTGGCAATTCAAGTACGCGAGAGAGCCTTGAAGCCTTTGGTGATCAGATTGGTCTTCTTTTCGGCAATTGAGATATCTTTCTAAAATCTTGGAGAATTCGAGTTACGCACAGAGCCTTGAATTCGTGAAGACCAGAGAAGATCAAATCTACAGTCGGCCGTCATCTTCAGAAGAGAAGAGTTCGACGTCAGATCGTCCAAAGGAACTACTATAGATCCCATCGCCACACAGATCCCACGTATATTGTAAAAGAGAGAGATTAAAGATATAAAATCCTCTCGTTTGTTCATCTTTATTTCTTGTTCTCTTTCGTTGTAATTCAAGTTTATTCACTGGAAGGAAAGGCTACTAATCCAGATTCAGCCGCGAACAAACTGGCGACCACAGTGGGAGAATTCTCTTTCATCGAAAAAGAGATCGTGGCACAATCTGACGTCGAGAGGATCAGATCCGATGTAGATTTACTGGTCGTGGAAATCAACCAGCAGAAGTACGAGGAGTATCTCTCCTCTGAGTCAGGTAATCTGACCGAAACGCGACGCTATCGTCGCGTGTGCTCCAATACCCGAGGAACGGGTAAAAAGGTTTCCGTCGAGGAACGGGGATCCTTGGAAACCGCGGCCATAGAGCCATTGTTTGGACAGGAAACCCTAGCAGGGGGTGATCTCTCTACTGCCAAAGAAGGTTTGGGAACTGGATTGATCAGAATCCAACTCCGAAATAGAAATCGGAGATCAAGGCGAAAAGTCCTCAAAGCCCGCATTGAACGCGAGGTTAACTCCACAGAACGCGAGGCTATGGTCCCTTGCAAACTGACTCGCGCTAATCGCACGAACAGTCACTACCGCGTTAAACGCGAAGTTACAACTTGTGCTGGTCGCAAGGAAAAGCCAGCATGCGATTCTCCATGCGAGGCTACTACTGGACTTAGCGAGAAACGCCAAGACAGTAAGATTTGCGTTAATCGCAATATTTTTAACACTCGCGAGAAACGCGAGTATAAAATCTTCTTAAAGCCAGCGTGTGATACTCCACGCGGGGCTACTACTGGGCTAAGCGAGAAATGCGAAGCCAGTAGTACTTGCGAGAAACGCTAGACTTCTTACACTCGCGAGGAATGCGAGGATAAAAATTCCTTAAAACCAGCGTGTGATACTCCACGCGAGGCTATTACTGAGCTTAGCGAGAAACGCGAAGCCAGTAGTACTTGCGAGAAACGCAAGATGCCTCAGCTCCGCATAAATCGCGAAGATGATTGGCAGATTGTTGTCAATCGCAAAAATCGCGTTAAACGCGAAGTTTTAATTTGCGATAATCGCAAGAGTAAGCCAGCATGTGATGGATTTCCTCCACGCGAGGCTACGAAACTTAACTCTGAAATTAATCAGAGTACCAAAATTCGCATAAATCACGAAGCTAACTTCAGGCCAGCATGTGATGGATTGTCTCCACGCGAGATTGCTGAATTTAGTTATGAAATTGGCCAAAGTGCCAAAACTCGCGTAAAACGCGAGCATAAGCCAGCATGTAGTAAAAACTCCTCATGCGAGACTATTGAACTTGAATAAAAACTTGAGCCAAGCGTTAAACGCAAAGCCAAGGATTCTTGCGCTAATCGCAAAATAATGCCAGCGTGTGAGGATACTCCTTTACGCGAGGCTAAACAAACAGAAGTTAAAATTATGCAAAAACGCTCAGTCAGCGGAAAATGTGAGGCTAGCGAAAAACGTGAGGCTACGTCCCAACCCCATGTAAATCAGCCATTATACAGAATAAAGGTTGATAAGTATAGCACAGATAACGCCACCAGTCATGGGGTTTACAGCAGGCTCCTGGACTCCTCCATCAGCCAAGTGGGCCCCATGTCCAAAATATAACTGAAGATTCTCTATTACTTGATCTCAGAGATTATTTGACGAATAAAAAGAAAACGAGTCAAACTCAGCCACATTCGACATGCCGTTGCAAGCAAATAATATCAGCTGTACTGAATAGTTGCTGCTGTGGTAAGAAAAGAATTTCTTTATTTAATAGAATAACTGAATCTCATACTCCGAAAAGGAGGAAGAATAATCTGAGATATCAAATCAAGGAAAAAGAGGTAAATGCGGTAACTTCAAATATGGTCGGTAAAAGTAAGAAGACCATGGAAAAAAGACACGAGTCATATGCAGATGATGAACAACCTCGCCATCGTACACGACTCAAGTCAGGTATTGTCGCTCATCGAGATTATAGGAGACTTGCAAAAGGTTCCTACGACGATGACTCCGACAATTCAGCCATAGCCTCTTCACATTCATACATTTCTTCCCGACCAAGGAGGCTCGCATCACATATGGTAGATAAATCCGATGATGTCGATCAGAGGTTGGAAGCTCATAAACAAATGATTCTAAGCCAACAAAAAGCTATCGAAGATCTCAAATTAACGCTTCTAAAAGTGGTCGAAAATACCCAGAAGATAGCCGATGATAAGGCTAAAACTTCTTCGAAACCGCCACCTAAGACAAATGAAGAAACTAAAGAAGAAAAGGCTTATTCGGCACATGAGGATAAAGATAAGTATTCTTTCCATGATCTTCATGAAGAGAAGATAGAAAACTTACAGAAGCAACTGGATGCGTTAATGCATAAGAAAGAATTGAAAGAATCGGGGGTTTCAAGACCATACCCGCCTGAGTGGGATTTCGCACCATACCTCGTAAAATATAAACCCTTCAAGTTGGAGTCATATGACGGGAAGGGGTCTCCAAGCCAGCACCTATATTACTTTTTATCGCAGGCAGGTCATCTAATGGGAAATGATCCCATAATGATCAAAGTATTTGCGAGCACCCTGCGAGGCCTGCCTTTACATGGTTTATGCAGCTGCCCCTGGGAACCATAAATACTTGGTATGATGTCGAGAAGCAGTTCTTGGCACGTTTCTTTGAGGATGATACTGAAATATCGGTTCATTCCCTCCTTGCGACAAAACAAGGGGAAGAAGAAACGGTCAAAAGTTTTATTGAACGCTTTAGGGAAAAGTCCGTATATTGTCGACATGGTATGACCCAAGAAACTCTGGTAGAAACCTGTAAGTATAACTTCAGGACTGACGTGCTGATAAGAATGGGAGCTGTAGAGTCCAAAACTTGGAAAGATCTGCTGAAGCAGGGAGAGCAGGCGGAAGATATAATTTGCCGGATTAAAGAATCTCGCGATGCGAGAAACTCTACAAATAACAGGCCATATCCACAGAATCCAAAAAATAAAGGGAAAGCTGTGATGACGTTAGTTGCAGGTCCGAAGCCAAGACCTCAGAATCCGAGAGGTGCAGGTCAAAATAAGCCCCGACAAGATAGAACTTATACATTCAAGACGGAGCAGACAAGTACGCTATTCCATCTCCTCCTCAGAAGGGCTTGCTAAAGCTTCCGGAAAATGGAAAACCGGAAGACGCTGGTAAAACCAATGATCCTAACTATTGCCTGTACCATCGGAATGTTGGGCACCCAACTAAGCATTGTTATCCTCTTAAGAACCGAATTTAGGTATTGATAGAAACCGAGATTCTCACACTCAAAGAGGAACAGAAGAAAGTTTCTGCAAATATGGCAACTTTAGTAGTAGGAACCAATGAGTTCCCTATCAAAGCGATCCCTGTACCAGTAGGGAAGCCAATATCGACACCAAGCACGGACAACCCGCATTTGCAAGTTAGCCCCTTGGGTACGCTCAGAACTACAGCTGTGATAAAGTCATTCTCATTGGCTAGCAGCCTCCGGCTGGGGGTGCCAAAAATATTGACGATGATAAACATTATGCTTCCACTACTCATGCTAGCCATTGGGATGGCTAATTGGATGCTATAAATAGAAAAAAAAAAATTTGCCCAATGCTGTTAAACCAGAGGGAAGAGGAGATCAAGTTCCTCGCCAACCCTATCATACTGGGGGTAAAAGTATGAAATCAATTGCCCAATGCTGTTAAAGCAGAGGGAAGAGGAGATCAAGTTCCTCGCCAACCCTATCATGCTGGGGGTAAAAGTATGAAATCAATTGCCCAATGCTGTTAAAGCAGAGGGAAGAGGAGATCAAGTTCCTCGCCAACCCTATCATACTGGGGTAAAAGTATAAAATCAATTATCCAATGCTGATTAAAGGCAAAGGGGAGAGGAAGTCAATTCCTCGACAACTCACCATGCTGAGGGGAATAGCATGGCTGGTCTAACTCAAACGGTAGTTGGTAAAAACTAATCAAATCCGTTGATAGCTGGGGGTTTGCTAAAAATTCCGTGGACCTGTTATGTTAAGTTTTTACCTCTGACAGTATGATTTGGATTATTTCCATCTCCGTTCAAGTTACGCGTGAGAGCACTTGGACTAGGCATGTGCAATCAGGCACCTCTGACCGAAATATGGTGATCCTGACCCGATCATCTTGGTATGTGCAATTCAAGTTACGCAGTTGAGCCTTGAACCGCCTCCACCAGTTCAAGTTATGCAGTTGAGCTTTGAACTGCTTCCATTAAACTAAGGCATGTGCAATTAGGCGCCTCTGTCTAAATTAAATGATTCTTACTCGATCATTTCGGTATTAACAAATCTAAGTTACGTAGTTGAGCTTTGGATTGTTTTACCAAAATAATGAATCATCTATTTGTTGAGCAAGCAAGATTCTTGAAGCCAACAGATAAAGAGAAAAAGAGTTGTTTTTATTCATGAAGCGAAAGATTACAAAAGAAGAGGGAGTTATAGCTCTCCTAAAAACTTCTACATATTCGTCGACTCATCAATAACTTAACGGCGAGACTCCTCTACGGGGTGTTGAAGCTCAATTCCATGGTTCACATACAAAAGATCTCCTCTGCAAATGTCAACTATGATCTGTTTAAAGTTCTTAGTGGATTATCTGAAGAGACTGCTACAAGAATCCTAATGAAGATGCACAAGTTGAATTCGAAGCCCTTACAGAAATGGTTCTCAAGAAAACTTAATGAGCTGCCGCAGAGTTCTTGTAACTCCTTCAAAAGTTTATCTTTTGGAGCCAGAGCTTGAAACCTGCAACTATGTTGTAAAGTATATGCTTCTGGCTTCCTTAGAGTTACTTTTGCTGATAAAGATCGATGGACCCACATGCACTCCTCTTCAAAAAGGATCTGGTTTACTGCAAAAGGAGAATCAAGAGTTAGATAAAACTCGAGAAAAATCTTCTAAGTATAAAAACGCGGAGCTAAGCTAACTCCGCGTGCAGCTGAAGAAATAGCCTCGCGTTTCAAGCGCAGAGGATGGCGCGATAGTTTCGCGTAAAGAAAGACCAGAGTTCCTCTCTGTTTTCTTCTTCTCCTTCAGAGCCTTACGGCCGGAGAACAGCGATCTCATTGGTAAAGTAAGTAATTGGCCGGTTAAAGCCGAGCCACGAAATAGTTCTAAGAAGACCAAAAGATAAGGTTTTTACTTTCAATAGTCGCTGCATAGACTGGTTCGCCGCTGCGTCTACTTCTATGGCCGCTGCCGTCGCCGCTAATGCCGGCCAACGTGCACGAAACCGTACTCTTCTGGAGCAACATCCTAAACGGAGAATTGAGGGAAGATTAGTCGAAGATTGTTCGTCGACATGAGTCGCTCGATCGCCAGAGCTCCATATTCTTCAAATTCTCTGAATGAAGAAGAAAATGAGTCAAAGCCTCTATTTAAATAGGGTGATCCGTCGCTTGGTATTCGGCGCAGAAATTCAGAGTGATTAATGAAGTAATCACTTATTTCACTGAAAAAGAAGTGAAGCTATTAGCTCTGCGAAGATGTCTAAAACGGGAGATAAACTTGGTATTTTAACTCCGCATTTTTTTGGTTTAAAGATCCAAAGTATTTCAAAATTTGCTAAATACTAAGCCATTTTGAAAACTTTGGAGGGGGTTCTGTCGGCAGTGAAAATTTCTAAGTAAATAGGATTTTCCACAACAGAACACGGAGCTAACTCAGTAGCTCCGCATTTGGCTAGTTTTAGCCTTGCGTTTGAGTAAAACGCGAAGCTATCGATAGCTTCGCGTTAGCTCCGCATTCTGGTTATTTAGCGCCTCGTCTTGATGCGATTAGCTCCGCGTGGGTAGATAACCAGAATCTCAAATTGATTGAGATTATGATTTGGGCTTATCCAGTTACCCAAATTAAGTCCAATCAGAATCCTAAACTGATTATGATTGAGATTTGGACTTATCCAATATCCAAATTGAGTCCAATCAGAATTCTAAATCAAGAGATTTAAATCAATATTAAATATTTGATTAGAATCCTTGATGAATACAAAAACCTTTTTTTCCTATTCCTATGAAAACTTTCTTTTCCTATTCCTATGGAAACTCTTATAATCACTAAAGTCTATAAATACTCTTTTTGAGGAGACTTTGAGAATCAATCAAGAATAGATCAATCAATTCATGATCTTCAATCTCTTTGATCATTTGGCAATTCAAGTATGCGAGAGAGCCTTGAAGCCTTTGGTGATCAGATTGGTCTTCTTTTCGGCAATTGAGATATTTTTCTGAAATCTTGGAGAATTCGAGTTACACACAGAGCCTTGAATTCGTCAAGACCAGAGAAGATCAAATCTACAGTCGGCCGTCATCTTCAGAAGAGAAGAGTTCGACGTCAGATCGTCCAAAAGAACTACTATAGATTCCATCGCCACACAGATCCCACGTATATTGTAAAAGAGAGAGATTAAAGATATAAAATCCTCTCGTTTGTTCATCTTTATTTCTTGTTCTCTTTCGTTGTAATTCAAGTTTATTCAATGGAAGGAAAGGCGAATAATCCAGATTCAGCCGCGAACAATAACAACTCTTAAAGACTCATAAAACACATGACTTTTCCAACACTGCTAACTTGATTTTCCCTGCTTACTGTCCTCCAACCAGCATAGTCTTACACATTACCTTTTCGGTGTGAATTACTCGTGGAATTATTAAAATGATTTTGTTGTGTATTATCTGAAATTAAGTTGGCAGAAAATAATATCTATTCTGCAGAGTTCTTTTGGGAGCCACTAACATGAACACAAGTTAAATATGATTCATAAGAGGGAATACATTTGTCTGACCTTCCATTAACTTTGTGTTGTGGAGTTGTATGATGCAAGGCATATATTAGCATATTTGGGTTGGCTAATGTAGGAAGGCGAGAGTTTAGAGAAAATACTATTTATGGCTGGTTGTTTAAATATTGAATACAATAGTTAAAACTGGGTTTAATATTGTTTAGTGGATCACATATTAATGATTTGGACAGACATCGTTTACTCTGACCTTAATGGTCTACTTAAGATAATAGTACACCAAAATCTTTATACTCCATGGTGACAAGGCACCTAATCTGTATGCTACTAACTCAACCAGGTCTTCATATGTTTGTCCATAAGTGCATGCAATGTAGAACCTTTATAACAAGGGGTAGATTTTGTATATGGATTTTCTTTTTTGGTACATGTATGGAAGTGGAATGTTTGGCATGGTGTGGAGTAGAGTGGGTAATGGAAGGTTAGGATCATAGCAGACAGCACTGATGATCACTTTTACTGGGGAACCACATTTATACAGGAGTTTTAAGAATGCGACATCTAGAAAAGGCATGCAGGCAATTGTTTGTTGCAGTAGGGTGTTTAGGTACACAATAAACAATACTATCTCTACAAGAATTTAGTAGAAGTTTAAGTATATTCTAATATACGTGAAGAGTCTTTGAACTTTGAAAAGGAATCTTGCACCTCAATACATAATTAGATGCCTCAGTAGAGCTGGTCCGAACATCCTGAGATAAGCAGTCACCACCATATGATATATATATATATATATATATATATATATATATATATATATATATATATATATATATATAATTTTTTTTTTAAAATTTTTTTGGGTGGTTGTTTTAAAGGTCATAGCCATCTGATGAATCTTACAAATTTTTTTGACAAGATTAACTCAATATAATGTCTGAAATTATCAGCAGATATAAAATCTTACCTACTTCTACTACCATACACTTAAATGGAGAGGCTCAAACAATCAAGATAAACATTCAGATGAAGTAGCATTACTGGGATTTTTAGAAAAATTGACTGTTTTTAGCCATCCGTTGGTGTTGGAAAGTGAAAATTATAACATAGTATGAAGTTTTAAGAGAAGTAGACACTTCAAAAGTAGTGAATTTAATAACATGCTGGAGATCCATGTGAAAGAACATACTCAGGGACTGTAAATCTCTTAATTATCATCTTTCTTGGATAATATCCTTTAATAATCTCATACTAACAATCTCATTTTGGCAACTCTACTTCAACAGCAATTGTTTATAGCCTATCCCGGTTCTGTCACAATGAAAACCGTATGTAAAGTGCCAAATGGGGCATTGTTCAATGAGTAGATTTGCATATTGAAGTTGACTGTTTCGATAAACTTTAATTTGTTATGTGCAGACTTGATCATATACTGCTGGAGACTACAGGATTGGCTGATCCTGCTCCTCTTGCCTCTATTCTTTGGCTGGATGATCAGTTGGAATCGGCAGTGCGTCTTGACTCTATAATCACTGTGAGTTTCTTATATCATTGTAAAGTGGTTTGTAATTCTTTTATTTGGCCAATGCAACATCATTTTTTTCTCATCTTCTGTGCATGTTAAAGTGCACATGTTTTCTGCAGTCTAATCTTCCCATAACTTAATCAACTTTTCATGATTCCTCATTGACATTCACTAATCAAGGATATTGACTCATGATGAATGTTCTCTTGTCTAAGCATTTGCAGATATTTGTGATGTTATACCTACCATTTCGAATTGAGTATTTTGTTTGTTGTACCGGTACTCTAATGATCTAGCTTAAACTTTCTTTACCAATCTAAGTTTATTATTTCTTCTTGTTACTTTTCCAATAGGTTGTTGATGCCAAAAATATTCGTATGCAGCTTGATGAGTATCGCAATTCCGCTTCATTTCCCGAAGCATTTCTTCAGATTGCATTTGCGGTATTCTTCTTTTTGTTGTTACAGACATGCATTATTTTGGGTTTTGTGAGAATTGTTGTGATTTATCGATAAACCCTATAATTGTAACTATATATTTTGACATGTCAAGGCCTCTAGTATTGTTTAGACAACTCTTGATAGGTATATTACTAACCATCTAGTTGCCCTCTATTTATCTATTTATTTTTTTATTCTAGGATGTAGTAATTCTTAACAAGGTCGACTTGATTCCTCAAGGGAATTCCAGACTTCCAGATTCATATGCATCCAAGGACCTGGAAAAGGCGATCCATGATATTAATTCTCTGGCAAACATTATTCCATCTGTCCGTTGCCAAGTTGACCTAGACAAAATTTTGGATCGCCAGGCCTATGGTGCTAAGGCTAGTATAACACATACCCTTTGTTTTTTTGTTTTGTTTTTGTTTTTAGATACTTAAGCAGTATTTATGTGTTTTATAATTTGTTCCTTTTGATCAGAATCTTGCTCACCTTGAAGACTTACTGCAAGAGAGTAAGGACACACTTACCAGGAGCCGTCACGATTTCAGTGTACGAACCTTGTGTATTTCTGAACAGCAACCTGTTGATTTGAGTAAGGTACTTCTACATTTTTATATATTTTACATATTTCTCTCTTTACTGCTATTCAAATTTTCGGTATTTTATAACATTATTTTTGCATATATGCCTGCCCTTTGAAATTTCAAATACAGCCAAGCTGGGCTCATTGTGCATCAAGGTGTTTAGAGGTTGTTTGGTTGCTTGCCAATGATGTTGCAGGTTGTAATTTATATTACTACAATTGAAGTTACAAAATATAAGTTATTGCAACTTGTATTATTTTGTTTGGCTTGAGAGTTGCAAGTGGTGACTAGACTTGCAAAAATATTCAAATATTAATTTTTTATTTTCAAGAGATCTGAGAAATATACTATTTATCATTAATGTAATAACTATTGCAAAAGGAGAGAAGAAAAGTGTCTTATACACTTTTTTCCTCATCTGTACTTGCTGTAAGTGCATAGGTGGTTGCAATTACAATCGCAAACTTTGCAGCTGCAGCTGCAGCCAAAATCAAATAGCAGAAAGCGCCACTTGCAGCAAAAGTGGTTGCAATTGCAACCACTATACACACTTACAACCACAACCAAACATCCCCTTAATGGGGGAATCAACACAATATACATGTATGAATGTGTGATCGTGTTTTTTTGGCTTGTAATTGTATAGCTTTTAATAAGGTTTCGTTACGTCATCCAGCATCATGTATACATTTATCTACCCTTTTTTATTTAAGATGTAAGCTATGTTTGTGCAAACTCTAGGAGTCACATAATGACTTCTTCCTTATGAATCATATTATCTTTGGATGAAAATTTAATTGTGTACTATATAAACTGAAAAAGAAAAACAAGGAACTGAGCATCACTTCTCCAATCTTATAAACCTTTTTATCTTTTCCTTTTCTCCTTTCTCCTACTTGTTATGATTGAGTTGTCCATAAATGTCCTGTGAACTCATTGGAAACAAATTTACAGCAAGTACTCAGTAAGCTTGTATGCACATGCAAAGTAGTGTGTCGAGACTCGAGCCTTCTATACGAAGCACGATTTGAGTCGAGGGCCTTAAAAAAACAGAGCACACTGCAAGATCTAACTGATGTGAAATAGTGAACAGATTTGAACTTGCTACGAAGCTGGCCCTGAACTGATTGACAGCGAAGAACTTACTAGCCTGACATGCTTGATGGTTGTAGTTAAAGTAATGTCCATGAGGATCACAATGTACTGGTATGAATCCAGCCTTGTATACTATGTTTACCGGAATTAGCTTGAATAAGCTTTATCTAGTGCATATCTTAGGAGAAGCTTCAGGTTCTGCTGCTAATAATTTATGCATGCACATGGAATCTTCTGTAGGGAAATTTGTTTGGGTCTGTAAGTTGTTGCAAAAATCTTCCATCACATTAATTCATTTGCCAAAAAAAGTTCAACTACATTTTTTTTTACTGCAATTTTCTTGCTATGCGCCCTTGTAGCTGTCAAATTGGAATATTTATTGTTTATCATCTGAAATGTATTATTTATTGTCTATCATCTGAAATGTATTATTTATTGTCATTCCTATGTATCATATCACACATCATGTTGTTGTGTATTGTATCGTATTAGACATTGACAATGGGTATTAGTAAGTAATCAAGTACAAAGTAATGCATTAAAAAATATGAGCAAATTTAAAGAATAAGGGAAAATTCTGTAAGCCTATAAGGCAATAAATACAAGTCGGTCGCTATATGTAACCAAGTAACTAACACATAAAGTGTGCAAGTGCCATGAAGCACTGTGATAAAATCTCATAGGAAATGTACATGAGATCAGGGGTTCAACCCCCACTTGCATTAACTTTAAAAAAGCCTCAATAGGAATGGTTATGGTTTTTTTTCCCCAAAGGAAAAAAAAAAAAAAAAAAAATCCAAAGTGCATTAACTTTATGACCATAAGGTCATTGATCAAGTGACAACGTTACAAATATAGTCCATCACTAGATTCACCTCAAGTTGAAAAATGCTATTTTCACTTTTCTCGTCTTCATCTTGTTCACTCCTCACAAGCTTCTCATTCTATACTATCATCTTTTTCGCCTTTTCTAGTATTTTCTCTTGCTTGAACTTGCATTCCTATTTCAAGGTCATACTAATAATTATTCTAAAAAAACATATTAGATACTAATTTTTAAGAATAAATAACTAATTGATTAAAATTTTACCATTAGTCTATCACTTTTTTCTTCCTTTTCTTTTGATAGACATATATATTCTTCCTTCAACTTAAAACGCTCCATACAATTGATATCTTCCGACAGACAGGTTTTTTTCTATGCAATGCATGCATAATGGGAATTAGGATCTTATAGGCGAATCAAATCGTATATATTTTTCAATCCCTTTCCTCTGTTGTTGGCTTAATTCCAATTATACATTGTACTTGATAAAAATCAAATCAATGAGCCAAATTCTTGCATATCGTATTGCAAGTACATAAAAAATTTCTTGCATGTCGTATTGTAAGATACATATCACATACCGTAGGATATTGACAACTATGTGCATACATAAGCCATTCTTTTCTCAACATAATTTTTTGTTTAACCTTGATGTCTACAGGTTCGTATATGGATTGAAGAACTTCTTTGGGAGAATAAATTTAACATGGATATATATCGCTGTAAAGGAATCCTTTATGTTCACAACTCTGATCAACTACATACATTACAGGTTTGTATGTCTTCAACTGCTTTGACAAAAAACAATACAAATTCCCTTCTAACTTTGATGTCAGATCTAATAGAATAGAGCTATCCTTAATTCATTCGATGGATGTTATATTCACCTATAAATTTAGATTTCATACTGCTGGTCAGACAAGGAATCCCTTTGTGCTGTGTACTTGTGTCTGTGGGTGTGCACACATGCACATGTTTTCGTGACTCATAATTTGCATCAGAGGTTATATTATGGTTTCATTCTAGATTTGTCCTTTAAATGAGTAGGAGGATCTGGCGTGATTCTTTTTTGGTTCATGTAGCCTACCCCAAGTACTTGGGATAAAAGGCTTAGTTGTAGTAAATGAGTAGGAAGATTCACTAGTATTGTTTTAAACAATTTTCAGTATTCAGTTTCAATTTTTTATTTTTTTCTTATTTTTTTTTTAAATATATACCTTTGGATCTTTGGCTAGAATCTCGCCTTAGATGTGAATGTAATTCTCTTAGCAGATAAATTTTCACAACCTTTGTAGACCCTTCCTTAATCTACAAGAAAGGAAGCTCCTTGTCCTACACTAAAACACTATCAACATAATGGATTTCTCTGCCAATAGCCTACTAGGATCCATAGCAGACGTCTCTCTTATCCATAGTTTCCTTGGGTAGGAATCTGATACCCAAATTTGAAGGTAGATGCCTGCTTGACCATAGTCCCTTCTCTTGAAGTTAGAGACTGGCTGTCTAAAGACCAAAATGTTTTCCTATTCATCTCCTTGTAACCATGTTGCAAATAAGCCAAGATCTTATCAGAAAACTGCAGACTTATTTGTATTTGTGAATATTTAGGTACTTGAAAGCTTTAGATACTGGTACCTCTTTTTGACAGGCAGTAAGAGAATTATATGAGGTCGAACCGGCTCGCAAATGGAGTCAGATGGAAAATAAGATGAACAAGATCGTATTCATAGGTGAAGTTTGAATCTGTAGTGTTGAAAGAATTCTAGGCATCTATATCTCCTATCTGCCAGTTCCTGACTTGTTTGTGTTTCAATTTATGCAGGTCGTAATCTGGATGAGAATGTTCTTCGCGATTCTTTCAAGTCTTGCACATTATTGGCTTAGCATATTTCATCAGTTGATACCTTTATAGTTATGGTATGGAGCTGTACCTTTATAGTTATGCCTTGTTTAATTAATAATATATATTTATCATGTGCATCATGATGAAAGGCTTTTGAATCTTCAATGTGTTTGTTTGGTTGTCTTTTATACAGCAGCAGCAGCCGCAGCAACAACAACAACAACTAAGCCTTTTATCCCAACTAAACCTTTTGTTTGGTTGGCTTTTATGCAGAATTGTTTTGACATTGTATGTGCATTTAGGACAATTATGTTTACTTCTGGTAATGTTGTTGTTTCTGTGGAAAGTTGCGTGTATTAGGGTGTGAAGTTGACAAGTGAAGGATGATACTCAATTATTCAGGTTGGAATCTAATACAATCTGTTGTAGGTTCTGCATCTACATACGTAGGTGTAAGAAGGTTCTAACTTTCGTAGTCTATTTACATCACAATAAACCTACTAGCCATATCATGAGCAATTTCATCTTTTATCATTCACAGTAATAGGGAACAGTTCCTGATAGAGGTTTCAAGGCTGTTTATGGGGTCGGCTAGGATTAGCAAAGCCTGGGGAATTGAGAAGAAGGGGAAAAATATAAATACAAAGGCATCATACCTTGAGATTATTTATTCTCATATCCGAAGACACTAGTCACACGCTGTTAAATAGGAAAATTCTTTTAAGCAAAATAGAGTTTCATTCTGTTAGATCATCATCTTCTAAAAAGCGAGAAGAGTTTTGGTCCCATTAAATTGAAACATAGAAATTGAGAGAGAGTTCTGAACTAATTATAAACTTCTGCTTTTAAGAATTTATTTATTATTATCATCTGTCCTGTTCCTAAAAGTGCTGGATAAAGGTAGAAATGGCATCTTTAATCTGACAGGTAGCTAGCAGGTTCTGATCAGCCTTCTTTGGAGCACAATTGATTTGATTGACTTATTTCATAAACGGTTGGGTTCCGCTCGTCTAGGTCTTGACCCAAGACATCTGAGGCAGTGAAGCTTGCTGATGGATTGAAACGTCTGAAGGTAAAGCCTGACACTCAGCTACAATGCTTGGATTATAGGGTTCTGCAAAGATGAAAACTTGGGAGGAGGCTGAGAAGATCTGTATGAATTTGACGAAGTAATGATTGTGTCCCCAATAGGGGGACCTTTACTATCTTGATTCCTAGTCTTTGTGAGGCAGGAGAGTTTGATATGGTTCCTAAGTTGTGTAATGACTAATGAGAGTATGAGTCACCGGAGATTGGTGGATGTAAAACTACTGCAGGAGGTTCTGGATGGGTTGGTTAAGGGATCAAGAGTGTAGGATGCTAAGAAGCGAAGAACTTGAGAATGCCAGCAAAGTGATCAGGTAGGTTTTTATTCCTCTATCAGTTGATATAAGTAGCTCATACTTTCTAGGTTATGAATCATTTGCTTCTTAAAATTGTCCTTGAGAGGTATAAATAGTGATTCAGTTTCTTTTAGTTTGGCTTGTAATTTATCTCTGAAGTTTTGATCTAGTGTTGTCATCTTTTTTCCCGACACTTCACCATTGATGGCTTGGTTTGGTGCTAAGAATCTGTTCCCAATGACTTCTTGGGTACATATCATGCTGTCAATATTCCGAGAGTCTTGGCCTTTCAAGTATTTTTACAAATTTAAGGGTGATTATGGGTGCAGAGCTATGCTACCATCTATTTTACGATGGTGTGAAATATTCCCATGAGAGGTTGGCAATGGTGCCGAACTATTTTAATGCTTAGAAAGAGCAGTTCTTGATCTTAAATATGCAATTGCTACTGTCTACCAGTTGAGAATGCCTCAGCAATGATCTGGATGCAAATTAGCGTGGTGTTCAAGTCCTCATTGAGAGCATTGTGACTAAAAGCACATTTATGTCAGAATCTTGTGTCCCAAAGGTGTAGCAAGATATCTTATTGAATATTAAAAAGTTCAGTTTTTTTTTTTTTTAAAGCTTCTCTATCATAGGTATAACTCAAGGTGGCTCAGTAAGTTATAGGCTATGACATACTTTTCAGAAGTTATCCAGTGTCAGATATCCCATGTTTGTTCAATCCTTTGTAGTATGTCGTGATAGCGATCAAACAATTCACAACTTACTTAATGATGATATGTTTAGCATTCCACTATTTAGAACTTGATGTTACTTTGTACTGTCAGATTTTAGTTCCTTAATTTTGTTCTCTTCGCAATGGGAATGCATTCAATTTTACTCTTGGCTTTATGTGAGCCTCAAGTGTGATTCCTTATATTAAGCCTATCCTTCTTCTGGACATTTTTCCAAGTCTAGGAGAACATGTTGATGCCATCTAGCCATTTAGGAGGACTATGACAAGGCCCTTTCTTGTCTATAGTTTGCAGCCGATAAGCACTGATTATGAGCGGGTTGATGTCTGTGGACAGCCAATCATAAGACATTGTCAAATATTTTGGGGGAGCTGATTCTGTGTTGAGTTACCGCTGCAGTTCCAGGCGAAATGTGCCGTGTTCATCGCTGGAATCCTCGGGCTCACGCAGATCATCTCTTGTCGCTTCACTGTTCCAGCTCGATTCATAAACATTTTCGTCACTCTCTTCAAGTTTGTTGATGAGAAAGTTGAGATACAGTCGGGTGTAATGACACTTCTATTTCATAGTATATTCTGTTCAAGATTGCTTTCCATCCTTTTTATCACTGAATTCTAGTGGTAGTGGTGTCTCTTGTGATGCCTAGTTATTAGCAATGTGGCGAGAAAACAACAGATCAGATGCCCATCTTCTGTGCCACTCCAAGAGCCCATGCCATGTTCTCGTCGCCAACGAATCCAGTGATCCTATTCCTCTTCTCTCATGTTCATGTCTCTTATCATCTCCTCCAAGCAACCGGCATGGCACTTGAGGTGCTCTCAGTAAGCTTCCCCAGATGGTTATGGCCTTCTCCAGGTTCCAACCCATCTGGGATCGTGCGGAGGCGAACGTGGCCCATGTCGTCACCCTTCTTGGACGGCGTAGCAACTACTCGGCTGTGGTTTGAGCTCTGTATTGAGGAATGGGATCTTGAACCCGTGATCAACAAGGCAGTGCGCCAACTCCATGAATGGAATCGCATGGCCTTGAGCCGGGCATGAGGTGAATCCATCGATGCACGGTGTCTTCTTTCAACCGCTCATTGCCCTCTAATCTACCGATTACATCTATCGTTTAGTCTGTGTGATCTATGTTCCTGTCTCCGTACTTGAGCTTCATTAGTTTCTGCATTGTGCCTTCTATGCGACTTCTTTCTTTCATGGCTTCGATACTAAGGGTCGAAAGTTTCAGGAAGAGCATTGGATTCGTTGAGGCCGAGCGAGGGATGACAGGAATGGATCTAGTTGCGAGATTTTGTCACAGTGAGACGTGATTCTTGCTAGAGCACATTTTGATCATTATATCGTTTATTCCAATGTTCTTTCGATCGGTCTTTCAATTTACCAACGCCTTGGATGGTTAAACTCAGAAGAAGCTATGCGTTGTGAGACTAATTGTGCAACAATAATACTTCTGGCTTGCAGGTAATTATGTTTTGAAATATAGCATACAGGTAGCTTAGATATAAGCCTATTTGATTCAATATGCATATCCTGGTCCTTCTAAACCCATACATGATGTATGCATTTGGCTATAATAATACTAATTATCTTGAATTTATCTTTTTGAACAAAGTTGGTAGTTTTCATATATCATAGAGTCAAAGTTGTCAAATATGCTTATTACTATACCCTTTTTTTTTTTTTTCCCAGCATACATGGTAAATAAATCCCTCCACATTTCATACAGAATATACAGGAGTACATAAAAATATCTCTCCTTAAAGAATGGACTAAAACAATACAAAATACAAACAGTAAAATAGAGAAAATCGTCAAAACAAAACATATAAAGAGGACATTTTGATGTGCAAGATCTTGCTAAATTTTTCGACAGGCACTCGATGTCATTCATTTTGTATCAATTTGAGCAAAAGTTTTCATTTTACAGTTTACTTGTAATTTATATCCATTTCCGAAGATTCATGCATCTGTATTCTCTTTATATATATATATATATATATATAGAAAACGGAAAATTTAACGGTGGTAAAGAGAGTTCATTCTTCGCCGCTTAGATGGTCCAATAAAATTATTACACGTGACGCCACTCAGAGAGTGTTTAAAAAAGTTATTTTATTTGATACTTTAAGTGGCGCCACGTATAATAATTTTATTGGACCATCTAAGTGTGAAGAAACTCTCTTCACTGTCAATAAATTTACCGTTTACTCATATATATATATATATATATATATATATATATATATATATATATATATATATATATATATGAGGAAACGGGAAATACACCGACGGTGAAGGGAGTTCCTTCACCGCCGCTTAGGTGGTCCAATAAAATTATAACACGGAGCGTCATTCAAGATAACAAACAAATGAATTCTCTTAAATGACACCACATGTAATAATTTTATTGGGCCACCTAAGCGGCGGTGAAGGAAACTTCCTTCACCGCCGGTGTATTTCCCGTTTTCTCATATATATATATATATATATGGTTAAAGATAAACGGTTGGTTATCTTCTCTAAAAAAAATAAAAAATTAATTTTTTACTTCCTCATAATTTCCCAAAAAAATAGCAAAAAAAATATCTTTTATTAAAAATCTAATTTCCATAAAACCAAACATATTAAATGACAATTAAAGAATGCTTACGGACCATGCAACCTCTCAAAGATTTAGGGAAACTTGATTTATTCCCAAACCTCTGACGTGGCAAAATCACAGGCATCCATCAAACAATTCTAAAATTATGCAATTTCCATTTTTGCCCCCCTTTTTTCTTTTCTTAGTAAAGAAACGTTTGCTTCCATATTGCATGGATATCTTCCTTCAAAAAAAAAAAAATAAATAAAAAAAATAAAAAAAAAAAGCAAGAAATCCCAGATGGGTTCATCTCAGATGGATCCAAAACGCAAGGATCCGATTGAATTATCTCAACCCTTTCGAACTCTCTTGCTGTTTCTTCTCCTTCTCCTTCTCCTGTAATTTTTTTATATTTTATTTTCCCAATGGATAGAGATCTTGAAGAAGAAGAAGAAGAGATGCACTGCTGCAAGCTCGCTCCGACTTCAGGAGTTTAATTATGACGGAGGTTTTGGCGGCTTGATCTGAATCTGATTATGATATCTCTCATCTAATGTAAAGGTTGTTTGAGAAAACTGTGCAACTGAAGTTTTTGCTTCTTTTGAACCCAATTTAAATTTTTCTTAATGCTTTTTTGAGGATGAGATGTTAAAGTAATTTCCTGGTGAATTGTAGAGATTTAGATGATTGATTTGCTTAAGCAATTTGTTTTGTTTCTAGAATGTTTGTTGTTCTCTTCTCTCTTTGGTTGAACTCACATTTAGTACTTAAGAGTTTTGGTAGTGAAAGAAAGTATTAGGGTTTAGAATCATAAGCAAGCATTATTTGTTTGATTTCATTGGCTTTTGGTAGGGATGATAATAGACTGAGATAATTTTTAGTCCGTTCGATTCAAAATTTTGAATTAAAAATAAATTTTTTATTTTTCTAGTTCAAAATTTTGAATGGGGAGGACAAAAAATAGATAATTATAACTTATCATCAGTTTTATTTTTCTATTGCCCCATTGTCGGGACAAATCCGCTCATTCAAACAAGAGGTAGGGTTGAATATCTATTTCAAATTTGTACAATAAATCGTGTTGCGCTACACAAAGTTATTCATTGGTCGAAATCAATTATAATTTTCCAAACCAATGCATAATCGGATGGCAGTAATTAGAGGCTTGTGATTCTTTGGTAGAAGGACTCGGATTATAGGAGAAAGATCCCATTTTAACAATCTAATGTAATCAGAACTTTCTTCTATACTTGAGATAATCGCACTGAATGATGTTAGTCTTAGAAAATTGGCGGGTACGGTTTGTCAGCACATCACTGGTCTTCGTAAGCACACCTCCTAAAGTTGTAAAGATTTATAAGTTTGCCACTTTATTTCGTGACCTTAAAGATTAATCCCAAATACTGTTAAAACTATTCCGTAACTAATTTCTGAATGGTTTAAAAACCGTTTATGGACTAATCCTGGACACAAAAAAGTGTGCTCGTCCAGTGGCCTGCTCGTTTAGGAAATTCATCATAGAACCCTCATTAACTAGATCATGGACTCACCTAAGATGGCCCAAGAATGGTGGAGGCCCAAAACATACTATGGGCTGACGGAGGGAAAGGGGCTAATTGTACAGTCCAGCCCATGTTCTTCCCTAAAGTGGCTTCTGGATTGGTGCCCGATTCAGGATAAGGTTTGGCCCGATGACACTGATTATTATACTTTCCAAAGGCAAGAAAACGAAGAAAAATGGCATACAAAGATGCTACTGAATAAATTTCTTCTAGACACATCAAAATTCTCTACTCAAGTCATATTCAATTTAATGAAGATCAAAGAAGAGATTTTCATTTAAATATCTTAATTATGAAACTTACTTACTATTTTTTTTTTATAGAGCTGGTGCTGAATTTATTGTCTGATCTGATATTAGGATTTTAGTTGGAGCGGATAGTTTTCCTGTTATGTCTATATCAGAAATGGAGATAAGGAGCTTATGGAATCCTAGTGAACGTATTGCGTCGGAAGGGGATGATCATGTTATTATGCACTCCTTCCTGAATGCCTCAGATAGCACTTGTTATCCTCTACTTCAAGATGTTTGGCTACTAACGTCATTCTTTATGGAGAGAGGGGAACATGTGTGTCGACTTTATGGTTAAAAAAGAAAGAAGGTAGTCCTAGAGGACCTGTATTAGCTAGATGCAATGATCCTTCACATACTGCTAATTGAACCTAGTGACATCTTCGTGACATAATATCTCTGATTATTAATTCAAATTTACTACTGTACTATATCCTCTGATGAAGAAACTTCGCAAGATTAATTGATAATATACAAGTCATTATCGATGATGCTTAACGCATAACCCAAATCCATGTACAAATTGTCAAATGTATATACAACAGCCTTGAGTTGTTCACAAGATATATTTGAATAAAACTCCATAATGATCCTCAAAGCAACATACATATATGCATATACTTTCGATCCGTGATACTTATCATCTCTAACCCTATAATGACGCACAAGCTGTATAAAGTCTAAGGTTCCCAAGTTGCATGTAATCAAATCTCTAAAGAAAGGATCGAATTTATAGAAAGTTTCAAGTTGAAGTTCAAGCAAGGGCTGGGCTTCCGCTGTCAAGTAGCCTCATAGTTTGGTACTTTTTTCTAACTTGACCTTCGACTCTACGTGCTCACCATCGGCGATCAGTCGAGAGCTTCCCACATCTTCCAGCATTTGAACTACGGTCCTCATCGACGGCCTCATTGTCGGTAGCCTAGCCGTGCAGAGCACACCGATCTTTAGAACTTTTAGGGCGTCTTCTCTTGCCGAGGCTGAGATGATGCTTGAATCTATTAAACACAACACGCTCGCCCTGCTCCTATCGGTCTTCATTTTGTCGGAAACCCAGTAAACGATGTCTTTGTTCTCGCCGTACTCTGCTTCGATCGGCCTTCTGCCTGTGACCAGTTCTAGCAACACCACACCGAAGCTGTACACATCGCTCTTCTCGTCCACCTTCCAAGTATATGCATACTCTGCGATTTCATTTAAAAAAAAAAAAAAAGTTTTTTTTTTTTTTTTTTTTTGAATAAAATTGATTATAAGTGAATAAATGAAAAATGGACAGTTAGTATTACCGGGAGCGATGTAGCCATGAGTTCCGGCAACGACGTGGGACGATGAGTCCGCTCCGGGGCCGCCGGGCTGCAATATCTTGGCCAGGCCGAAATCGGCGATCCTAGGCTTGAAGAACTCGTCCAGTAAGATATTGCTGGACTTGACATCCCTGTGCAGTATCGGCCGATCGCAGCCGTGGTGCAGATACTCGAGCCCCCTGGCTGCCCCCACCGCAATCTCGTACCTCGCCTCCCAATCCAACCCCAGCTTCTCCCCTGCCGGCGTGTGCAGCCGATCCCACAGGCTCCCATTCGGCAAGTACTCGTACACCAGCAAGCTCGACTGCTCGCTCGTGATGCTGCAGTACAGCTTCACCACGTTAACATGTCGAATGGAGCTCAGAGTGTTCACCTCCGCATGGAACTCGCGCGACCTCAGCGAACCCGACCGCTTCGTCAGCATCGCCGCGGTGCCGCTGCGGTCGTCGTCCGGGACGTGAGCGTTGTGCCAGATGTGCTTGACCGCGACGATCTTCCCGCTGCCCAGGCTGACCCTGTACACCTCCCCCGACCCGCCCTTGCCGATGAGGTTCTCCCTCACGATCGAGCTGACGATCTCTTGCTCGTCGAATGTCAGGATTCGGAACGACTTCACGTCCCAAGAATCTCTCGCCATGATGCGGCGGGGATCTCTGTCGGATTGATGCCGCTTCTGGCAGTAGAGGACCAGGCCGAGAGAGCAGAGGACGAGGGCGAACACCGAGAGCAGGCATGTGAGGATTGTCCGGAGCTTGCTCGGCGATTCTTTCGGATCGGCGGAGCATTGTCGGAGGTACACAAAAGAATCCGAGCAGAGGTGAGGGTTGCCGAGGAAGCTGCTGTTGTAGGCGGAGATCGAGAGAGCCGCCGGGATCTCGCCCGACAGACGATTGTTGGATAGGTCGAGAGAGCTGAGCTTCAGCGAAGAGAGGCTCGCGGGAATTTGGCCGGAGAGCTGATTGTTGGATAGGATCAGCAAGTTCAAGGCGGGCAATTGGCCGAGGCTAGCAGGGATCTCGCCCGATAGAGCGTTGTCGGCGAGGTTCACTGTGTTGAGCGAAACACAAGAGCCGAGAGAGTCCGGGATCTCACCGGTCAGCGAGTTCCGAAGGAGGATGAGGCTGGACAGGCTCTTCAGCTCGCTCACGCTTGCAGGAATCTCACCGGACAACTGGTTGCTCGAGAGGTCGACCGCAACGAGAGCGCTGGCTCCAGAAATCTCGGCAGGGATGCCTCCAGTGAAGTTGTTGTCATATATCAGCAGCTGGTTCAGCGACTTGGCCCGGCCGATGCTCGCATCGATCGGGCCTTCGAACCGATTCATTGCGAGATCGATGATGTTGAGTTTGGGCAGACCCCACAGACCCGCAGGAACCGCGCCGGAGAGAGAATTGTTGCTCACCCTGAACCGAACCAGAGTCGAACAGTTAGCGTACGCTGCCGGAATCTCGCCGGTCATTCGGTTCTCAAGAACCAGCAGCCTCGTCATCGTTCCCATCTTGCACATATCCGGCGGAATCGCACCCGTCAAGAAATTAGTCGAGACGTCGATGAAGTCGAATTCCGACCAGCTCCCCAGCTTCGCGGGCAAACTCCCCGTCAATCTGTTACCATACAGCGAGAGATTGACGAGGAACTTGAAATCTCCAAACTCCGCCGGAAGCTCGCCAGAAAACCCATTGAAGAACAGCTGCAACGAGACCAGTTTCGTAAGTGACCGGAGCTCCGACAAATCTCCTTCCAAATTATTCATGGAAGCGTCCAAGTACGCCAGCTCCGATAAATTTCCGAAACTAATGGGAATCTTCCCCGTCAACGAGTTGTTGTAGAGCTCCAGCTGCCAAAGCTTGGTCAGCTTGGCGATGTCCTTCGGGATCTCGCCGGACAGAAAATTGTCGGCCAGTTGGAGGTCGACGAGCTCGGTCAGGTTCCCAATGGAAGCGGGGATCTCGCCTTGCAGGTTACAATCCGAGAGGTACAGCACGCTCAGGTTCTTCAAGCTGGTCACTACCTCAGGGAACGGGCTCGCGTCGAGCTGCAAGTTGTCGCCGAGGCGCAAGCAAGCGAGCCCCTTGAGATTGCCGAGCGAGCTCCACGGGAAAGCGCCCGTAAACGAGTTCATGTCCAGCTTCAAGGCCTGCAAGCTGGCGAGCGGGGAGAGGTCGGGGACCTCGCCGGTGAACTGGTTGAAGGAGAGGTCGAGGAACTGGAGGCGGGTGCAGTTGCGGATGCCTGCGGTGAGCTTACCGGCGAGGTTGTTGTGGGCTAACGAGAGGTTGGAGAGAGAGGGGAGGGTGCAGAGGGAGTCGAAAGGGATCGTTCCCGAAATGCTCCTGTTGCTGAGGATGATTTGGGAGATGGAGCCCGAGGGATCGCAGGAGATGCCGGAGAATCTGCACGGGGGGTTTGTTGGGATCCAGGATTCGAAGCCTTGGGTCGAGTTGGTTATGCCGAGGGAGGATTTGAGATCGAGGAGGGTGTCAAGCTCGGGGTCCGAGGCTTCGCCGCCATTGAGGAGGGAGAAGAGTAGAATGGGAAGGAACAGGGGCATTTTGGGAAGGGGCGAGGGCATTTTGGGGTGAGAGGGAGGGAGTTCACATTTCGAGTTGGGGTGGCCGCGGGGGAAGGTTATAGAGGTGGATGGGATGTGACTTTTTTCGACTTTTTTTTTTTTTTTAAATATGAAGGAAAAGAATTTAAGTTGGACTTTTTTGCGGATTGGTGCCTGTCTATTTCAGTAATTATGGCACTGTATGTGTGCTTGAAGATTGAGTTTGGGGACGTGATAATCATTGGAAAAATGCCCTAACTTGGTCATTTCTTATTGGTCATGTCTAGGGATATAGGCATGGCAATGAAACGTTCGTGGATAATTAATTTTTGGTCGGTCCAATATAAAAATTGACTATACAGAACATGCCAAAACTTGACCTATGCACACGTCTATTATCTCAAGTCTTAGATTTTCAAGTAAACTTTCTTTCTCTCTTGACAATTCATGTAACTTACTTGAGTTAATTATGAAAAAATAATGACTATATTATTTTTTTTAAATTCTTTTTCGGATCGTGATATCTATCTCCTTTTCTTCTTTAGAATCAAATTTTATGGGTTTTGATGTTTATTTGCTCTATTTATCTCTTTTTCTTTTTTAGAATCAAATTTTATGGGTTTTGATGTTTATTTGCTCTTTCATAAAGTAGATATAAATGTTATATTCACTGAAAACTATTAATTTTGTATTTGTTTAATAGAAGGCTAAATCAAAACTAAAACCCAAAAAATAGAAATGAGCGAACTCTTAGGAGTCGAGATCATAATCCAAAGGAAAATTTTAACAAAAAACTATTAGATATAGTGAAAATGGATTGCAAATCAAGTAATTTATATAAGGCAAGCAGTTCATTTCCAATAGTGACTTTGTGTGTGTGTGTGTGTATATATATATATATATATATATATATATATATATATATATATATATATATATATATATATATATATATATATATATATATATATATATATATATATAATAGAAATTCAACGGCGGTGAAGGGAGTTCTTTCACTGCCGCTTAGGTGGCATAATAGAATTATTACACGTGGCACAACTCGAAGGGTGGCTAAGAAAGTTTTTTTATTTGTTATCTTAAGTGGTGCCACGTGTAATAATTGTATTGGACTATCTAAGCGGCGGTAAAAGAACTCCCTTCACTACTAGTGAATTTTTCGTTTTCTCATATATATATATATAAATATATAAATATATATATATATATATATATATATATATATATATATATATATATATATATATATATATATATATATATATATATTTAGAGAGAGAGAAGAGAGAGAGAGAGAGAAATGGAAATTAGTTGACAACTCACGCAAGTTATCTGAGCTGCAATTCATTTTCAATATCTCCAATAATTTTTTTTTTAAAAATTCATTTGGATTATGATCTCGACCCCTCAGGGTTCACTCATACCCAATTTCTTGGATTTTAGTTTTGATTTGGTCCTCCATTAAATTAACTGTTTTCAATGAATAAAACATTTTGTATACACTTGATAAAAAGGTAAATGAACTCCAAAATTTATGAAATTTAATCTGAAAGAAGTTAAGGAGTTAGAGATAATAATTATTAAAAAATTGAAGAAAAGTCATTGGATCATTATAATTTTGTCACTAGTTCACGTAAATTTTCCTGAACTGGTTGTCCATCTGCAGTAATCCCATATATATATATATATATATATAGAAAGAGAGAGAGAGAGAGAGAGAGAGAGAGAACGGGAAATACACCGACGGTGAAGGGAATTTCCTTCGCCGCAGCTTAGATGGCCCAATAAAATTATTACACGTGGTGTCGTTTAAGAGAATTCATTTATTTGTTACCTTGAATGACGCCCCGTGTTATAATTTTATTGGGCCACCTAAGCGGCGGTGAAGGAACTCCCTTCAGCGCCGGTGTATTTCCCGTTTCCTCATATACATATATACATATATATACATATATACATACATATATATACATATATGTAACGCCCCCCTTTTTGGGCTGCTTCCCAAAACGGAGAACGCTACTTATTTCTTCTACTAGACAACCCAACAGTCACAAGATCTTGGAATAACCGTAACTACTGCCACAATCAGGTGAATAAATAACATGTCTGAGACTGAAATGTCAAGAATTCATTACATAAAATGGCACACTGCTTTAAATATGAATACAAGAGAAGCAAAGAGAAAAGCAGTGCCCAGATAAAAGGAAATACGAACAATATATAAGAGATTCTTTGGAAAGTACTTCACTACTTAATATTGCTCGGTCTGACCGATGAAGTACGGATCCTCAGTCGGGGCAGGTTCTCCTTCTTGGTCCTCTAAACCTAGGTTTAGAAACCTAGGGGATTAAACCCAGCAAGTAACACCAGAAAAATATATGTGTACTAGTACAGTACTAAAGATATAAATGAATAAAATGCTTTCATTGGGAAATAGCAATTAAATCATGATAGCAATGAACAGTCACATGAAGAAAATATAACAGCAAGATTATATATGTCATTTACAAATAACATGTAAATATCATGTAAAGATGCATATTTTGTAAAGATGTCAAGTCTAAATCAAGTCTTTGTTAGCATTTGAAAATAAATTAACATTTGAAACTTGAATGATTTGTTAGCATTTTGAAACTAAATGATGGATAGGATAGTGCGCAGTTTCCTGTATTGTACAAGTGCCCGTACATACCCGGGACCCGGCCTCAGACCCATGGCGCTGAACCAGGACGTACCGCTAGGTACTCAAGACAAGCTCCGTACTGTGAAGCAGTAACGGACATCACCCTTTTGGGGATTCATGTATCAGACGGTGTGCTGCTGCAGCTCAGCACTTAATTCAAGAAGTTAGTTAACATGATCCTTGTACAATACAAGTTCTTATCCATCATTGAGCTTCCCCAATCCCATGCATGATATATATGAATTAACGAAATACAGAACTTGTCAAGTCAAGAATTCAAGAATCAATTTAAGGATCATGTACACATGTTTCACAAGGTATTTCATGTCATGTGATCAAGATACAAGAAATTTGTTATCATGTTCCCATGAATGATTATGCTCATCATGTATCAATTATTTAATTAATTCATGTATTGTACCATTCATGCAAGAATCATATAATACAATATATCATTAACAATTATCACACTCTATGCATCATTTATCCATTATATAGTTTCTCACATCCTGAATTCATATGATAATTTCATTTGTTTATTTTCCCTTTCCCTTCTTCAATTGTCTTTCAATTCATAGACTTGCATTTTCATGTAATATCATAGCACATGATTTGTAATGTCAAAGCACATAATTTGTAACATGATGAATCAAATATCCGTATCATCTCAATAATCTCAGTGTACAGTCATATCACCAATTAATTCAATAATCTGGTGCAGTTCTCAATTCCAATCAATACCCAATTCGTAAACAAAGTGCACCATGTAATAATAGAAAATTATTTCTAAACCCAAACGTATGGACTTATTTAATTTCCAGGTTCAACCACGTATTATTCTTTTGATAAATTTTCATTTAACTTCCAAGCCAAATTCATCAATTATTTTAAATCCAAATCCAATTTTACAAGTCCAAGTCCACTTTCTCAAGTCCAAGCCCAATGATTCAAGTGTCTTTATTTCTCTTTTAACTTCCAGGCCCAAATTTATTTTCTATTTCTTTTCCTTTACTCTCTCCATTTTTTCCTCTCTTTCTTTTTCTTTTTCTTTTTCTTTCTCTTTAACCCAGCCCATTATTACTCTTATATATCATTTTGTCTTCATTCAACTTTTCTCTCTTTATCCAATGAAATCACCTAAGACTATTTCCCTGCATATAAACTTTCTCTTTATCCAATGAAATCACCTAAACCTGAATGAAGCCCATGCAATTACTTAAGCCCTCATATCTTTATTTAATTTCATTCTCCTTTTCTTTCTTTTTCTTTTGTCCAGCCCAATCCCAAGCCCATGATGTCTCTCCCTCTTTTTCTTTTATTTTATTTTTTTATTTCTTCTGGACTGGGCCAGGCCCATCTTCATTTTTCTTTTCCTTTCATCTTGGCCCAGCCCATTTCTTCAATTTTCCTCTCTTTCTTCCTTAACCGAGCCCATACAATTACCATGCAAAAATACCCAAGCTATGAATTGAATACCCATGCAAAAATACCCAAGCTTTTCTTTCTTTCTTTCTTTTTCATTTTTGCATGGGTTGCATAGAATTGCATGCAGTGGAATTATTTTTGCACGTATACAAATATGAATTAAAATTAAATAAAGAAATGAACGGAAATATATTAGCATTACTTGCATATAAAATCAAATATAACAATACTTGTATGTATCAAAATTGACTCAATGGTCTAGTTTAAATTTTCAATATTAATCATGAAAATAAATCATGCATGTAAATATACAATAAGGAAGGAACAAAAATAGCAGTGTTACTTGCCTCGGTTTGATCTCGAATATTCGGTTCGAATCCTCGATACGGTTTGATTTCTCTCTTTTTTTTTTTCTATTTTATTTTTCTCTTTCAGCAAGAGTATGAGAGGGAGAGAAGAGATTAGGGAGAGGGAGAGGAGATTAGGGTTAAGAATGAGGGATTAGGGTTAAGAATGAGGGATTAGGGAGAGGGAGAGGGTTTATATAGGAGATTTATTAGATTTAATTATTCTTAACCTCAATTATCATCTCAATTATCATCTCAATTATCATCCCACCCCCCACCTTTTCATTCCACCGCCCCACGCTTTCTCACGGCCGACCCACGTTGATAATAATGGAGGTGTGCTCACTTAGCAGGTGGGCATATTAGTAATTACCAATTTATTTAATATTTTATTTTTTTACGGTTCCGGTAAACATTGTCCAAATGCTACCAAATTTTTACAGGACGTAATACTCAACGAGAGGAGTACTAGAAAATTATCCGTTTGTTATTTCGATGTCTGGAATAATTGAACCGAAATTCTGAAGTAATTAGAAAAGAGAACTATTAGTTAAAGTATGAAATTATTACTAATCTTTCCTTAATTAATTATTCACCGTCAGCCCACCGTCCAAATTAATTATTCACCGTCAAAATTATTGAGCCATCCACCGTCCATACCTAATTGTGTGCTCACTTAGCAGGTGGGCGCATTGAGTAATTATTAATTTATTTAATATACATATATATTTTTTTTTTTCTCTTGAAAGAAATCTCTAAAAATCATAAATATTACAAAACTAATAATTGTGAAGACTGAATGTCATTTGAGTTTGTGGATTTAAAGTTACGTTGACTGAAGATAATTTCGGTGTCTAAATTTGACTTCGGTTGACTTATTCAGCACAACTGGTCTCAAGAGAGCAATATAAGTAGATCGAATTTCGGGGTGTTACATCCTACCCACCTAATAAAAAAATTTCGTCCTCGAAATTTAATTGATGTATTTGATCATGGGAAAATGTATATATATTTTATCCTGATGTCTTTCTCAAGCTCCCAAACTAAATCTCTTGGTGATTGTATATCTTATAAGAACTAATCATTCAAGACTTCTCCCATCGATTTATAATTTTTAAATATTGCTTCTCATATTTTAAGCATGATCTGAAGTCTACTTTTTATAGATTCACTATTTTGTACTTCTAGCTAAGTGCTTTATCATTTATAATATATAACATAATTATGAACATTTTCATTTTTATTATTTTTATTTTATTATATATATATATATTAATTTTTTTGTAGTGTTCATTTCTAAGGTCCTATTACATATTGTAATCGACTCTAGAAATAAAAATTAATCTGAATTATTATAATATCGATGTAACAAGACTTTGAATGGTAGGGACACAAGATAAGAAATGAATTCATGACTAGTAAAAAAAAATTCAATCACATACAACAATCTTATTAAGCGACTGCAATTGCTGACGTCAGAGAATATCTCCCTACAATTGCCTCGCCGACTCAATAAGATTTCTGATGTATAAAGGTTCAAGTCATGAATCATATTATGATAATATTCAGATAGAAGATACAAAATATCAAATGTGAATGATCAACAAAAAGTAATGGAATAGGACGATCATTTGGAAAGATAATTTTAACTTGAGTAACAAGATATAATGCCATATTCTGGTTTGATAAAATGTATCTTTTCTGTTAATAATACTGGAGCTCCCCAAGGCTAAACACTAGATCTTACAAAATCCAATTTCAATAACTCGTCCACTTGCCACTTGACTTCTTTTAATTTCTATGATTCTCATTTGAAACCAAACTAATTCAGCTCCAGGGCTAACGTCAATAGTGGATTCTACAGCTCTTACTAATGGTAATCCAGATATCTCTTTAGGAAATATATTTAAGAATTCTGATACTACTGAGATCATTCCTTCTTCTACAACCTATTACTGCATGGAAGGTACTCAACTAATCCATACCTAAGATAACATCATATCCTTCTCTGTTGATAACTAACAAGTTGGCATAAAATTCTCTTTGCTTAATCACTAAGAGACATAGCTTATATTCCTTATTAGTTGTGATATTACCGTTTCCAGTCTTAATGTTCCACCCCGCAGTTAAGATTGCAAAATTAATAGAATTGCGGGAAACAAACACAGTGTGAAGCTCCAGAATCAAATAGAGTAGTTGCTGGTGTATTGCCATCTAAAATCGTACCTGCCACGACTCCCGCAGTGATTTGAATTTTCCCCACATTCATCAGCTTAACTTATCATTTCCTCCTTGGGTGTTGGCATGAGTTTGTTGTTGGGTTTCCAAAGGTCCTTTCTGATCTGGTCCTGAAATCTTCTGGGTTGATATGTTTGTCGGTCCGTCCTTTGCCTGAAATGGGACCTTAGATTTTGCCGACTGTTGAGTTTTTGGGCAATCTCTCAACCGATGACTAGGGGATCCGCACACCAGACACAACCCTTGAGCTCTTCTACACATTTTCTTGATATGTCCCGGTTTATGACAATAATTACAGATTACTAGACCTTGATTCGACATCACCTGCTTCTTTGCTGGTGTGTCATCAAATTTCCTAGCCGATGGATTTGCTCCTTGCCTATATGACCCTTTAAATGCCACTGACCTCTTATTCTCCACCCTTAGAAAGTTCACCATTTTGATTCTCTTTTGTTTTTGGCACTGCAATATCCTTTTTAATATCATTATTGTGGTTTGTTGTGTTTGTGCTACCCTTTGTACCATATTTCTAAGCTCAGACTCTTCACTTGTTGGATTTGGGCTTGCGCTAGTAGAAGATTGGGTCGTCATCATTCTGTGACGGACCAAGGAAGATTAATCAGATGGAGTTTAAAGATAGAGATTTCGAATGAATTAGAAACAATAAAATAGGCACGATACTAGATCTGATAGGAGTCAAAGAAATAAGAAACAATTACGAATAAGTCACAGACATGTTCTTATGTGGCAGTAGTCCTATGGTCTTCCACCTAAACCTAGGCTCTGATACCACCCTTAGACGCCCCCCTTTTTGGGCTGCTTCCCAAAACGGAGAACGCTACTTATTTCTTCTACTAGACAACCCAACAGTCACAAGATCTTGGAATAACCGTAACTACTGCCACAATCAGGTGAATAAATAACATGTCTGAGACTGAAATGTCAAGAATTCATTACATAAAATGGCACACTGCTTTAAATATGAATACAAGAGAAGCAAAGAGAAAAGCAGTGCCCAGATAAAAGGAAATACGAACAATATATAAGAGATTCTTTGGAAAGTACTTCACTACTTAATATTGCTCGGTCTGACCGATGAAGTACGGATCCTCAGTCGGGGCAGGTTCTCCTTCTTGGTCCTCTAAACCTAGGTTTAGAAACCTAGGGGATTAAACCCAGCAAGTAACACCAGAAAAATATATGTGTACTAGTACAGTACTAAAGATATAAATGAATAAAATGCTTTCATTGGGAAATAGCAATTAAATCATGATAGCAATGAACAGTCACATGAAGAAAATATAACAGCAAGATTATATATGTCATTTACAAATAACATGTAAATATCATGTAAAGATGCATATTTTGTAAAGATGTCAAGTCTAAATCAAGTCTTTGTTAGCATTTGAAAATAAATTAACATTTGAAACTTGAATGATTTGTTAGCATTTTGAAACTAAATGATGGATAGGATAGTGCGCAGTTTCCTGTATTGTACAAGTGCCCGTACATACCCGGGACCCGGCCTCAGACCCATGGCGCTGAACCAGGACGTACCGCTAGGTACTCAAGACAAGCTCCGTACTGTGAAGCAGTAACGGACATCACCCTTTTGGGGATTCATGTATCAGACGGTGTGCTGCTGCAGCTCAGCACTTAATTCAAGAAGTTAGTTAACATGATCCTTGTACAATACAAGTTCTTATCCATCATTGAGCTTCCCCAATCCCATGCATGATATATATGAATTAACGAAATACAGAACTTGTCAAGTCAAGAATTCAAGAATCAATTTAAGGATCATGTACACATGTTTCACAAGGTATTTCATGTCATGTGATCAAGATACAAGAAATTTGTTATCATGTTCCCATGAATGATTATGCTCATCATGTATCAATTATTTAATTAATTCATGTATTGTACCATTCATGCAAGAATCATATAATACAATATATCATTAACAATTATCACACTCTATGCATCATTTATCCATTATATAGTTTCTCACATCCTGAATTCATATGATAATTTCATTTGTTTATTTTCCCTTTCCCTTCTTCAATTGTCTTTCAATTCATAGACTTGCATTTTCATGTAATATCATAGCACATGATTTGTAATGTCAAAGCACATAATTTGTAACATGATGAATCAAATATCCGTATCATCTCAATAATCTCAGTGTACAGTCATATCACCAATTAATTCAATAATCTGGTGCAGTTCTCAATTCCAATCAATACCCAATTCGTAAACAAAGTG